>CM040404.1:144754450-144831880 GCA_022702515.1 Ilyophis sp. 1 JC-2022
AATGATCTGCACCATGCGCTTCACAGTACGCAGTCAGCCCTACTGAAAGTGTCCAATGATCTGCTCCCCAGAAAGAATATGGTTGTACTTTGTTGGCAAGTTTACTTTAGAAAATGTACAGGTTTTAAAATATTAACTGCTGCTACAGATTTCTTTACGATTCACAAACAGACATTTATATGAAGAAACATCATGTACAATAGAGAGAGGGGAATGAATGAATAAATGCAGATAAAAATGAGTAATAATTTTATCTAGAAAATAGCGTACATGCAGAATTTTTACAAACATATAGAGACATGTTTGTGGGTCAGATTATGGCAAATAAGTAATGGTACCAATTCTCTTAACAAAATAGTAGTTATGATATTTCCGAACAGAATTTTGTGAACAAAAGGATATCGATGCTCTGTAGGACCACAAAGGTTTTTATATAAATCGAAATAAATCAATAAATACATAATAATAATAATAATAATAATAATAATAATAATAATAATAATAATAATTAAGTATAGTAAGTATAGTAAGTATAAACCGGACTTTAACATTTTTTATCATTTATTTATTTGTTTAAGTATTGTAACGTTCCGCTCCCTTCCTGTCCGTTTTCCATGTTTTTCCCTTTTCCTCCCGTGTCATGTCGGATTCCCTTTGTCCGTGTTTTCCCCGTTGCTACAGGCTGGGCGTGCCCCTTCTGTCTGTTTCACTCTGTTCCCCCACTTCGGTTTCAACCTATCTCCTTCCCCCCTTGTTGCATGCATTCCCCACCAGTCAATTAGTCAATCACCCTCGGTTACATTCCTCACGCTATCGTTATTGTTTTCAATCTCACTCCCTTACTTAAACCTCCGGCTGGCTGCTGTTCGGCGCCAGTTCGTTAACGTACTTCGTTTGTATCCTGGTCTCCTGTTTTCTAGTCCTGTTCACTAAAAACTCTGCTGTGGGTTTTTCCCTGTTAGCCCCTCTGTTCCAGAACCAGCTGTTTGATAGTTATCCAGTCTGTAGCTGTTAAGTCTCCCTGTGTGTGTTGCGGTACCCCTGCTCCCAGTTAACGTTGCCTGCGCAGTTGGGTGCTCTGCCTCTCCACCCTACAGTGGTTCCTGTCCGGCCGTGGCTACCTCCATTGCTGCGGTTACGGTTCCAGACCCCTCTGTGGCCCAGCTGCCTCTACCGGGTCAACCTGAGCTCCGCTACACTGCTCCGCCCTGCCGTGTCCTGCCTCTCACCTACCTCTGCCTTCAGTCCAGTTCCTGTTGGACCTCCCGGTCCAGATCCAGTCCAGTTCCGGTTCGGAACTCACCTCCCGTATCCAGTCCAGTTCCGGTTCGGAACAACCCTTCGTTCCCGTGATCCAGTTCCTGTTGGACCTCCCGGTCCAGATCCAGTCCAGTTCCGGTTCGGAACTCACCTCCCGTATCAAGTCCAGTTCCGGTTCGGAAACAACCCTTCGTTCCCGTGATCCAGTTTCTGTTGGACCTCCCGGTCCAGATCCAGTCCAGTTCCGGTTCGGAACTCACCTCCCGTATCAAGTCCAGTTCCGGTTCGGAACAACCCTTCGTTCCCGTGATCCAGTTCCTGTTGGACCTCCCGGTCCAGATCCAGTCCAGTTCCGGTTCGGAACTCACCTCCCGTATCAAGTCCAGTTCCGGTTCGGAACAACCCTTCGTTCCCGTGATCCAGTTCCAGTGTGGACCTCCCGGTCCAGTACAAGTCCAGCTCCGGCTTGGAGCAGTTCGCTTTGCCGGAGGACTTCCTCAAGTTTCTTTACTATTGTGTTAACTTGTGTTCAGCTTGGGACTACCCCAAAGCTCCTAATAAATCCTCATTTCTGTTCATCTGTCTCTTGATCGTTGCATTTGGGTTCAGCCCGTGTTTGGTTCGTGACAGAACGAACTGGCCTAAAACATGGACCCAGCCGACATCGAGCAGATTCGCCACGCCTTCTCCTGCCAATCCGCGGTCAGCGACCAACATGGCCACCGGATGGACGACGTGTTGGAGGTGCTTAAGGGGCTTACGGAGCAGGTTGCTCAGCTATCGCTTCACCTGCCTCTTCCTCGGATCCCTGTGGGTCCGACCCCTCCAACACCCGAACTGCCTCCCGAGGTTCCGGTTCCCTCTCCTAGCCGGGAGCCCAGAGTTCAACACCCCGAATTATACCGCGGGGGGCTGGGGAGGTGCCGCGAATTTTTAATGAAGTGCGACATCGTCTTTCGCATGCAGCCCACTTCCTTCGCCTCCGACCCATGCAAGATCGCCTTCATTATGAGCAGCCTGGGAGGCAGTGCCCTGGAGTGGGCCACATCTATTTGGGACAGTCAGTCTCCTACATGCAACAACTTCGCCCTCTTCACCTCGGAGATGCGGCGCGTCTTCGACCACCCAGTCTGCGGTCTAGACGCTACCCAGCGCCTTCTACAGGTTCGGCAGGGCGGCCGCAGATGGCTATCCAGTTCCGCACCCTCGCTGCTGAGGCAGGATGGAACGACACCTCCCTTCAGGGGGCCTTTCGTCAGGCTCTCAGTGAGGAGCTGAAGGACCAGCTAGCTACTCGGGAGGAGTCCAACTCACTCAACAGCCTCATCAGTTTGGCAATAGCCATTGACAACCGTCTCAGAACCCGGGCCCGTGAGCGAGGGAAGAATCCCTCCCTTCTTCCGCCCTCTGCCCCTTCCCGGGCTCGACAACCCTCTCCCGTCCAGGGGCCGAGAGTCTCCGTTTTGTCTCCCGAGGAGGAGCCCATGCAACTGGGCAAGATCACTGTGGACGCCGAGGAACGCCAACGCCGGCTCCGCACCAAGTCCTGTTTCTACTGTGGCAAGACAGGCCACCAAATCGCTTCTTGCTCCATCCGCCCTAAAAGAGATGGCTCACCAGTAAAGCTGGGCGTACTGACGAGCCCGATTATCCCAAACCATGCTGCCCAGAACCGCCTTGAATTTAAGGCCACTCTCCTTTGGAGGGACAACACCGCTTCCGCATCTGCCCTAATTGACTCCGGGGCCGATGCTAATTTTATTGACATAACCTTTGTCAAGAGGTTCGGGATTCCCACGGAGGTCTTACCTAACCCCATCACTGCTCTCGCCCTGGACGGTAGGAGCCTGGGGTTAGTTACCCACTCCACCGTTCCCCTTCAGCTTATTTTGTCTGGCAATCATCGGGAGACAATCCAACTCCTCCTTATCCATGCTAAGCAGTCCTCCATGGTCCTGGGACAGACCTGGCTGCGCCTTCACAACCGTCACATCGATTGGCGAGCCGGTCGCATCCTGGCATGGAGCGCTCACTGCTTAGCCAACTGTCTCCGCTCTGCTCTACCCCCCCCGGGGGTCAAGTGTAACAGACCTATCCATCCTGTACCCGACCTAGCTAATGTTCCCAGCCACTATCATGACCTGTCGCAAGTTTTCTCCAAATCACGTGCTCTGTCTTTGCCTCCTCACAGACCCTACGACTGTTGCATAGACCTGCTGGCGGGAGCCAAGCTTCCATCTGGTCGCCTCTACAGTCTGTCGGGCCCGGAGAAGTTGGCCATGGAGACCTACATCCACGAGTCACTTGCGTCAGGCATAATCCGTCCCTCTTCATCCCCGGTTGGTGCAGGGTTCTTCTTCGTCGGGACGAGGGACGGCTCATTGCGGCCCTGCATTGACTACCGGGGCCTTAACGAGGTTACTGTTCGCAACAAGTATCCTCTTCCCCTCATTAACACCGCTTTTGAACCCCTCTCCCAGGCAGTCATCTTCACCAAACTCGACCTCCGCAACGCGTACCATCTGGTGCGTATACGCGAGGGGGACGAGTGTAAGACTGCGTTTAACACCCCGTTGGGCCACTACGAATATCTGGTGGTCCCGTTCGGCCTCACTAATGCCCCAGCAGTCTTCCAGGGGATGGTGAACGATGTCCTTCGTGACCTGTCGGGCAAGTGTGTTTTTGTCTACATAGATGACATTCTCATCTTTTCCAAGTCCCCTCAGGAACACGTTCTCCACGTCCGGGAGGTTCTCCAGCGGCCTAACCAGCTCTTCGTGAAGGCCGAGAAGTGCTCTTTCCACGTCTCGTCCGTCCCATTCCTCGGCTTCATCATCGAGAAGGGCAGTATCCGGGCGGACCCTGCTAAAGTCAAGGCGGTGACAGAATGGCCCCAACCTTCTTCACGTAAGCACCTCCAACAGTTCCTCGGTTTCGCTAATTTTTATCGTCGGTTCATCCGTAATTACAGTGTCATTGCTGCTAGGGATGGGACCGATCCGATCCAATATCGGTATCGGGTGCCGATACTCACGTAATTCATGGATCGGAAATTTCCGATCCATGTGCGGAGATTTCCGATCCGCCTGCTGTGTGCGCGCTTTCACGTTGTCTGCTGGAATGATTCCACAAGTGATTCCTGCCGGCTCAATTTTGCTGCTACACGCTAGCCTGCTGGCTGGCTGCAAACTGTGGAATTGGATTTCCTAGAACGGAGGCGTGTCTCCATGAGACACAATGGGAGTTATGAGACACGCCTCCATTCAGGAAAGCCCATTCCACAGTTTGCAGTGAGCTAGCCTGTAGGCTAAACTTCACAACATGTCCGCTGTATGGAGTTATTTTACTCTTGAAACACCGCAAAGCAAGACAGCAACATGTAATGTTTGCAAAGCCGTCGTTCCGAGAGGTGGAAGCTCTGTCGCAACGTACAATACTACTAATCTAATCAAACATTTGAAAAAGCACCACCCAAAAGAGCATGGCGAATATTTAGCCAGGGGGCAGAAAGATGAAACGAAACGTCAAGAATCACTCCTGGAGTCATTCCAAAAGCAGGCTAAACTTCCAGCAGACAACGTAAAAGCCAAAATGATTACAGATAAGTTGCTCAACTTTATCATACTCGACGACCAACCATTAAGTGTGGTGGAAAACGAACGAACGAAAATATGTGCTGCTACTTGAGCCAGTGTACTTTTGTAATTTGTGCTGATCAGATGAAGCAGCCCATTGTATGTATTTTCTTTTATTGGGAGGGAGAGCAGTGTAGAGATGTTTACACTTTATTTCATATTTGACACTTGAAAACCGCATTGCTGCATAGTAGTCTCTACTTGATTTGTGTTTGTGCTGTTCACATTTATATGACAGGTAGGCTATTTTTTGATAGTATTTGCACTAGTAAACGCTGTCTTGTTACACATTTTATTTCAAGTCAGACAAGTAAACCCTTGTGGCTGCTGGAGACTGTATTTCCTTACAAAGATGTTGCACTTTTATGGAATTTAATAAATATTGATAATCAATTTTAAGCTTTTCTGACCTGCTTTTCTGAGCTTATACTTCCCTCAAGTTACCTTTTGGGGTACATCTCATACTTGCCTGTAGAGAGGAGTTTATTACAGCCTCATAAAATCAACAATAATGATAATAATAATATTCAAGCAAAAAGAGCTCTGGTATCGGAATAGTATCGGTATTGGCCGATATCCAAATTCAGGTATCGGGATCGGATCGGAAGTGAAAAAATGTGGATCGGTGCATCCCTAATTGCTGCCCCACTTACCAAACTCACCTCCACGTCCATTCCCTATTGCTGGAATCCCGAGGCTCAACTGGCCTTTGAACAGCTCAAGGTTCGATTTTCCACTGCCCCCATTCTCTGTCACCCCGACACCACCCGTCAGTTTACTGTGGAGGTTGATGCCTCCGACACCGGTGTGGGGGCCATTCTGTCTCAGCGTGCCGCCTTGGACAGCAAGCTCCATCCCTGCGCTTTCTTCTCCCGGAGACTGTCCTCCGCCGAGCGCAACTATGATGTCGGGGACCGGGAACTTCTGGCGATAAAGCTGGCACTTGAGGAGTGGCGTCATTGGCTGGAGGGGGCAGGTAACCCATTTATTGTCCTCACAGACCATCACAATTTGGTTTACATCAGGTCCGCCAAGAGGCTTAATGCCCGTCAGGCTAGGTGGTCGCTGTTTTTTGCCCGGTTTAATTTCTCAGTAACCTTCCGCCCTGGCTCTCGTAATACCAAGGCAGATGCCTTGTCCCGTATTTTCCCCCCCCCCTCCAGTCCTGCTGATCCGGAGCCCATTCTACCGGCATCCTGTATTGTGGCTGCGGTGTCCTGGGAGATCGAGGAGATCGTGAAGGCCGCCCAGGCTTCCCAACCGGATCCCCGCAATAATCCTAACTCCTCTCTTTTTGTGCCCGACTCTGTCCGTCCCCAGGTCCTGGAATGGGTTCACGCCTCCCGTCTGGCTTGTCACCCAGGTGTTGCCAGAACCATCGCCCTGGTCAGGAGGAGTTTTTGGTGGCCCACCCTCAAGGGGGATACCCGTGCCTTTGTCCTGGCCTGCCCTGTTTGCGCCAGGAGCAAGGCATCCCACCAGCCTCCCTCCGGTCTTCTACACCCCCTCCCTGTCCATGGTAGGCATTCATTGCATCTTCTTCACTTGGCAGGGTTTCAGCAGGTGGTTTAACTATTGGGTCTGCTACTGGGCCTGGTTGATGATCCTCAGTAGGCGGCTTAGTTGTGGGTTTGGCCACCACAGCTCCTTGTTGTTCCTCAGCAGACATGAGAACTGCTAATTTACTTGATGAGGCCGCCAACTGTGTTTTTAGCTCCAAGGCTTCACGTTTTTCCTGTAGTACTTGTATTTCTTTCCTCAGGTCGTGCTTTTCTTTCAGTGCTGCCACCTTGGTCATGATGGCTGCTCTTTCTGCTTCTGCACACACCCTCGCAGAGGTTACAGAGAAAGTACTTGAGCTGGACCTGTTGCTGGAGACTTGGGACACACTGTCCTTAGGGGCAACTTCCTCCTCTTGAGTTCCAATGGTTTCAGTGGTTTCAGCCTTGCTTGCCCCGGGTAGCCACTCATACACAAAAGAAAGAAAACTGTTAATGTCAGCCAATTTAGGTTCAGCCCATTCACATTGATCTTTTGTTGCCTCCTCCTCTGTCAACAGTTCATGATAAGCTCCATGTACAGATTTAAAGTCATCCAACAGTTGTGTATACTTGAGAAGATTTTCTTTGACTTCTTCCACACATGACGCATCTTCCATGAGTTCTATAATTATATTCTTCCTCCGAGTTAAATGTGCAAGTTTTCCTTTTCTAGCATTTTTTAATTTGGATACACTCTCTTCCATTTCTGTGCCTATGCTTGAGAGTCCAAAGCTGACTTCCTCCTCTTTGTCTGTCTTCATGTTAGTTAACGGTTCCTTCTTAAGAAGTCATCCAAACAATCCAATAATCCACTCCTATAGTAGACTCTAACATTTGAACGAATTCCCAATGTAATCCACTCCAATAGTAGACTTTTTAACATTTGAACGAATTCCCAATGTAATCCACTCCTATAGCAGATTTCCTTTGTCAGTTTCCAATATCCATGCACAGCTTAAGAATCCACTCCTATAGTAGACTTTTAAACATTTGAACGAATTCCCAATGTAATCCACTCCTATAGTAGACTCTTTAACATTTGAACAAATTCCCAATGTAATCCACTCCAATAGCAGATTTCCTTTGTCAGTTTCCAATATCCATGCACAGCTTAAGAAATTCATTGAGGGGAGTACATCACCTGCTCTCAAACAATCCGGCCATGTGCTCATCAGCACCCATCCAGCTCTCCATTTTCAGTTCAGTCTTTGTTGTTGGAGTTCTTCAATTACTTGCTGGATGGAGTCCTTCCTCTGTTGGGAGTAGTTCTTAACTTGTTGGAAGGAGTCTTTGACGTGCAAATGCCTAGCAACCGCCACATAGCCATGCAACGTCTTCTGAGCCTAAAGAAAAGGCTAAAGAAAACAGAGTCTTTCTACAGAGAGTACACAGCCTTTCTCAGTGACGTCATAGCTAATGGATATGCCGAGGTGGTCCCCAAGGACGAGGAGAAGCCAGCCGATGGAAGAACCTGGTATATCCCACATCATGCAGTCTATCACCCCAAAAAGAACACGCTAAGGGTGGTGTTTGACTGTGCTGCTGCGTTTCAGGGTACATCCCTGAACTCCGAACTTTTGCAAGGCCCTGATCTTACCAACTCGCTAAACGGAGTCTTGCTCAGGTTTAGACTAGAGCCCGTTGCACTAATGGCAGATATCAAATCCATGTTCCATCAAGTAAGGGTCTCCAAGTCAGACATAGATTTCCTGCGCTTTCTGTGGTGGTCAGACGGAGACATTGAACAGGATCCAGTAGATCACCGCATGCTGGTACACTTGTTTGGAGCTGTCTCCTCCCCAAGCTGTGCCAGTTTTGCCCTGCGAAGAACCGCTGAGGACAATCCCCACATCAGACCACAGGTGACCGACACCATAACGAAGAATTTCTATGTGGATGACTGTCTAACATCTCTGCCCACAGTACAGGAAGCAGTGCAGCTGAGGTCAGACTTGGTGGAGCTGTGCAGCAAAGGAGGATTCCAGCTCACCAAGTGGGTGAGCAACAATAGAGCTGTGCTTTCTACCATAAAAGAGGAGGACAAAGGAAAATGCATCAGATCCCTGGACCTAGACAAAGATCAATTGCCAACTGACCGTGCACTAGGACTTCAGTGGAGTGTGGAGGACGACACCTTCAGGTTTGACATCATGGTCACTGAAAAGCCACACACACGGAGAGGAATTCTGTCAATGGTAAGCTCTGTGTACGATCCACTTGGCATTCTAGCACCTCTCACTCTCCCAGCCAAGCAACTGTTACAAGAGCTCTGTAGGCAAGGTTATGGATGGGATGAGCCGATACCCACAGTTCAGTCTAGGCAGTGGATTAATTGGGTGCAAGACCTTCCCAAATTGACAGATTTTAGTGTTGCACGCTGCATCAAACCCACTAACTTTGGAAAGCTGCAATCCTTCCAGTTACACCATTTTGCTGATGCCAGCGAGACAGGGTATGGAGCAGTAAGCTACCTTAGAATGACCAATGGCAGAGGTGAGACACATGTCTCTTTCATGATAGGAAAGGCAAGAGTTGCCCCTTTAAAGCATATGACGATACCAAGACTTGAACTGGCAGCTGCAGTGTTGTCTGTTAGAGTAGACAAGATGCTCAAGTCAGAACTGCAGCTCCCCCTGGAGAATTCTCTGTTTTGGACGGATAGTCAGGCAGTGTTAAAATACATTGCCAGTGATAGAGCAAGATTCCACACCTTTGTGGCAAATAGAGTCTCTGTCATAAGAGAGAACACCAGTATCCAGCAGTGGAGATACATTGCCAGTAAGCAGAACCCAGCAGATGATGCCTCTAGGGGGCTGAGTATGCTGAAGTTCCTTGAGAATAGACGATGGATTCACGGTCCTGAATTCCTTTGGGAGCCAAAGCACAACTGGCCAGCGGAAACTGTCAATCAGGAGTCTCTACCACAAGACGACCCAGAGATCAAAGGTTGCCCTGTTGTGTGCAATATTGTAATGCAAGATGTTTCAAGTCCAACTCATAAGCTTCTCTCTTTCTTCTCAGATTGGACCAAGTTAGTGAAAGCTGTTGCTTGGTATCAAAAGCTTGGAGACACCCTGTTAGTTCTGGCTGCCAAAAGGAAACAGATTGCCCCCAATGTCAACACACGCTCTCGCCGTCAGAAGCAGCTAGTCTTCCAGTTAACGCTCAGTGGTCAGTGTGTTTCCCTGAAAGAATTTGACAGGGCTGAGAGAGCAATTGTATCCTTTACTCAGAAGCAGGCTTTCCCAAGTGAGTTTGAAAACCTAGAAAGGACACCACCTAGTGTTCTCAGAAAGAGCACAGTCTACAGGCTAGATCCAGTTTTGAAGGATGGGCTGTTGAGAGTAGGAGGACGATTGTCAAGGTCAGCCATGTCTGAGACCATGAAGTATCCCATCATCCTTCCAAAACAGTCTCACATCTCCAGTCTGTTGCTTCACCACATTCATGAAAGGTACGGGCACTGTGGCAGAAATTACATCCTCGCCCAGTTACGAAAGAAGTATTGGATTGTCAGTGGCAATAGTGCAGCAAGAAGGATCATTTCTAAATGTGTCATCTGCAGGCGCTTGAAAGGCAGGACAGGGGAGCAAAAGATGGCCGATTTGCCACAACAAAGAACACAACCAGACCTCCCACCATTCACCAATGTTGGCATGGACTATTTTGGGCCAATAGAAACCAAAAGAGGAAGAAGTTTGGTAAAAAGATATGGTGTGCTCTTTACATGCATGTCTTGCAGAGCCGTTCATCTTGAGATGGCCTGTTCCCTTGACACAGACTCCTGTATCCACGCCATGAGGAGATTTGTATGTAGACGAGGCCAGGTAAAGCACATCTGGTCCGACAATGGCACCAACTTGGTTGGTGCCGAAAAAGAACTGAAAAGGGCTTTGTCCAGCTTCAACAGCAGTAAGATTCAAAGTGCCATGCTTGAGAGGGGAATAAGCTGGAGTTTCAATCCACCAGGAGCATCTCACCATGGTGGGGTGTGGGAGAGACTGATCAGGTCAGTCAGATGGGTCCTGAACTCTCTTTTACACCAACAAACAGTAGATGATGAAGGTCTCCAGACACTATTCTGTGAGGTTGAGGCAATCCTTAACAACCGCCCAATCACCACTACATCCTCTGACCCTTCGGATTTGGAACCTCTTAGCCCAAACCACATTCTTCTACTTAACTCCCAACCAGTTCTCCCTCCTGGTGAGTTTTCCAGGGCTGATTCGTACACCAGGCGCCGGTGGAAACAAATACAATACCTGGCCGACTTGTTTTGGAGGAGATGGACACAAGAATATCTAACACTTATGCAAGAAAGACAGAAGTGGTCCAAGGTTAGAGAGAACTTCAAGGTCGGAGACATCGTGATGGTAGTTGACCCTTCCTCTCCGCGATCATCATGGCCTCTGGCAAGAATCCTGGAGACAAAGGCTGATTCCAAAGGATTGGTCCGGTCAGTTAAACTCAAGACGAAGACGGGCTTCTTAGAGCGGCCAATTACAAAGCTCTGCCTGCTGTTAGAAAAACACTAAGGACTAGATCAAAGAACATGTAATGTATGTCTTTATTATTTACTGGCTCCACTAATACTATGCTAAGTAATTGTTTTATGTTGAGCCTAAAACATTTAGGGGTGTAGGAGCCAAAATGATTATATTTAAGTTTGCAGTGTCTCGTATACTTTTTGTTTGAGTCAACCCCATCTAGTGGCCGGAATGGGAGATAAGCACGACCTGAGGAAAGAAATACAAGTACTACAGGAAAAACGTGAAGCCTTGGAGCTAAAAACACAGTTGGCGGCCTCATCAAGTAAATTAGCAGTTCTCATGTCTGCTGAGGAACAACAAGGAGCTGTGGTGGCCAAACCCACAACTAAGCCGCCTACTGAGGATCATCAACCAGGCCCAGTAGCAGACCCAATAGTTAAACCACCTGCTGAAACCCTGCCAAGTGAAGAAGATGCAATGAATGCCTACCATGCAGAGGCCGAGATGTCAATGAAAAGTGATACTTCAGAGATTGCATTTCTGTCTTTAGAGAAGATTAGTAGAGACCGTTCCATGTTACAAACCCCAAGTATTCGCCACAAGGAGGGCGTCCACTTTCAGCCGGTCCCTATGCAACCAAAGAGACACAATGTAGACAAGAAAACCAGCTCAGTTCAGACAGCAAGGCCTCTCAATCCTAGTGCAGAGAGTGTTTCATTTCAAACTTCACACAGATCTGAGAAGGCCTCTGATCAACCTTTAATGACATCACAGAGCAGTTTGAGCCAGGTAGGGCTGGTGGACATCCTCCAATGTCAAAATGATATAACATCCACTTTAGTAAAGCAACAGCAACACTCTGATCTCCCACAAAGAGAAATCCCAATCTTCAATGGTGACGTTTTGTTGTATAGACCATTTATCAGAGCTTTTGAGCATACGATTGAGCGTAAGACTGATAGTAGTGCAGATAGGCTGTACTTTCTCGATCAGTACACTAGTGGTCTCCCCAGAGATCTTGTCAGGAGTTGTCTGCACATGAGCCCAGATAGAGGTTATGAGAAAGCAAAAACATTGCTACAGGAACAGTATGGAGATGAATTTAGAATCTGTTCTGCTTATATGAAGAAAGCATTAGAATGGCCTTCAGTGAAAGCGGAGGACTCAAAAGCGTTGCAAGCCTTTGCAATATTCTTGAGGAGTTGCTGTAATGCAATGGAGGAAATGAGATACTCACATGAAATCAATCTGTCGTCAAACATGAAACTCTTGATCATGAAACTTCCCTACAAACTCAGAGAAAGATGGCGATCCCGTGTGTGTGAATTTCAGGAGAAGCAAAACAGCAGACTTCAATTCACAGATCTTGTTGCATTTCTGGAGAGGCAAGTGAGAATAGTTTCTGACCCAGTATATGGGGACATCCAGGATAGACCCCCCAGAGCAAAAGAAGTGCTGCCCATTAAAGCTAGGCCCAAGTCCAGTGGCAGCAGCAGCTTTGCAACTAGTGTCTCCACTACTGCATCTCAGCCACAACAACCTGAGAGTAGTCACTTCCAAGCCTCTTGCTCCCTATGCAGCAGCAAGCACACATTGGAGCATTGTAGTTCATTTAGGAAAAAGAAACACAGGGACAAAATAGATTTCCTAAAAAAAAAGGGAATTTGCTTTGGCTGTCTACAGCAAGGCCACATCAGCAAACACTGTAGACAAAGACTTACCTGTACAGTGTGTTCCAAACAGCATCCTAGTGTCCTCCATATTGAGCAAATGGAACAAAGGACAACGCAAAAAGAGAAGAGTGACACGTCAGAAGCAGTAAACACTGTAGTGATGCACCCCAAAGCATGTGGGCACATTGGGGCCGGTACTGGGGCCGGTAGTGTCCTCTCGGTAGTGCCAGTGAAAGTCAAAGCTAGTAAAGGTGATAAGGTTGTCCCAGTGTATGCTTTCATTGACCCAGGTAGCTCAGCCACTTTCTGTACAGAACGCCTCATGTCCCAGCTGAATATCAAAGGCAGAAGAACAAACATCTTACTGCAAACAATGAGTCACGAGAAGTCAGTACCAACATATGTGATCTCAGGCCTAGAAGTGTCTGGATTGGATGGAAATAACTTTCTACAGTTACCAGATGTGTTCACCCAAAAAGAGATGCCAGTCACCACTGACAACATAGTCACAAAGCAGGATCTCGCTCGATGGCCATACCTGCAAAAGGTTGAGATGCCAGAGATAGACAGCAACATTGAGCTGCTGATAGGAACCAATGCTTCAAAGGTTATAGAACCCTGGGAAATTATAAACAGTCAGGGTGAGGGACCCTATGCAGTGAAGACCCTAGTGGGATGGGTAGTCAATGGGCCCTTAAGAGGTGGTGAATCCCGTGCCTACAATGACTCTCAGGCTGCCACAGTAAATAGAATCTCTGTTGCAAACTTAGAAAAGCTGTTGATTAGTCAGTACAATCACGACTTCAATGAAAAGGCATCAGAAGAAAAGCGAGAATTGTCAATCGAGGATAAAAAGTTCCTCAAAACTGCAGATGAGTCAGTCTCACTAATGGATGGACACTACACCCTTAACTTGCCCTTCAGGAAAGATGACGTGCAAATGCCTAGCAACAAGTTAAGAACTACTCCCAACAGAGGAAGGACTCCATCCAGCAAGTAATTGAAGAACTCCAACAACAAAGACTGAACTGAAAATGGAGAGCTGGATGGGTGCTGATGAGCACATGGCCGGATTGTTTGAGAGCAGGTGATGTACTCCCCTCAATGAATTTCTTAAGCTGTGCATGGATATTGGAAACTGACAAAGGAAATCTGCTATTGGAGTGGATTACATTGGGAATTTGTTCAAATGTTAAAGAGTCTACTATAGGAGTGGATTAACTGACAAAGGAAATCTGCTATAGGAGTGGATTACATTGGGAATTCGTTCAAATGTTAGAGTCTACTATTGGAGTGGATTATTGGATTGTTTGGATGACTTCTTAAGAAGGAACCGTTAACTAACATGAAGACAGACAAAGAGGAGGAAGTCAGCTCTGGACTCTCAAGCATAGGCACAGAAATGGAAGAGAGTGTATCCAAATTAAGAAATGCTAGAAAAGGAAAACTTGCACATTTAACTCGGAGGAAGAATATAATTATAGAACTCATGGAAGATGCGTCATGTGTGGAAGAAGTCAAAGAAAATCTTCTCAAGTATACACAACTGTTGGATGACTTTAAATCTGTACATGGAGCTTATCATGAACTGTTGACAGAGGCGGAGGCAACAAAAGATCAATGTGAATGGGCTGAACCTAGATTGGCTGACATTAACAGTTTTCTTTCTTTTGTGTATGAGTGGCTACCCGGGGCAAGCAAGGCTGAAACCACTGAAACCATTGGAACTCAAGAGGAGGAAGTTGCCCCTAAGGACAGTGTGTCCTAAGTCTCCAGCAACAGGTCCAGCTCAAGTACTTTCTCTGTAACCTCTGCGAGGGTGTGTGCAGAAGCAGAAAGAGCAGCCATCATGACCAAGGTGGCAGCACTGAAAGAAAAGCACGACCTGAGGAAAGAAATACAAGTACTACAGGTCGTGCTTATCTCCCATTCCGGCCACTAGATTGGGTTGACTCAAACAAAAAGTATACGAGACACTGCAAACTTAAATATAATCATTTTGGCTCCTACACATGGCTCCCCGTCGGGGAATCGAACCCTGGTCTCCCGCGTGACAGGCGGGGATACTCTCCACTATACTGTTTGGTTCGTGACAAGTATAAGCAGAAGTACTGTATGCCTTCCTGGCGTATCTCCCCGTGGTGCAGCCTGTAGAGCGGGGTTAGCTATAATCTCCCCGTGGCGCAGCCTGTAGAGTGGGTTAGCTATAATCTTCCCGTGGCGCAGCCTGTAGAGCGGGTTAGCTATAATCTTCCCGTGGCGCAGCCTGTAGAGCGGGTTAGCTATAATCTCCCCGTGGCGCAGCCTGTAGAGCGGGTTAGCTATAATCTCCCCGTGGCGCAGCCTGTAGAGCGGGTTAGCTATAATCTTCCCGTGGTGCAGCCTGTAGAGCGGGTTAGCTATAATCTTCCCGTGGCGCAGCCTGTAGAGCGGGTTAGCTATAATCTCCCCGTGGCGCAGCCTGTAGAGCGGGTTAGCTATAATCTTCCCGTGGCGCAGCCTGTAGAGCGGGTTAGCTATAATCTCCCCGTGGCGCAGCCTGTAGAGCGGGTTAGCTATAATCTCCCCGTGGCGCAGCCTGTAGAGCGGGTTAGCTATAATCTTCCCGTGGCGCAGCCTGTAGAGCGGGTTAGATAATCTTCCCGTGGCGCAGCCTGTGGAGCGGGTTAGCTATAATCTTCCCGTGGTGCAGCCTGTAGAGCGGGTTAGCTATAATCTTCCCGTGGCGCAGCCTGTACAGCGGGTTAGCTATAATCTCCCCGTGTTGCAGCCTGTAGAGCGGGTTAGCTATAATTTTCCCGTGGCGCAGCCTGTAGAGCGGGTTAGCTATAATCTTCCCGTGGTGCAGCCTGTAGAGCGGGTTAGATATAATCTCCCCGTGGTGCAGCCTGTAGAGCAGGTTAGCTATAATCTCCCCGTGGCGCAGCCTGTAGAGAGGGTTAGATACAGAGCCGGTTTTTGGCATAGGCAGTATAGGCAAATGCTAAGGGCGCCACCACCCAGAGGGGGCGCAACAAATGGGGAAAAAAAGAAGAAAAAGTTTTGCTTTAAAAAAAACATTTTTTTTAAATAATTTTTGACTAATACTACTAGTTAACACTGTTATTTCGAAATATTAAATAACCCCACAACAACCAGCGTAGCTCTATAGCATAGCCTATTAAATAATAATAATTTCTTAGTTCATGTCACCCCGCCCCCCTCCAGCCAGGCAATTAGACTTTACCTGCGCTCCCTCTCTGGGCAATGGTAAAGTGTGGCTATCTGACGTGACCCTCGCAATATATGCTATCAACATGTCGAAAAGACCAAAGCTGTCCGGTGCTCAGGGAAGGAAAAGAAGGAAAGAAGAGGAGGAACAACGTGAAAAGGGCAGAGGTACAGTAACGTTAATGTGATGAAATGAATTGTCTAGTGCTCTCTGACTTTAGGCGCATCCTGCCCCGGTACCGGGGGCGCTTGGGTTGAAGTAGAGTCCCTTTATAGAGAGAGTAGCGACAACTAACGATTTGTCGCCATTTTGAGTCCATTCAGTGCGGAGCCGCCGTATGGCGCTAGTGCATTGAACCATGTATTCCATTATGTTCTCTATGTATGAGAGATTATGTGAAGATGACAAAATAGAAGATTTATGACAACTAAGAGCCATATGATAAAGAAGAAAATCACAGAGCTGGTTGTGATTTAACAGTCACAGACATTTAGAACTAGGGATGTGCGCGTTTAGTCGACTAGCCGATTAAACGTTGCTACCCTCGCTAGTCGGCACCAGAAATGCTAGTCGGTTAAACTTACTATTTTATTAATGTACACATTTAAATTACATATTGACATAATTTGCATTGAAATTTCATGTTTCGTGGTCAAATGTTGCTTTATTAAAAAAACGAGAATCCGTTACTAATGTTAACAACCCCGGATTTAAAAAATAATTTAAAAAAACGAAGGAAAAAAACAACGCATTAGCCTGTTCGCCCTGCAAATTAAACCAGCGAGGTGGAAAGAGTAAGTAGGCCTATCGCGTTGTTGAATAGCCCAATAAAACTAATCTAATGTCACGTCGATCAGTCGGCCTAATTGTTATTTTTTTGTGTTCATATTATTGGTAGCTTTTCTGATGACCTATTATTATTTTTTACTGTATTTGCTATGCGATCGCATTCACCCAATGAAAATGCCGTTGTAATAATCAGGCACGTTTCCTAAAAATATTTTGTTCCGTTGAATATTGTTTTCAATAAATGTTATTTGTTAACTTTTATTTAGTGAGTTGTCATGTTTTGTAAGATAATGTGCAATGTTCATAATGCAAGGCGCAAAGTGCCACACATTTCAGCGGCATTTAAAATACGATTTGGTTATAGAAGAATGTGATTAACGGTTTCAAATGGCTCTTATAATATACGCAATATTTTTTCGGACAATGTTTAACTTTATAGATTCAATTGTGCTCAATTTTGACTGTTTTCTGAGTGTTTAAACATTAACTTCTGTTGTGTTCTTGAATAAATAAAGCAGCACAGCAGAGCTTACTTAAACGGCGTCTTTTTATTGTTCATGCAACACTGAACAACAGTTCAACACTTTGGTTCCTCGCACTTCCCTAGCGTCAACTACGTGCCTACGTCATCACTTCTTAAAAGCATAGGACACAACATTTTCCCTTTTCTGGAAAGAATTACTTTGTACTAACAGAAATCATTTAGATCAAAAGTATAAACAAAATAAGCATGTATCCACCATAAGAATAATCTAAATAATATCACCAATACCCAGTCAGTATCACTATTATCACATAAGGGAATCCATACTGCTGTCAGTCAGTAGACAGTAGACAGTAGAACACTAAAAAAAATATATAAACAATTAGACCTTCTGACTGGAGTAATGCAACTAGTGCAAGTGCAATGATTCACCATTCTAAGGAATTCAGCATGTTTCTTTCCAAGGCTAACCATGCTACATTTAGATTCAAGTGGCATAGTCCCTGAGCCATCCAGGCTAGCAGCTATTATGTCTAGGCCTGGGTGAACGATCAACCTGAGATTCCACAGTGTCTTCATCTGTGGTTGCGGTATCTGGGAACACAGTAAGGTGAGAGGCATTCCAAGTCTTACCATTGCTCAGAATGTATGTACTGTCCCCAACCTTCTCCCTTATGGTGAGAGGAGCACTGAACCTTTGGTGACCTTTTGGTACATGCAAAGGGTTTCTAACCCGCACTCTGTCCCCTTTTTGGAAAGCAGGAGGACGTGCACCTCGTTTGGCATCAGTGTAGGCCTTCATCTTGCGCTGTTGTTGACTGACTCTGTGGCGAATGTCCATCTTCGCTGCTGTGCATTCAGGGGCAGGGGGTAGCAGAGTCAGTTTGGTTCGCATGGGTCGACCGTGGAGCAGTTCGAATGGAGACGAACCCGTGGTGGCATGGGGAGTGGCACGGTAAACCTGCAGAAAGTCTACCACAGCTGGTTTCCACGGCTGATGCTGCTGGATGGCTAACTGTATGGTTTGTTTCAGCACACGGTTGAAGCGCTCTATAGCCCCATTAGCAGCAGGGTAGTAGAGAGAAGAGCGGTTGTGGGAGATCTGTCTGTCCTTCAGGAAAGATGCAAATGATGCAGAGGTAAACTGCACACCATTGTCAGTGACGACGTTCAGCGGGTTGCCATGCCGACTGAACACAGATGACATGAATGCAAGCACAGTGGCAGTAGTGATGTCGCGAGTGAAGGCCACCTCAGGCCACTTGCTATAGTAGTCGGTCATAGTGATGGCGTACCTGCAGGCTGCAGCAGCAGTGTCGAATGGCCCGACTATATCCATGGCAACCGTTTGATCCTGTGAGTCGATGATTAACTGTAGTCCCGCTCACTTATTGTTTGATCCTGTGAGTCGATGATTAACTGCAGTCCCGCTCACTTATTGTTTGATCCTGTGAGTCGATGATTAACTGTAGTCCCGCTCACTTATTGTTTGATCCTGTGAGTCGATGATTAACTGTAGTCCCGCTCAATTATTGTTTGATCCTGTGAGTCGATGATTAACTGTAGTCCCGCTCACTTATTGTTTGATCCTGTGAGTCGATGATTAACTGTAGTCCCGCTCACTTATTGTTTGATCCTGTGAGTCGATGATTAACTGTAGTCCCGCTCACTTATTGTTTGATCCTGTGAGTCGATGATTAACTGTAGTCCCGCTCACTTATTGTTTGATCCTGTGAGTCGATGATTAACTGTAGTCCCGCTCACTTATTGTTTGATCCTGTGAGTCGATGATTAACTGTAGTCCCGCTCACTTATTGTTTGATCCTGTGAGTCGATGATTAACTGTAGTCCCGCTCACTTATTGTTTGATCCTGTGAGTCGATGATTAACTGTAGTCCCGCTCACTTATTGTTTGATCCTGTGAGTCGATGATTAACTGTAGTCCCGCTCACTTATTGTTTGATCCTGTGAGTCGATGATTAACTGTAGTCCCGCTCACTTATTGTTTGATCCTGTGAGTCGATGATTAACTGTAGTCCCGCTCACTTATTATTTGATCCTTGCTAAATTTAGATTTTAAGAAATAAGAGTGATCAACCACGAGGTTAGGTTAAGCCATTTACAAAAGATTGTTCGTTTATTCATTTAAGAAAACTTCTGCAGAAGGGTGCTATCCGGTCAAAGTAGTGATCAGACAGAACCCCAATTTCTGTTAAACAATTAATTAAATAGACAAAACTATGACATCACAGGAAATCATTCTCATTGGTTAAATACAGTTTTGGGGGTTTTGAAACTGTCCACCAAATTAAAACATCAAAGGAATTCTTACAATGGAGGGAACAGGAAGAATTCTGATGGGAACCTAGCCAGATTATTATTCCTAGGGTTATTGGGGTTATAAACCAACATCTGCTTCGGTACTCTTCGCAGTTTATAGCCAGTTCCTTCAGACAAGAGAAACAGTTGTCTAACTAATTTTAACTCAGGAACTCTACATCAAAGGGTTTCACCAAGCAGGGGACAGTGGTAATTAAATTTCATTCACAATCCCCCGGTTTTGTGGATTCGACATCCACATAACAAAATGTAATTTAAAAGAAATTTAGATATAAAACCAAACATAATGAGAAAAAAAAAAGTATTTGTTCCTGCATAAAAACCCTAATCTAAACACATGGAAAATAAGTTATCCCTTTTTCCTTGATCCACTAGGTGGCCAGATTTAAAAAACTACATCTAATTAGATGTTTGAATTTCTATTTAAAAATTTGGGATAAATTTTACTCCACATGTAAAACCATGAACACCAAACCTCCTAGCCTCAATTTGACGGAAGCTAGGTAAAAGATGGCATGATTTACTAATCTAACAATCTTTTCCAGGTATTTTCTGAAGGTGGAAAAAAAAAACTCTTCTCTTATGAGAGGAAAAATCCATACATTCAAATCTGGAAACATTTTAAATCTTCATCACGAATGGCACAAATTTCATCAAGATAATTAACTGACTGGTTATCTGATTCAACTTTGTCATTCAACATCAATGCAGTAATAGGCAAATCAGTAACTGTGACGTCCAGCAGGTAGGGACCCAAATGCACAACGAGACAGTTGTTCTTTTGAAAAGAAGGTTTTTTATTCGGAATTCCGGGTCGGATCCACACCGGGAAAACAGGTTTAGACAATAAATCATAGGCTGTGGAACCCGTAGAGAGCTGGCGATCGAGATCCAGTGAAGTGGCCAGGAGTGGTCGTAGCCTGGGTCGTGGAGCAGAGTCAGGCGGAGGTAGAGCTGGGATCCACACTGGGAAGCAGGTGTGGCAATTCCAGACCGGGGTAGTCACTTGGCAGCAAGCTAGCATGTGGGGAGACAAGTACCATGCGACAGGGACCGTGTACTCTGACAAACTGTAATACTTTGACAAGGAATCACAGGAACAGCACAGTTATATAACTAGTGTCATTAGAGCTGATAAGCTGCAGCTTGCGGGAAATGCGTGCGAGATCAGCGAATTGATTGAACAATTAGGAAATGCATGAGGAATGCGGTGAAGGCAATTAAGTGTGAGTTGTGTCATTAAGATGTGGTGCAAGTAATAATGTGCAATGTAGAAACAATCAAGCAATGAACGCAGACATGATACAATCAGGTTCGGGGAAAACAGAGGAAAACATCAAGGAAGGAACGGGGAGCGGAGCGGATCGTAACAGTACCCCCCCGTCAAGGTACGCCTCCTGGCGGACCACAGGCTCTGGTCGACTGGGGCTGGCGGTGATGGAAGTCCCGGATGAGGGTAGGGTCCAGGATGAGACGAGGGGCAACCCAGGAACGTTCCTCGGGCCCATACCCCTCCCAGTCGACCAGGTACTGGTGGCCCCGTCCCCGGCGCCGGACATCGACGATGCTGGAGACTGTAAAGGCGGGAGCACCATCAATGTCCCGAACAGGTGGGGGGGCAGGAGTGGGAGCGCTGAGAGGGCAGGAGACAACTGGCTTGACCTGACTGACATGGAAAGTGGGGTGAATTTTGAGGGAGGCAGGGAGACGGAGCTTGAGGGTGACTGGGTTGAGAATGGAGTGCACAGTGAAGGGTCCGACAAAGCGGGGTTGGAGCTTGCGGGAGGTGCCGGGGAGGGAGAAGGTGGAGGTGGATAGCCAAACCTTCTGTCCCGGGCGGTAGTGAGGGGCTGCGGACCGGTGCTGATCCGCCAGGCGACGATTCCGGGAGGAGGTTTTGAGGAGGGCGTTGCGGGTGGCCTTCCAGACCCGCTGGCAGCGTCGGATGTGGGCGTCCACTGACGGAACCGCCACCTCGGCCTCCTGGGGGGGGAACAGTGGGGGTTGGAAGCCCTGGGAAGCCTCAAAGGGGGACCTCCCTGTGGATGAGCACACCAAGGTGTTGTGGGCGTACTCAACCCACGGGAGGAGCTGGGACCAGGAGGCAGGGTTGCGGGCCGTCACGCACCGTAAGGCAGCTCCCAGGTCCTGGTTGGCCCTCTCTGCCTGCCCGTTGGTCTGCGGGTGGAACCCGGAGGAGAGACTGGCGGTGGCGCCGAGTGCGGTGCAGAATGCCTTCCATACTGCGGAGGCAAACTGGGGGCCCCGGTCGGAGACGACGTCCGATGGGATCCCATGCAGCCGCACCACGTGCTGCACCAGGAGGTCGGCCGTCGCGAGGGCGGAGGGAAGTTTGGGGAGGGGAACAAAGTGAACCGCCTTGGAAAACCGGTCCACCAGGGACAAAATGACTGTGTTACCGGCAGATGGTGGTAGTCCGGTAACGAAGTCGACCCCAATGTGACTCCAAGGACGGCCCGGGATGGGAAGGGGACGGAGGAGACCAGCAGGGGGGGAGTGAGACGCCTTACTCCTGGCGCAGACAGGGCAAGCGTGGACGAAGGCCAGGGTGTCCCGCCGGGCGGTGGGCCACCAGAAGCTCCTGCGCACCAGCTCCACGGTGCGGTTGCCTCCGGGGTGGCAGGCCAGTCGGGAGGAGTGAGCCCACTCCAGGACCTGGGAGAGGACAGGGTTGGGAATGAACAGGGCAGAAGAGGGGTTAGGGCGAGGATCGGGATGCGTCACCTGAGCGTCCAGTACGATCTTCTGGATGGGCCACCGGACCGCAGCCACGACGCAGGATGCCGGAACGATGGTCTCCGGGACAGACAGGTCGGCAGGGGAGGAGTGGATCCGAGAGAGGGCGTCGGGTTTGATGTTTTTTGACCCGGGTTTGAAGGTGATGGAGTAGTTAAATCTAGAGAAGAACAACGACTAACGGGCCTGTCTGGAGTTGAGTCGTTTAGCTGACTGGATGTACTGTAGGTTGCGGTGGTCAGTCAGGATCAGGAACGGTTGAGTGGTCCCTTCCAGCCAGTGTCTCCATTCCTCCAGTGCCAGCTTGATGGCTAGCAACTCCCGATCCCCTACCCCGTAGTTGCGTTGGGTGGGGGAGATGCGGCGGGAGAAGAAGGCGCAGGGATGGAGCTTGTGGTTGAGGGGGGAGTGTTGGGACAGGATGGCCCCTACGCCTGTGTCCGAGGCGTCCACCTCCACCACGAATTGGCGGTCGGGTTCCGGGCAGCAGAGGATGGGGGCCGTGGTGAATAGTGCCTTGAGTTTGGTGAAGGCTTGATCTGCCAGGGAATTCCAAGCAAATGGGTTTTTAATGGATGTGAGGGCGGTGAGGGGTGCGGCTACCTGGCTGTAGTTCCGGATGAACCTTCTGTAAAAGTTGGCGAACCCCAGGAACTGCTGCAGGTGCTTACGAGTGGTGGGGATGGGCCACTCCGTCACTGCCTGGATCTTGGCCGGGTCCGGCCGTATGTCGCCCCTCTCCACCACAAAACCTAGGAACGAGACTGAGGGAGCATGAAACAAACATTTGTCGGCTTTTACAAACAACTTATTCTCCAGTAGGCGATGTAGAACCAGGGAGACATGGTCTTGGTGTTCCCGTTAGTTCTGGGAGAAAATAAGTATGTCGTCTAAATAAACAAAAACAAAGCGGTTGAGGAAATCCCGCAGTACATCGTTCACTAGGTTTTGAAAGACGGCAGGGGCATTAGTAAGGCCGAACGGGACCACCCGGTACTCGAAGTGGCCCAGGGGGGTGTTGAAGGCGGTCTTCCACTCGTCCCCCTCCCGGATCCGTACCAGGTGGTAGGCGTTACGGAGGTCCAGCTTGGTGAAGACCCGGGCGCCCTGCAGCAGTTCAAAGGCCGAATTCAGTAGGGGTAGAGGGTATTTATTCCTGACGGTGATGGAGTTGAGGCCCCGGTAGTCGATGCAGGGGCGGAGGGAGCCATCCTTCTTCTTTACGAAGAAGAATCCGGCTCCGACGGGCGAGGAGGAGGGGCGGATGATACCTGCTTCGAGGGAGGCCTTGATGTAGTCCTCCATGGCCATTCTTTCCGGACCGGATAGGCTGTACAGGCGGCCGGAGGGTAGGGGAGCACCCGGAAACAGGGAGATGGCACAATCGTAGGGTCTGTGGGGGGGTAAGGACAAGGCAAGGGACTTGGAGAAGACCCGGGACATGTACCGGTAACAGTGGGGGACCCCCTTCAGGTCGACCTCTGGAACGGATGTCTTCATTTCCGTGCTAGAGGGAGGTTCCGCCGAGTGGAGACAGGAGGTGTGGCATTGGGTGCTCCAGCTGGTGACGCTGGATGTGATCCAGTCAAGCAGGGGGTTGTGTTTGTGCAGCCAGGGCTGACCAAGGACCAGAAGGGAGTGGGGAGTGCTGATGATGTGGAGTTGAATGATCTCACGGTGGTTACCGGACAGAAGCAGTTGGATGGGAATGGTGCGGTGGGTGATGTGGGCCAGGCGGTGGCTGTCCAAGGCATAGGCGTTGATGGGTGTCTCCAGTTCTTCCGTGGGAATCCCGGACTCGTACACGAACTGGGAGTCCACAAAGTTGGAGTCGGCTCCTGAGTCGACGAGGGCCTGAACAGCTACGGTGGCGGAGGCCGTAGTGCCCCATTTGAGGACCGCAGAGAGTTGGAAGCGGTTGAGAGCTAGGCCCGGTGTTTGGGTCTGGCTCGCCAGTAGGCCTAGGGTTGCTGACGAGCCTTCTCTTTTGGGTGCACCGGACAGGAGTTAAGGAGGTGATCCGTGCGGCCGCAATAGAAGCAAGCTCCGGTGGCCCGGCGTTGGCGGCGGCGAGCGGCAGGGTCGGACGTAGTGCCGCCCAGCTGCATGGGTTCATTACATTACATTACATTACATTATAGACATTTAGCAGACGCTCTTATCCAGAGCGACGTACATAGTGCATTTTCAAACTAGGAACAAGAACGTTTAAAAACAACCCTAAAAAGGCAAATATGAATCTAAGTACTAGGCGCAGTCAGTATGATTGGGGTTTTTTTTTTTTTTTTTTTTTTTTTTTTTTGTGGGGGAATTACACAACATTAATAACAATAGTCACAGGGAGGTAGGGAGGGGTGGAGAGAGGTGCAGCTTGAAGAGGTGAGTCTTCAATCTGCGCTTGAAGGCAGTCAGACTTTCTGCTGTTCTGACCTCCACGGGGAGCTCATTCCACCACCGTGGGGCCAGGACAGACAGACGTCGAGACCGGGTGCTAGCATGAAGAGGGGGGGGTACCAGTCGTCCTGAGGAGGCGGAGCGCAGGGATCTGGCAGGTGTGTAGGGTCTGATTAGTTTTTGGAGGTATGGGGGGGCAGAACCTCGGACTGCCTGGAAGGCGAGCACCAATGTTTTGAATTTGATGCGAGCCATCACCGGTAGCCAGTGGAGGTCAATGAGCAGGGGGGTGACATGGGAGTGTCGGGGGAGGTTAAAGACCAGGCGCGCTGCTGCGTTCTGGATAAGCTGAAGGGGTCTAATGGCCGATGCTGGCAGGCCAGCCAGGAGAGAGTTGCAATAGTCCAGGCGAGACAGCACCATTGCTTGGACCAGGAGCTGGGTTGAGTGGGTGGTGAGGAAGGGGCGGATTCTCCTGATGTTGTACAGGAAGAACCTGCATGCCCGGGTTACCGCTGCGATGTTCTCGGAGAGGGACAGCCTGTTGTCCATCACGACTCCGAGGTTCCTGGCACAGGGCGTTGGGGTCAGTGGAGTGTCCCCTAGGGAAATAGAGAGATTGAGAGGAGGAGAGGTTAAAGCAGGAATGTAGATGAGCTCAGTCTTGCCAGGATTGAGCTTGAGATGGCGGTTGTCCATCCAGCTCTGGATGTCGCTCAGGCAAGCGGAGACGCGGGCTGATACCTGAGTGTCAGAGGGTGAGAAGGAGAGAAAGAGTTGAGTATCGTCAGCATAGCAGTGGTAAGAAAGACCATGAGCAGTGATAACAGGGCCAAGGGTTCCCCGGTTTCCGGAGGTTCGAAAGCCATGGGAGCCTGATGGCGAAGAGCAGGGTGCGCAGTTGTGGTTCCCAGAGGCGGTTGAGTAGGGACGTAAGCCCTTTTCTCGCGGGTGCGGGCGCGCAGACGGTTGTTAACCGTGATGGCCAAGGAGATGAGGTCATTCAGCGTGGGTGTGTCATCGCGGGTGGCCATCTCGTCCTTCATCTCCTCGGAAAGGGCGAAGCGGAAGACGCCCTGTAGGGAGGCGTCGTTCCAGCCCGACTGCGCCGCGAGGATCCGGAACTTAATGGCGAACTCCGCCACACTGCGTTCGCCTTGTTTTAGCGCCATAAGCTGCTGGTTCACGTCTCTCCCGCACACGGGATGATCAAAGGTGCGCCGCATCTCCCTGGCGAAGTCCAGGTACTGGGTGCAGAGGATGGGTTGCTTCTCCCACAACGCGGCGGCCCAGTCCCGCGCCTCTCCTCCCAGGCAGGTGATAATATACGCCACACGGGTGGCGTCAGCAGAGTAGGAGGATGGCTGCATCCGGAACGCCAGCTCACACTGCAGTAGGAAGGGCTGGCATTTCCCCAGCTCACCTGAGTACCGTTCTGGAGGGTTGGCGCGAGGTTCCCGAGGAGGTAATAATGGAGCTGGTGCCGGTGGTTGAGGAGGATTCTCCGCTTCAGGACGGAGTCCTGAAGTCTGGGCAGCCATCTGGGTTAGCATGGTGCCCCATTGGGTGGTCCGTTCCACCATGCCCCGGAACAAATCCATGGCTTCGTCCAGGCGGCTGCTTTGCTGGGCGATCTGGGTAGCCTGGCAGGTGAGGGCGTGGCAAATCTGTTCCGCGTCGGCTGGGTCCATTTCTGGTCAAAGTATTCTGTGACGTCCAGCAGGAAGGGACCCAAATGCACAACGAGACAGTTGTTCTTTTGAAAAGAAGGTTTTTTATTCGGAATTCCGGGTCGGATCCACACCGGGAAAACAGGTTTAGACAATAAATCATAGGCTGTGGAACCCGTAGAGAGCTGGCGATCGAGATCCAGCGAAGTGGCCAGGAGTGGTCGTAGCCTGGGTCGTGGAGCAGAGTCAGGCGGAGGTAGAGCTGGGATCCACACTGGGAAGCAGGTGTGGCAATTCCAGACCGGGGTAGCCACTTGGAAGCAAGCTAGCATGTGGGGAGACAAGTACCACGCGACAGGGACCGTGTACTCTGACAAACTGTAATACTTTGACAAGGAATCACAGGAACAGCACGGTTATATAACTAGTGTCATTAGAGCTGATAAGCTGCAGCTTGCGGGAAATGCGTGCGAGATCAGCGAATTGATTGAACAATTAGGAAATGCATGAGGAATGCGGTGAAGGCAATTAAGTGTGAGTTGTGTCATTAAGATGTGGTGCAAGTAATAATGTGCAATGTAGAAACAATCAGGCAATGAACGCAGACATGATACAATCAGGTTCGGGGAAAACAGAGGAAAACATCAAGGAAGGAACGGGGAGCGGAGTGGATCGTAACAGTAACATTGTTTAAACACCTTGTAAGACATTTTACAATTATTACAAATTATACACTATTGTGGTTGACAAATTGTTCTGTCTTTTCGGTCGCAATCCCAATGTCTTATCTTCTGGAAATGAATGACTTGAGTTCGGGTTCCGCTCCAGAGTGTGGTGTATGTGTATGTGAGGCAGTGGCTGCTGTGCTCAAAGTTGTTATAACAACAATCTTGGCAATGTAGTACAGATCACTCCTCCCCTGACTCCTCATCTGGGGGAAAGGGTTTATTAACCATCCTCATAGGTTTACCAGTAATAACTTCATATGGAGCAAGCCCTGTTGTCTGGTGTGGGCGGCCCCGCATAAACATCAGTGCCAAAGGCAAAACTTTCATCCATGACAGACCTGTTTCTGCCATCAGCTTGGTGAGTTTTACCTTCAAGGTCTGGTTAGCCCTTTCCACAATACCTGATGAGGCAGCATGGTAACTGCAGTGCGTTCTGAGGTCAATCTGGTGTAAGCTCAATGAAATCCATCATAACATGTTCCCAAGGAGACTCAGGTCTATGATGTGCTGACATTTTCATTTTTATCCCCTTACCAATGTTGTTCTGTATACAGATGATGCATTTGGCACAGCTCTGCTCTGCAAACACAGTGAACCCTGGTGCATACCAATACCTGTTGACATCTACCACCCCCGTTTTTGAGATATGATCTGGTCCATGTGCTAGTTTGAATGAAAACATGAACGAGGTAACACTGGTTTGTCATTAGGCCCTAACCACAGGTTGTGTTGAGTATGAAATAAACAGTTTATCTTCCATCTTCTCTTCTCAGAAGGGGGAGCAGTCTCTTGCAGATCAGCAATGTCTTTGAGAGACAGAGGAGGAGTTACATGGGAATCTGCAGATGAGAGAGACAGCATAGACAAAACAGGAGAGGAAGGGGAGACCGCCGCTGCTTTGGCAGCGAGATCAGCAGTCGCATTCCCTATGGACACAGGATCAGAGTTTTTAGTATGAGCTTGGCATTTGCACACTGCTAGTTTGGAAGGCAATAATATTTCCTCTAGCAGGTTGTTAAGGAGAGTGGCTGGGTTGAGCAAAGTGCATCTCTGAAGGGTAACATTAGACATGGTTAACAGTACATTTTGATAATGCAATAGTCTTGCTGGGTGTAGGTGTGAGGTCTTTGCCTGCAAGAGCAAAGCAGAAACGGCATGTGGAACATTGTCAAACAGCGGGCGCAGTGCTACTAAGTCTACACAACTTAACACAGCTTCGGTGGTAGCTGCCACCGATCTCAAGCACGAAACAAGTCCTCTAACGACAGAGTCAAGTCGTTTGGAATAATAGGCTACCGGTCTGTACCGGTCACCATGCTTCTGTGTCAAAACTGCTGACATATAACCATCTTTTTCATTTGTGAAAAGATGAAAAGGTTTGTCATAATCAGGGAGGCCCAAGGGTGCTGTTGACAGCCTCTGCTTGAGTGTTGTCAAAGCCAGTCGAGCTTCGTCAGTCCATGTGATTCTGTAAGAAGGAGCTAGCTTTTGCCCATGGGCTAAATCGGATAATGGTTGTGTTATCTCTGCAAAATCAGGGATCCAGGCTCTGCAGTAGCCTGCTGTTCCCAACAGAGACATCATTTATTTTTTGGTCATGGGCATGGGCAGTGCAAGAATTACTTCAACACGATTCTCACCTAGAGCTTTGCCTTCTCTAGAAATAACGTGACCAAGATATGTAACTTTAAAACAAGGCCGGAACTCTATGGTTCTACCTCATTTTCAAATCAGACAGACGGTGGAAGGCACTGCTGGCTCGCTGCCACACCAAGCTCCTTTTAAGATTTGTTTTATTTCATTTAATTTAATTTAACGGATTTTATTTCGTTACTTTTACTGGTTTTTACTGGCTCACAGCCACACCAAGTTCGTTTTAATTTCACTTTATTTCACTGTTTTTATCTAATTTGTTTTACTAGTTTTTAATTTTTTTTTACGAATGGATGCACAGATGCACTGCCCACGCTGTGATGTACTCAAGAAGAAGATTTTAGACCTGGAGGAAGTCATTTCCACATTGAGGCAGATAAAAAAGGACGAGGAATTAATGGACTCGCTGTTTGCGGCGTCGCAACTGGAGCCCCCGGTCTGCTCTACACCTATTGACCGGGGTGCGTGGCACAAAGTCCCGGCTCGTGGGCGGGGGAAACACCGTGGGCGCGGGAGACTTCCCCGTGAGGCCCTTAGGCTCGGAAATAAATTCCAGCCGCTGTGCGTTCTCTCCCCGCTTGCGAGTGCCACCGCAACACCACTGGTTTCCGCGGGTGATGAGTCGCACAGCGAAGATCCCCCAGCCCAGCCGGTGAATGAGACCTCGCCGAAGACGACCACACAGCCTGCCGTGACTCCCGTGGAGAAAAATCTGCCTCGAGGTGGTCTGACTTCCATAACAGCTATACCCCAGGTACAGCCTCCTTGCTCCCCACTACTCCCATCAACACCAAGGATTATTGCACGAGAGAGACCGCGGCGGCATACCAACGATCCCCACCAAGACCCGCCGGAGGCTGTTATCCTGGGGTCGTCCATGGTTAGACACCTCGCCCTTAAGAACACGGAGAACTTCTGTTACCCCGGGGCGTGTGTGTCTGACATCGCTGCTGTAATGCCAGGCATTCTTCGGAAACTCCCAGCTTCGGATATGGTAGTAGTGCATTGTGGATCAAATGACATTGTCAGAGAACAGTCAGAGCAACTAGAAGTGGATTTTAAAAATTTAATTAATGTTCTTTTAGAAACTGGAAAACAAACTGTGATCTCGGGTCCTCTCCCAAGCCCCTCGTTCGGAGATATCACAGTTAGTAGGATTCGACAGCTGCACACTTTTCTCAAGGGATATTGCAACATGCTATCTATCCCCTTTGTGGACAATTTTATGCTATTTTGGAAACGAAAATACTTGTTTGCCAGAGATGGTCGGCATTTAAACCGTGAAGGCGCAAGACTTCTTTCCTGCAACATCGAAATGACCCTAGACTCTCTACAAGCCTTCGGACACTGACAATGGGTGAGTTCGTCACCGGATGATTTTAATGAGAGCTGTGAACTGGAATTACTCGACGCATTTAATGAAATGACTTTGAACACAGCTGTAGATCATATTGTCCCGGTACGAACAATCACTGTCTCAGATGTAGTACATGTGTTTAATTCTGTGCCCCATATGAATTCAATCATACCTGTACCACTCTGCACTAATGCCCTGCCTCCATCTCTCATTCCAGCTATTATTACTATACAGAGAAAACATAGGCAGAGGCTAAATGTCAGCTGTAATCACAATAATTTAGTTAATGTCTTGATAAGACCCTTGATCCATATGAAGTTTGACATTAATGTAAATATGGCACTTTTAAATGTAAGATCACTCACAAATAAGAGTTTTTTAATCAATGATTTTATTTCTGAAAGGAAATTACATTTTCTGTTTCTTGTTGAAACATGGCTTAGAAATGATGGCACTGCAACGCTTGTTGAGACTTGCCCTCCGAACTATAAGTTCTATCAGTCAGTAAGACTGGACAAAAAAGGAGGCGGTATTGCCGCTATTTTCTCCAATGAGTTTAGTTGTATTGAGACTGATCTAGGTAAATTCTCATCTTTTGAATACCTCGCCATTATGTGGAAATCTACACCAGATGTACTTATTTTAACACTATATAGACCACCCAAGCAATCCTCAGTATTTCTTCCTGAATTCTCTGAGCTTATGTCCATTATTCTCACGAGCTATAACCGAATAATCATCATTGGAGATATGAATATCCATATTAATAATAATACAGACTCAAAGGCTATGGAATTCATGAATCTCTTAGACAATTTAGGATTAACACAACATGTTACCGACGCTACCCATCGACTGGGTAATATACTTGACCTGGTAATTTCACAAGGGATAAGCATTAACAACGTTGCAGTGTCTGACATTAGTGTATCTGACCATTACTGTGTCTTCTTTGATGCTCTATTAAATGCATCTAGCAACAAAAAAGAATGTACCACTCAGAAACGGTATCTAAATGCTACAGCAGAAAGGAAATTCTCTGATCTTGCTAACTCCTTTGTTCCATGTAATGTACACTGTTCATTACATGTGTACATACAGAGTGCATACGGAGGCGGTATTGCCGCTATTTTCTCCAATGAGTTTAGTTGTATTGAGACTGATCTAGGTAAATTCTCATCTTTTGAATACCTCGCCATTATGTGGAAATCTACACCAGATGTACTTATTTTAACACTATATAGACCACCCAAGCAATCCTCAGTATTTCTTCCTGAATTCTCTGAGCTTATGTCCATTATTCTCACGAGCTATAACCGAATAATCATCATTGGAGATATGAATATCCATATTAATAATAATACAGACTCAAAGGCTATGGAATTCATGAATCTCTTAGACAATTTAGGATTAACACAACATGTTACCGACGCTACCCATCGACTGGGTAATATACTTGACCTGGTAATTTCACAAGGGATAAGCATTAACAACGTTGCAGTGTCTGACATTAGTGTATCTGACCATTACTGTGTCTTCTTTGATGCTCTATTAAATGCATCTAGCAACAAAAAAGAATGTACCACTCAGAAACGGTATCTAAATGCTACAGCAGAAAGGAAATTCTCTGATCTTGCTAACTCCTTTGTTCCATGTAATGTACACTGTTCATTACATGTGTACATACAGAGTGCATATTTCTTCCTGTAGAGCAAGACCTGTTTTGAACTGTCCCGCGTAAGGTTGTATCGATTTTAAGTGTTTTTGCCGCTGTCTGCTGATTGCGTGGTTTTAATTAGAACTCGTTGAACACTGATTTTAAGTGTTCTATAGGCTGTTTGCTGTTTGCGTGGTTTTAACTTGACCTGATTGAACACTGATCAAAGCAATTGCATTACTAGGTTGTGTTTGTTCTGCGATTGGCTTTTTCAGCTCGTTAGATCGGATAAACTGGTAGTTTCGGAGTATTGTGCTTTTTGATAGGAAATAATAATTGATCCGTGCTCGTGAAGTGTCTCACTCAGCTGTTAGTCTTCTGCAATCAGCTGTGTGCACTTCAAAAAGACTTGTGTCTGAGCGACAACTATATAGACCGAGGCTTCACTGACCTTTTCAGAGTGCATATTTCTTCCTGTAGAGCAAGACCTGTTTTGAACTGTCCCGCGTAAGGTTGTATCGATTTTAAGTGTTTTTGCCGCTGTCTGCTGATTGCGTGGTTTTAATTAGAACACGTTGAACACTGATTTTAAGTGTTCTATAGGCTGTTTGCTGTTTGCGTGGTTTTAACTTGACCTGATTGAACACTGATCAAAGCAATTGCATTACTAGGTTGTGTTTGTTCTGCGATTGGCTTTTTCAGCTCGTTAGATCGGATAAACTGGTAGTTTCGGAGTATTGTGCTTTTTGATAGGAAATAATAATTGATCCTGCTCGCGAAGTGTCTCACTCAGCTGTTAGTCTTCTGCAATCAGCTGTGTGCACTTCAAAAAGACTTGTGTCTGAGCGACACAAGTGTCGCTCCGTCCCAGTTTGTGTGTGTGTTCCATGTGTGTTCTCCCCATTCCCGTCTGCTCTCTTCCATTCAGAACGCGCTTCCAACGACGTGGCTCTTCACGGCGACGCAACCCTTCCAACCTCCGCTACCCCTCACTGACTCCCTGCGAGAATTTCACCGTCGCAGGGGGGCTCTGGAACTGCCAGTCTGCCACACGGAAAGCAGACTTCATCTCCGGCTATGCCTCCTTCCTGTCCCTCCAGTTTCTCGCCCTCACTGAAACCTGGATCACACCGGACAACACGGCAACTCCCGCTGCCCTCTCCTCCTCCTTCTCCTTCTCTCACACCCCCCGGCCGTCTGGCCGCGGAGGTGGTACTGGTTTGCTACTCTCCCCCTCATGGTCTTTCTCTGTTTTCCCCCTCTCTGATCTATCTATTACAAGCTTTGAATACCACTCTGTGTTTATCAACCACCCTATTAACCTGTACATTATAGTTGTTTATCGCCCTCCAGGTCCCGTGGGGTGCTTCCTCGATGAGCTTGACACCCTGCTCAGCTCCTTCCCAGAGGACGGCATCCCGCTGATCCTCCTGGGAGACTTCAACATCCATCTAGACGCCTCCCAGTCTGCAGCCTTCCTACCACTTCTCCGCTCCTTTGACCTCACCCTCCAACCCTCCCCCCCCACCCACAAGGCTGGCAACCTCCTAGACCAGGTCTTCCAGAGGAACAGCCCCAGCTCTGACCTCACTGTTACCCCTCTGCATACCTCTGATCACCACTTCATTTCCTTCTCTCTTCCTCTTGTTCCACACTGTCCCTCCCCTCCCCACACCCCCACTGTCTCTGTCCGCCGTAACTTCTGCTCCCTCTCACCCTCCTCTCTTGCTCCCTGTGTCACTTCTTCCCTCCCCCCCCTCAAACCCTTCTCTCAACTCTCTATCGACTCTGCATCTGACACCCTGCTCACAGCTCTCTCCACATCACTTAACACTCTCTGCCCTCTTGTCTCTAGGCCCACACGCCCATCTCCTCCCTGCCCATGGATGTCTGATGCCCTGCGCACCTCAAGGGCCGGTCTCCGCGCAGCTGAGAGGAGGTGGAGAAAATCCAGAGACGCATCAGACCTCTCTTCCTACCAGACTCTCCTAGCGGCGTTCTCTACGGCAGTCACCGCCGCCAAGGTATTCTACTATCACACAAAAATTTGCAAACACAGTTCTAACCCCCGTCAATTGTTTTCTATCTTCTCCTCCCTCCTCAGCAAACCCCCTCCTCCTCCTCACTCCTCGTTCACTGCTGACAACTTCGCAGATTCCTTCGATGAGAAGATCGCAGACATCCGCAGCTCCTTCAGCCCCACTCCCCCTCCCCCCACAGACACTGTTTCCCACTCTCTTTCTCTCTCTACCCCTTCTGTTTCCCCCCCCTGCTTCTCCACCTTTTCTCCCCTTTCTCAGACTGATGTGTCCCATCTCCTACTCTCCCATCGCCCCACTACTTGTGCCCTCGACCCTATCCCTTCATCTCTCCTCCAGGCAATCACCCCAGATATCCTCCCGTTTGTGACCTCCCTGGTGAACTCCTCCCTGACCTCTGGCTGTTTCCCCTCATCCTTCAAAAGAGCCCACATCACCCCGATCCTGAAAAAACCTACACTGGACCCCTCCAACATCCAAAACTACAGACCGGTATCCCTTCTTTCTTTTCTTTCCAAAACTATCGAACGTGCTGTTTCTAACCAACTGTCGTCTTTCCTCACCCAGAACAACCTGCTAGACCCCCTCCAGTCCGGCTTCAAACCTGGCCACTCAACGGAGACCGCACTCCTCTCCGTCAGCGAGATGCTTCATGCAGCTCGGGCAACCTCCCTCTCCTCTGTGCTAATACTTCTAGACCTCTCTGCCGCCTTCGACACCATAGATCACTCCATCCTCCTGTCGTCCCTGTCTGCAGCGGGGATCGGCGGCTCGGCCCTGGCCTGGATTGAGTCCTACCTCTCGGAACGCTCCTCCCAGGTTGCCTGGGCTGGTAAAGTATCGGCAGCCCGTCCCCTTACCACAGGAGTCCCCCAGGGCTCTGTCCTTGGTCCCCTCCTTTTCTCCATCTACACCAAATCCCTTGGCCCTGTTATCACTGCTCATGGTCTTTCTTACCACTGCTATGCTGACGATACTCAACTCTTTCTCTCCTTCCCACCCTCTGACACTCAGGTATCAGCCCGCGTCTCCGCTTGCCTGAGAGACATCCAGAGCTGGATGGACAACCACCATCTCAAGCTCAATCCTGGCAAGACTGAGCTCATCTACATTCCTGCTCTAACCTCTCCTCCTCTCAATCTCTCTATTTCCCTAGGGGACACTCCACTGACCCCAACGCCCTGTGCCAGGAACCTCGGAGTCGTGATGGACAACAGGCTGTCCCTCTCCGAGAACATCGCAGCAGTAACCCGGGCATGCAGGTTCTTCCTGTACAACATCAGGAGAATCCGCCCCTTCCTCACCACCCACTCAACCCAGCTCCTGGTCCAAGCAATGGTGCTGTCCCGCCTGGACTATTGCAACTCTCTCCTGGCTGGCCTGCCAGCATCGGCCATTAGACCCCTTCAGCTTATCCAGAACGCAGCAGCGCGCCTGGTATTCAACCTCCCCCGACACTCCCATGTCACCCCCCTGCTCATCGACCTCCACTGGCTACCGGTGATGGCTCGCATCAAATTCAAAACATTGGTGCTCGCCTTCCAGGGAGTCAGAGGATCTGCCCCCCCATACCTCCAAAAACTAATCAGACCTTACACACCTGCCAGATCCCTGCGCTCCGCCTCCTCAGGACGACTGGTACCCCCCCCTCTTCATGCTAGCACCCGGTCTCGACGTCTGTCTGTCCTGGCCCCACGGTGGTGGAATGAGCTCCCCGTGGAGGTCAGAACAGCAGAAAGTCTGACCGCCTTCAAGCGCAGATTGAAGACTCACCTCTTCAAGCTGCACCTCTCTTCTCCCCTCCCTACCTCCCTGTGACTATTGTTATTAATGTTGTGTAATTCCCCCCCCCCAAAAAAAAAAAAAAAAAAAAAAACCCCCAATCATACTGACTGCGCCTAGTACTTAGATTCATAATTGCCTTTTTAGGGTTGTTTCTATGATGTTCTTGTTCCTAGTTTGAAAATGCACTATGTACGTCGCTCTGGATAAGAGCGTCTGCTAAATGTCTATAATGTAATGTAATGTTCGATTAACGAAATGGTTGATGTCTTTAATAACAACTTAAGTAACGCATTGAACAGCGTTGCACCAATTAAAATTAAAATTAAAAAAAGGTCACTGTGGCAAGATCGAGTGCCACTGCTCGGGAAGAAGGGGAGACCACACCGTACTTGCACAAAACCCGCTTGGGTATATTTATTTTTGGTTTAAGTTTTTCTCTTTTCCGGCTCTGGCTTCTCGACGCGATTCCTCCTTCGTCTCCAGCCAGCCCCGTTTGTCCGCCCGTCTCTCCCTTTTCAAGCCCCAGCTCACTGTCATAGCAATCAGAAGCAATTAAACCATTATTCAATTACGTTTCACCCTGATGCTGATTACCTTATGACAGCTGTGGCTCAGGGTCCGAGAGCCGCTCGGTTCACTCTCTCTCTCTGCACGCAGAGGCTAACCACGCCCACCCTGCCACATACCTCCACCGCCCGACTTAGGCCGGGGAGCTATCCGGCCGATAACCAACCTCCCCCCCACCCCCTCCTCAGCGAGAGAGGAAGTCCGCCACCACCATCTGCGGCCCCGGCCTATGGATCACCTTAAAATTAAACGGCTGTAATGCCAGATACCAACGGGTGATCCGCGCGTTGGCATCTTTCATGCGGTGGAGCCACTGGAGGGGGGCGTGGTCCGACCAGAGGGTGAATGAGCGCCCCAGCAGGTAATACCGGAGGGACCCGACCGCCCACCGGATGGCGAGGCATTCTTTTTCTATGGTGCTGTACCTCGCCTCCCGCTGTGACAGCTTGCGGCTTATGTACAGCACCGGGCGATCGACTCCCTCCACCTGCTGGGTCAGCACGGCCCCCAGCCCTCTGTCCGACGCGTCTGTCTGCAGAGTGAATGGGAGAGAAAAGTTAGGTGTGAACAACAGCGGCTCCCCACAAAGGGCTTCTTTCACTCGCTCAAACGCCCTCTGGCACGGCTCCGTCCACTGGACCGGCTCTGAGGCACCTTTCCGAGTTAAATCAGTCAAGGGGCTGGTCAGCTCCGAAAACGCAGGAATAAACCTCCTATAGTAACCGGCCAACCCCAAGAACCTCCTCACCTCTTTTTTTGTCTTGGGCCGGGGACAGGTCGCAATCGCCGCGGTTTTGTCCACTAGAGGCCGCACTTGTCCACTTCCCAAGTGGTACCCCAAATACCGTACCTCTGCTCTGCCAATTGCACACTTCCTCGGGTTAGCCGTGAGCCCCGCCCGCCTCAGAGACTCGAGCACCGCCCCCACATGCCGCACATGCTGCGCCCAGTTCTCACTGTGGATGATAACATCATCAATATAGGCTGCAGCATATGTAACATGCGGACGCAGTACCCGATCCATAAGGCGCTGAAACGTGGCTGGAGCCCCGAATAGCCCGAACGGAAGTGTACGAAATTGGTACAAACCGTCCGGAGCAGAGAAAGCCGATTTTTCCTTAGACTCTGGCGACAAGGGAATCTGCCAGTAGCCCTTGGTCAAATCCAGTGTCGAGAAAAAACGAGCCGTGCCCAGCCGATCCAAGAGTTCATCGACCCTAGGCATAGGATAGGCATCAAACTGTGAAACCTCATTCACCTTTCTGTAATCCACACAGAACCGGATAGACCCATCTGGTTTACCTACCAGGACAATGGGGCTACTCCAGGCACTGTGTGATTCCTCTATTACGCCCATCTCCAGCATGGCCTTTATTTCTGCCTGCACCAATTTTTTTTTGTGTTCTGGCAGCCGATAAGGACGGGAACGTACCGTCACTCCTGGGGGGGTTTCAATATGGTGGTGTATGAGATTCGTGCGTCCGGGTAGGGGAGAAAACACATCCGCAAACTGCTTTTGCAATAGAGCAAGGTCTGCCTGCTGGTTTGGCGAGAGATGGCTATCAGCGCTTGTTGCCGTTCCTGGGCCTTGAGCAAATTCTCCCGTGATACCTTACCCAGTGTATGGAGTTTTGCTCGCAGGTCCATGACGTATTGTATTTCATTTTTACTGGGGGTTGGACCTTCCTCCCAGTTTTCTTTAACTAGGTCCAAAACTCCCCTTGGTTTTCTACCGAACATTAATTCAAAGGGAGAAAATCCCGTGGAGGCCTGGGGAACCTCCCGCACTGCAAATAATAAAGGGACTAACCATTTATCCCAATTTCGACTATCATCGTGAACGAACTTCCGAATCATCGACTTCAAAGTCCTATTAAATCGCTCAACGAGCCCATCCGTTTGGGGGTGGTATACGCTGGTTTTAATAGACTGAATGCCCAATAACGCGTACAGTTCGTTTAGTGTCCGTGACATGAATGATGTGCCCTGGTCCGTCAGAATCTCTTTCGGGATTCCGACGCGGGAGATTATTTGAAACAGTGCCTGCGCAACACTCTTAGCTGAGATATTGCGCAATGGAACTGCTTCGGGATACCGGGTCGCATAATCCACCAGAACTAGTACGAATCGGTATCCCTGAGTGCTCCGTTCAAATGGTCCGATGAGGTCCATAGCCACTCTATCAAATAGGACCTCTATTAATGGAAGTGGCTGCAACGGCGCTTTTGGGGTGGCCGGGGAATTCACTAATTGACATTCCGGGCAGGCCGCACACCACCGACGTACGTCTGCCCAGATGCCCGGCCAATAAAATCGGGCCATTATACGGTTGAGTGTTTTGTCATATCCCAAGTGCCCCGCCATGGGGTTATAATGAGCCGCCTGGAAAACCATTTCCCGGCGGCTTTTAGGTACCAACAACTGGGTATTTTCTTCTCCTGTTTGAGCGTCCCGACACACTCGATATAGCCTATCTCTAATAACAGAGAAATACGGGTGAGAGAGAGCTGTCTCCGGACGCACTTGCTGACCATCAATGCGCATTACTTGTTCGTAAGCAAACCGCAAGGTGTCATCCCGAGACTGTTCGAGTGGGAAATCCTCCGTGGGTTGAAAAATCGGAACCAGGGGAGTCTCCCCTCGAGGCTCCCCCGGATCCGCCCCCCCCTCGACCGTGTCGGTTGACCCTGCGTCATCGCCGTCAACAGCACCCACCTCCCCGAGCCCTACCTGTCGGGATCGCACCTCCCACAGCTTCCCTGACACTTTACTAAACCCCGCCCAATCAATGCCCAAAATCAGGGGGTGCGACAGCCGGGAGCTAACTGCAGCTTTGATAATGTAAATTTTCCGTTGAAAATAAATTTTTACCGGCACTACCGGATATTTGTGCACATCACCATGCACGCACTTAATCGATACCCAAGGTGCCTTCACCAATGCCTCTGGCCGAACCAGGCTTTGCCGAATCATGGACTGCATCGCCCCTGAGTCCAACAACGCCCGGTGTTCACTCCCTTGCACCCTTACCGGGATGCAGTACGCTCCCTCTGGATCGTGAGCAGGAGTGGGCGGACCGACAACCCGGACCACCTGCCCCACCTCCATAAGTGGACAGTCACGGCGCAGGTGGCCGAGCTGCCCGCATCGCCAACAACCCGGTCCGACCGTCTGAGGAGCCCTATGTGGGTCGGACCCTCCCGTCACCGAGCCCGGGCCTGGAGAGGGAGAGAGAAAAGAAGGGGGATTAAATCGGGGATAGGTTGTAGCGGTGTCGCGGGACAGAGAGGAAGGGACCGTGCGAGGAGGGGGTCTCCTCCTAGGAGCTGGTTCCGGCGGTTTTTCCGGCGGGCTGCTGGGTACCACGGCCAGATGGTCTTCGGCCAGGATAACTGCCAGCTCCAGATCAATGGGTCGGTGACAGCGCACCCAGTGGGCGGTCGCCTCTGGCAGCCCGGCCACAAATGTCTCCAGCACCACCTGTTCCACCACCCCCGCGGCGGACCTGATTTCTGGCTGCAGCCATCGTCGGGCCATGTTGGTGAGCCGCTGGGCGAACGCGAAGGGGCGGTCCCCCGGAACCAGGGAGGCTTCCCGGAAGCGGCGCCTTTGATCTTCCGGGCTATAGCCAAGCCGATCCAGGATTGCCTTCCTGACGGTGTTGTAGTTCGCCCGTGCTGCGGCCGGCAGCCCATGTGCCGCCTGCTGGGCTTCCCCTGTTAACAGGGGCAGGAGGCGGACTACCCACTCCTCGCTGGGCCACTGACACGCCTCCGCGGCCACCGTGAAACTGTCCAGGAAGGCCTGGGCGTCATCGTCGGCCGTCATTTTTGGCAGCTGGATCTTCATGGGGGCTCGGGCGTGTGGATCCCAGGACCCTGCCCCCCTGCCATTGGCCAGCTGCCTCAACGTCTCTGTCTGTAGGGTGGACTGCTCCCGTAGCGCCTCCATCTGCTCCTGGTGTATGGCAGCCTGCCGCTCCTGCATCTGGGCCATCGCCTCCAGCATGCGTGCGAGCGCCAGCACTGGTTGCCCCGCTTCAGGTCGCTCCTGGCTGGTCTCCATTCCTTCTATTTATTTTTTTTCGAAATTGCCCCCCGTTTTTGGCCACCACTGTGGCAAGATCGAGTGCCACCGCTCGGGAAGAAGGGGAGACCACACCGTACTTGCACAAAACCCGCTTGGGTATATTTATTTTTGGTTTAAGTTTTTCTCTTTTCCGGCTCTGGCTTCTCGACGCGATTCCTCCTTCGTCTCCAGCCAGCCCCGTTTGTCCGCCCGTCTCTCCCTTTTCAAGCCCCGGCTCACTGTCATAGCAATCAGAAGCAATTAAACCATTATTCAATTACGTTTCACCCTGATGCTGATTACCTTATGACAGCTGTGGCTCAGGGTCCGAGAGCCGCTCGGTTCACTCTCTCTCTCTGCACGCAGAGGCTAACCACGCCCACCCTGCCACAGTCACATGATAAAATATCGCCATGGATAAACAGCTCTATCCGTGACCTAAAGAGATTATGTAGAACAGCTGAACGGACATGGAGGAAAACCAAACTAGTGATCCACCATAGCATTTTGAAGGAGCGTATAGCTTCTTACAACACTGCTATTCGTAACGAGAGAAGAACCTACTTTTCAAAGATCATTGCAGAGAGCGGCAGCAACTCAAGGGTACTGTTCTCAACTATTGATCGATTAATAAACCCCAAGCCAGCCTCTGACATTCTTAGCCTGGCTTCTGCCTCAAAATGTGAGGAATTTGCACAATTTTTTAACAGCAAAATAACAACCATTAGAGCGGGTATTGTAAGACACACCAATAACTCGTATGATCTGCCCTGCAACAGACCAGCAGTTATGAGGAACTTTAGTAGCATCTCTGATGCAGAACTCCACAAAATTGTAATACAGAGTAAAACTTCAACTTGCTGTCTTGACCCTGTCCCTACAACATTTTTTAAAAATGTTTTTAATAGTGTCTCCACTTCGGTCCTAAAAATTATTAACACATCTCTCGAGACCGGAACGTTCCCCAATGCATTTAAAACTGCTGTCGTGAAGCCACTATTGAAGAAACCAAATTTAGACTATAGTGTCCTAAGTAATTACAGGCCTATATCCAACTTACCTTTCATGAGCAAACTACTTGAAAAAGTAGTTTTTAATCAACTAAACAACTTTTTAAATGATAATGGTACTCTAGAGAAGTTCCAGTCTGGTTTTAGATCCAGTCACAGTACAGAGACTGCTCTAACCAAAATAGTTAATGACCTTAGACTTAATGCTGATGCAAACAAGATCTCAGTTCTTATTCTTTTAGATTTAAGTGCCGCATTTGACACAATTGACCACAGCATTCTAATCAATCGTCTTGAAAACTGGGTTGGTCTCTCTGAATGTACTCTTAATTGGTTCAGAACATATATTACTGGAAGACAATTTTATGTTAGTCTCGGAGATTATATGTCACAAAAATATGACGTATCTTTTGGTATTGCACAAGGAAGCTGTCTTGGTCCCCTTCTTTTTTTATTGTACATGCTACCACTAGGTAATATCATCAGAGAACACAATGTTAATTTTCATAGCTATGCTGACGATACGCAATTATATATTTCTGTTGAGCCAAATGACATAGATGCCTTATGCTCCCTGACTACCTGTCTGTCTGCAGTAGAACAATGGATGAGTAATAATTTTTTTAAACTAAATGAGGATAAGACAGAAATACTCTTAGTTGGCCCCAAAGCTAAAAGGGATGTACTTTTGAATATGTTAGGAAATTTGGCTCATCAGAATAGATCGGAAGTAACAAGCTTAGGTGTAATATTAGACTCCGACTTAAGTTTTAAAACACACATAAATAAAGTGACCAAGACAGCATTCTTCCATTTAAGAAATATTGCCAAAGTCCGGCCGTTTTTAACCCAGCAGGATGCTGAGAAGTTAGTTCATGCATTTATTTCAAGTAGACTGGACTATTGTAATGCTCTTTTAACTGGTATTCCAAAAAAGTCCATAGAGAAATTACAGCTAATTCAGAACTCTGCTGCTAGACTTTTAACAAAAACAAGGAAGAGAGAGCATATTACTCCTGTTTTAGCTGCACTCCACTGGCTCCCTGTATCTTTTAGAATTGATTTTAAAGTCCTTTTATTTGTATACAAAGCTCTCAATGGTTTAGCACCCTCGTACATTTCAGACTTCCTGTCTTTTTATGTGCCAACTCGAGTTCTCAGATCCGCCACAGCCGGCCTATTAAACTTACCTGTGGTAAATCGCAAAAAAAGCGGTGAGAGTGCTTTCTGCTATTATGCCCCGAAACTCTGGAACACTCTCCCGCAGGACCTTAGAACAGCAGACTCAGTTGGCACTTTTAAAAAGCAGCTCAAAACATACCTTTTTAAACTAGCTTTTGATTGATTTATTTGTTTTATCTTCTTATTTTACTATTTATCATTTTGTTTCCTATTTTTTATGCTCCCTTAATATTTTATTACTACCCTTATCATTTTTATTGTCTTATTTTTCATTTTACCTGTTCCTATTGAATTTTAACTCAACATTTTTACTGTTTTAAATTTTCTTATGCCTTACTTTTATTCTCTTTTATTTTTATTTTTATGTGTCATTTTGTGTGAAGCGCTTTGAGCTGCATTCTTTGTATGAAAGGTGCTATACAAATAAAGTTATTATTATTATTATTATTATTTATCACGTACCAGCTGGATTTTGTGCTTGGCCACTTTGTGGCCATTCTCTGCAAGATAGAACATCAATGCCCTGGTGTCCTCGACACACGATTCCTTATCCGGACTAGCGATCAGCAGATCATCCATATATTGAACAAGAACGCTACCTCGTGGGGGAGTGAAACCTTCCAAATTCCGTGCCAGCTCGGCATTATAGATTGAGGGGCTGTCGACATACCCTTGAGGCATTACGTTCCAGACCCACGTTTTGTTCTTGAATTGGAAAGCAAACCAATATCTGCTGTCGGGATGCACAGGGATAGAGAAAAACGCATTACTCAAATCGATGACACTGAAATAAGTAGATGACGAAGGTATCGAGGCAAAGATAGTCACAGGATTTGGACAAAGAGGCATTGTAGGTATAACGGCGTTATTAACAAGGCGTAAATCTTGGACAAAACGCCATTCACCTGAAGCTTTTCTTACAGGGAGGATTGGGGAATTTACAGGAGAATACTGAATCTCTGAAATGGCCCCTCTTTCTAATAAAGATGCATGTACTTTAGCAATACCTTCTTGAGCCTCAAGAGGGAGTGGGTACTGGGCGCGCTTTGGTCGGAATGAACCTTTAGGGGTAACTACAACAGGATTCACGTTTCGTATTTTGCCAATGTCAAATTTGTCTCTGGCCCACAATGAAGTAGGCAGCCCCTGAAACACAGATAGATCTTCCGTGTTGTCAGAGGGAATTTGGACGAATGTTGGACGTGATCCTTGGATTCCCCTAGTGAAAGGAATAGCCCAGGTGTAAGGGAAAGCTCTTACCCCTGCCTTTACGGAGTATCTCACTTGGTGTGGATCTCCAACCCAGTCTGTCACCGCCATTACGTCCTTCAGCCACGCACCAGCATCCTCTCTGTTAACAAACTCAGAAGTAGCAAGTGAAACATGAGGAATAGGGTGTTCACCATACAGCTGTTTCTGTGCGTCATTTAGGCAAACAGAGAGAGCTGCATGATCAGATCCAATATACAACATATCACATGTTAATGTTTCACCCATTTGAGGTGGTAACCAGGTGTTCTCAAAATCATGGTCCTGTGCTAAAAGAGATGTGGATGCAGTACAGTGTAGTGTTGTGTGAGGTGTGAGTGGGGTGTCATAACTATAACACGTTTCAATTTTTTGAAAATAGCTGCACCAGTTGGTGGGATGTATGAGCACTATTGTCAACATACCAATTATAAGACCAATCTGTGGGCATGTCGTTGTACATGATGGCCACATCTGGAGGCATTACCTGTGGTGGTCTAATTATGGTAACACCTTCTGGAGAGCAGCACATCTGGAAACCTAATTTACATAATAGGTCACGTCCACAGAGATGGACTGGACAGCATTCATTCAAAATAAATTTGTGTGTTAAGTGAGTATCATCCATCACAACATCCAATGGCACAGTTATTTTCTCTAATTTCACAACACCTGAAGCACCCACAGTTTTAGCAATTTCATTTGTTAATTTAGGTAGTACCCTCATATTAGCAGCACTGAGCACAGATGAATGAGCGCCAGTGTCAGCTAAAAAACAAGTTGTTCACCATTTACAGTGACAGTAATAGTTGGGTCTGCAGATGGTGTTGTGTGAAGGTTAGACCACAATGGAATTTGCTTACAAATACCAGGAAAACACTTCATAGCCATTATCTTAGCAGGACCAGAAAATGCCATATCCTCCAAAGGAGACGAGCTACCATTAGCACCCATAGCGAATAATGGTTCAAAATAAAATGCAAAAGAGAAAAATAATTACGAATCCGTTTAAAATCAAAGCAAAAACGCGTTATCAAAATACAGTAATCAAAAAGAACAGACACGCTTACACAATCACCTAGCCGATGGTACCAACAGAAATATGACCCGGAACGTGCAATCACGTGGTGATCAGTCCCTCTGTACTCGGCTGCACCTTGTCCTAGTTTAACAGAACTACAATGAACAAGAACTGCAAACTCAGTATGCACTTTTGAAAAATAACCTGAAAACTCACCTTTATAAACTAGCTTTTACTTAAAAGTATTATTTATTTATTTATTTATTCTTCTCTCTTTTTATTATCTTGTATTTCTGTATACTTATTGTTCTTGTTCTTCTGTTTGTTATATATTTTGTCATTTTTCCTTTGCCTGTCAAAGCACCTTGTATCCTTGCATTAGAAAGGTGCTATACAAATAAAGTTATTATATTATTATAAGAATATAATGAACCAAAAACTGTACAGATCTACCGGTAACAAACACTTAACATGAAGGAACAAACACACAAACAGTAACAGAAATAACAAAAATAGACAAACAAAAATTAAACTGTAGTTTCAGTTAAACAGAGTTTTAACTAAGAAACCAGAGACAAACAACAAAAATATAGCGCTATGTCCATTAACGGGCTAAATTACAAGCACATTTGCCAGGGCGTACCTTTGTGCAGGACAAAGTTATGTAAAAGCCGGATTAATGCCATGCATGAACTGATCACAGGTAAATTACAAACACATTTGCCAGGGCGTACCTTTGTGCAGGACAAAGTTATGTAAAAACCGGATTACAATCACTTTTCTCAGGGCGTACCATAGTGCAATAGAAAAGTACCGTAAAACTGTATCAGACTGACCCCAGGTAAATTACAATCACTTTTGTCAGGGCGTACCATAGTGAAATACAAAAGTACCGTAAAACTGGGTCAGGTACTAGCTAGTTCAACAGACAGCGCCAACCGCTATCTCCTGCCACATCCGACAACATACAAGACAAAAACCCAACATTCAACACCAATTATCAATGAATATCAGGAAACGCCACTATTCTCGTAAGCTCAGCATGTGACGAAGGCCATGAATGGTCACAAACCTATCCAGTAACATAGCAAAACAAAACCAAGTTTAAGATCACTTAAAACCAACGTGGGTCTTAAAACAACGTACCGTAATTCAACAACCAGCAAGAATAACAGGGAGTTTTCCGAAATCACCGAGCCGTGTACAGCCGCAGTTTAGAAAAGTAATTCCGAGCTTGAAAGCACCACGCGTCCGTGCTGTTCTCCCCACCAGCTGTTGAAATACCGCAGTTGTCCCAAAAGGTACTATCAATAATGAATTAGTAACCTTTAATTTCTCGTCGCCAATATTGTTAAGGAATTTCCAATCTAAGTTTGCTAAATTTAGATTTTAAGAAATAAGAGTGATCAACCACGACGTTAGGTTAAGCCATTTACAAAAGATTGTTCGTTTATTCATTTAAGAAAACTTCTGCAGAAGGGTGCTATCCGGTCAAAGTAGTGATCAGACAGAACCCCAATTTCTGTGAAACAATTCATTAAATAGACAAAACTATGACATCACAGGAAATCATTCTCATTGGTTAAATACAGTTTTGGGGGTTTTGAAACTGTCCACCAAATTAAAACATCAAAGGAATTCTTACAATGGAGGGAACAGGAAGAATTCTGATGGGAACCTAGCCAGATTATTATTCCTAGGTTTATTGGGGTTATAAACCAACATCTGCTTCGGTACTCTTCGCAGTTTATAGCCAGTTCCTTCAGACAAGAGAAACAGTTGTCTAACTAATTTTAACTCAGGAACTCTACATCAAAGGGTTTCACCAAGCAGGGGACAGTGGTAATTAAATTTCATTCACACGCTCACTTATTATTTGATCCTGTGAGTCGATGATTAACTGTAGTCCTGCTAACTTATTGTTTGATCCTGTGAGTCGATGATTAACTGTAGTCCCACTCACTTATTGTTTGATCCTGTGAGTCGATGATTAACTGTAGTCACGCTCACTTATTATTTGATCCTGTGAGTCGATGATTAACTGTAGTCCCGCTCACTTATTGTTTGATTCTGTGACTCGATGATTAACTGTAGTCCCGCTCACTTATTGTTTGATCCTGTGAGTCGATGATTAACTGTAGTCCCGCTCACTTATTGTTTGATCCTGTGAGTCGATGATTAACTGTAGTCCCGCTCACTTATTGTTTGATCCTGTGAGTCGATGATTAACTGTAGTCCCGCTCACTTATTGTTTGATCCTGTGAGTCGATGATTAACTGTAGTCCCGCTCACTTATTGTTTGATCCTGTGAGTCGATGATTAACTGTAGTCCCGCTCACTTATTGTTTGATCCTGTGAGTCGATGATTAACTGTAGTCCCGCTCACTTATTGTTTGATCCTGTGAGTCGATGATTAACTGTAGTCCCGCTCACTTATTATTTGATCCTGTGAGTCGATGATTAACTGTAGTCCCGCTCACTTATTGTTTGATCCTGTGAGTCGATGATTAACTGTAGTCCCGCTCACTTATTGTTTGATCCTGTGAGTCGATGATTAACTGTAATCCCGCTCACTTATTGTTTGATCCTGTGAGTCGATGATTAACTGTAGTCCCGCTCACTTATTGTTTGTTGTCACATTTAATTCATTGCACACTGAATTGAGGGCCTAACTGTTGAGTAAGGATTGGATTTTGACTGCCTTTTTCACAAAGAAACTTGTCCTTCTAATAAGAAAAGATGCACGTATGTTTGGGCGGTAACATTTGTGGCTGGCAGCCCGACAGGGCAGCATTTAACAGCGCAAAACGTCTCAGCCCAAAACATCTTGTGTTTTTATAGTTAATATTTTTGAAATTTGAACAAGAGAATCTTACAAATCTCAAAAATGTATGTAAATGTCTGTTTTTGTGTGAAGCTTTCTCTATTGTAATTATGGCAGGTGCTTATGACTGGTGTAACAGGCATTCAGGTAGCCCAACACAAAGATATTTATTCTCTCTCCCTCTCTCTGCTTAATAAGCCCCGCCTCTTCAGGTGAGGACATTAAGACAGAACCTGTGATGGACAGCACAGATTACTGAGGGGCGGAGTTGAGACCAAACCTGAACAAAAGAGAAGACATGGAGGACAGGACAGAAAGCATCGCTGCATATGGGATGAGTCATGCAGAGAAAACGGAGGACAGGACAGAAAGCAACGCTGGATATGGGATGTGTCATGGTTTCTCTGCCTGCTCTTTGTTCATTGTCCACTTCCCTGGGGAGCGCTCATGTTGCGTCTCTTCTCTTTGTTTTTCTAGTCCGTTTCGTGTTTTAGTTTTCAGCTCAGTGTGTTCACCTGTGCAGTGTTTCCTGTCATTATTTAAACCTCACGTCATCGTTATTTGACGCTTCCATATTGCCTATTTTTTTTCTAAGAAAGCCGGTATTCTAGGACATCTCCTTTTCCAGTCCCGCTCTCTTTGTTGTGGAAAGCGTAAGCGTTATTTTGTTTTCATTTGTTTCACCATTTATCGGGCGTTATAGTCACGTTCCGAGGGTGCCTTTGTTTTTTGCTGTTCTCCCTTAAACCATTATTGCTATTGCCCGTGTTTTCGTGGCTGCTCCGTTTTGCAAGAGTGTTTTTGGTTTCGGCTCCCTCGTTGTGAGCTATAGGGTTTTTCGTTGTTGTTTAATTGTATATATAGTTAAGAGTTTTTCGCCCTATTAGGGTCGTTTTGAGTTGTAGCGGTATCTCTCCTGTGTGGAGAGTTATTATTTGTTTGTATATTGTTATTCCCTGTTTGCGGGGTTTCCCTCCCGCTTTGTGGTGTTCAGTTGAGCATTCTCTGAACCCCTACTGTCGCGTCTGGTCCTTCGTTCCCACGCTACCCCTGACAGGATGAGTCATGCAGAGAAAACGGAGGACAGGACAGAAAGCAGCGCTGGATATGGGATGAGTCATGCAGAGAAAACGGAGGACAGGACAGAAAGCAGCGCTGGATATGGGATGAGTCATGCAGAGAAAACGGAGGACAGGACAGAAAGCAGCGCTGGATATGGGATGAGTCATGCAGAGAAAACGGAGGACAGGACAGAAAGCAGCGCTGGATATGGGATGAGTCATGCAGAGAAAACGGAGGACAGGACAGAAAGCAGCGCTGGATATGGGATGAGTCATGCAGAGAAAACGGAGGACAGGACAGAAAGCAGCGCTGGATATGGGATGAGTCATGCAGAGAAAACGGAGGACAGGACAGAAAGCAGCGCTGGATATGGGATGAGTCATGCAGAGAAAACGGAGGACAGGACAGAAAGCAGCGCTGGATATGGGATGAGTCATGCAGAGAAAACGGAGGACAGGACAGAAAGCAGCGCTGGATATGGGATGAGTCATGCAGAGAAAACGGAGGACAGGACAGAAAGCAGCGCTGGATATGGGATGAGCCATGCAGAGAAAACGGAGGACAGGACATAAAGCAGTGCTGGATATGGGATGAGTCATGCAGAGAAAATGGAGGACAGGACAGAAAGCAGCGCTGGATATGGGATGAGTCATGCAGAGAAAAAAATACTAGCCAAAAAAAAAAAATTGAGATTATTTTAATTGATATTGTGATTGCGACTATTAACTGCAATTAATGGAATTACAATAAGATACGTATGTTGTTTAAACATAAAAAAATATTTTTCTATTTTAACAATAAATCAGACTGGACCCTACGCATTCTTTTTGAAGTGAAGTTAATGCAACTAACGTGTCTCAGGGTCTGCTGTGTTTGGCCATTCCTGTTTCTGCGTAACTCCTGCAAGTCTAACGTCTTGGAGCTTTTTTTTGTAACATTTTCATTATGTTGATAAATAGCTCATAACACTTGTGTCTGTGCTGTCTTCTCTCTCCTCAGGGCAGACTGGTGTGGTGGTGTCTGAGGCGTTTGGCTGCTCCCAGTGCCCATTCGTTCACATGGAAGAAGTGAAGCTTCACCAGCACATTGAGAAGCTTCACCCAGAGGAGCACAGCAGGATTCTGAGGTCTGGAGGAAATGGAGCAGAGAACCCACTGCTTCCCAGCAGCACACATCAGCACCCCACACCCCCTAAGACACTCCCCACCCCAACACAGTCCCACACAGGCACTCCAGGGGCCCACACCTGCTCCCACTGTGGGAAGAGTTTTGGATGGCAATCTGAACTTACAAGACATGTCCGAACCCACACAGGAGAACGTCCGTATGACTGCTCTCAATGTGGGAAGAGTTTCAGGTTACCATCTCACCTTACAGTACATCAGTTAATTCACACAGGAGAACGGCCATACCAGTGCTCCCAGTGTGGGAAGGGCTTCAGATCTGCATCAGACTTAACAAGACACCAGCGGACCCACACAGGGGAGCGTCCATTTCAGTGCTTTCTGTGTGGGAAGAGCTTCATTCAGTCAAGCACTCTGAAAATACACCAGCGAATTCATACAGCAGAATGTCCGTTTCACTGCTCCCACTGCGGGAAGAGTTTCAGATCTGCATCGATCCTGACAATTCACCAACGAACTCACACAGGGGAGCGGCCGTTCATGTGTTCCCAGTGTGGAAGAAGTTTCAGTCAGTCAAGCACTTTGATTTTACACCGGCGAACTCATACAGGAGAGCGCCCGTACCACTGTTTGGAGTGTGGGAAGAGTTTCAGTCACTCAAACTCTCTGACCCTGCACCAGCGAATTCACACAGGAGAACGGCCATTCCGGTGCTCTCCATGTGGAAAGAGTTTCAGTCATTCAAAATCTTTGACACTGCACCAACGGACTCACACAGGGGAGCGTCCATTTCATTGCTCCCAGTGTGGGAAGAGCTTTAGGTTTGCGTCAAACCTGACGAAACACCAGAGAACCCACTCAGGGTAGTTTAAAGGCCAAAATCTGGGTGTGATAAGGTAATAATATAGGGGCTGAGCTCCAGGTATCAAACCACGCCCCAGAATTTTTTTTTACTAGTAGCCACTAGCCAGAGAGAATGTCTGTTAGGGACGTAGGCTACGTTAGAAAGCTAAATGTGTAGCATGCATAGGCTATACTACAACTCCTGGTTCAACTATTTGACCCAAATCCCCCTTTATGCAGGAAATACCACATATAGCTATAATATATAATAAAACATAAATTCGACAATATTTTTTAAAAGTCACTTTTCGTCCACAGTCAGCACTGCAGCTCACACTGAATGGTGTCGTACAGCGCGAGTAATACTATTTTGTTTACAAAACATATTCGACATAAACAGGCCAGCAAGGGCACGTGATGATTCAGCAAGGTGCAGAAAGTCAGCAACAAGTGGATTCGACGAGCAGCAGACATGAATGTTAAAGTTGCCAACTATAAAAATTATATCGAATTTAGGCATGATAGAAGACAGGAAGTCAGAAAACTGCAATAAAATCCTTATTATAGTTTGTCGGTTGGTAAATTAGGACAGCGAGAAGAGGATTAGCCAATCCCACTTTTAATAATTGTACCTCAAAGCTGGAGAATTGTTCAGCGTTCAGGAGCCGGCAATTATAATGTTTCTTAAAAACAGCAGTTAAACCGCCGCCGCGTCAGGACTTCCTGGGGGTGCTAAAAACTCACAATCTGGTGGGCAAAGTTCTGTAAGAGGGCTGAACCCACTGGGATGAAGCCACGTCTCAGATACAAACATGAAGTCCAATCCCCAGGAGGTGAAGAAATAATTCAGGACAAACGTCTTGTTGGATAGTGATTGTGTGTTGATTAACGCCATTTTAGTTGGGGCCGATTCCATAGCCATCACGGCCGCACATACGAGCGGACCGAGGTTCGAGTAATAGACTCCACCAAAGCATGGCCTTGCGGGGAAGCCGCGGGGGCGAGCTGTCAGCAAGTCTGGGATGGAGTCAGACGGAGTTGAATGGGGAGGTATGCTGGGACGGAGTCAGACGGAGTTGAATGGGGAGGTATGCTGGGACGGAGTCAGACGGAGTTGAATGGGGAGGTATGCTGGGACGGAGTCAGACGGAGTTGAATGGGGAGGTATGCTGGGACGGAGTCAGACGGAGTTGAATGGGGTGGTATGCTGGGACGGAGTCAGACGGAGTTGAATGGGGAGGTATGCTGGGACGGAGTCAGACGGAGTTGAATGGGGAGGTATGCTGGGACGGAGTCAGACGGAGTTGAATGGGGAGGTATGCTGGGACGGAGTCAGACGGACTTGAATGGGGAGGTATGCTGGGAGGGAGTCAGACGGAGTTGAATGGGGAGGTATGCTGGGAGGGAGTCAGACGGAGTTGAATGGGGAGGTATGCTGGGACGGAGTTGAATGGGGAGGTATGCTGGGACGGAGTTGAATGGGGAGGTATGCTGGGACGGAGTCAGACGGAGTTGAATGGGGAGGTATGCTGGGACGGAGTTGAATGGGGAGGTATGCTGGGAGGGAGTCAGACGGAGTTGAATGGGGAGGTATGCTGGGAGGGAGTCAGACGGAGTTGAATGGGGAGGTATGCTGGGAGGGAGTCAGACGGAGTTGAATGGGGAGGTATGCTGGGACGGAGTCAGACGGAGTTGAATGGGGAGGTATGCTGGGACGGAGTTGAATGGGGAGGTATGCTGGGACGGAGTTGAATGGGGAGATATGCTGGGACGGAGTCAGACGGAGTTGAATGGGGAGGTATGCTGGGACGGAGTCAGACGGAGTTGAATGGGGAGGTATGCTGGGACGGAGTCAGACGGAGTTGAATGGGTAGGTATGCTGGGAGGGAGTCAGACGGAGTTGAATGGGGAGGTATGCTGGGACGGAGTCAGACGGAGTTGAATGGGGAGGTATGCTGGGACGGAGTTGAATGGGGATGTATGCTGGGAGGGAGTCAGACGGAGTTGAATGGGGAGGTATGCTGGGACGGAGTCAGACGGAGTTGAATGGGGAGGTATGCTGGGACGGAGTCAGACGGAGTTGAATGGGGAGGTATGCTGGGACGGAGTCAGATGGAGTTGAATGGGGAGGTATGCTGGGATGGAGTCAGACGGAGTTGAATGGGGAGGTATGCTGGGACGGAGTCAGACGGAGTTGAATGGGGAGGTATGGAGCGGGTTAGGAGCTCCCTCGACCTCACCAAAACACCTCCTCATTTGCCCCGCTTTCGGGACCGAAAAGTAAACAATTGATACTTTACTTAGCTCATCAGAACATACAATTTTGTTTTGTTTTAACAATAAAAATATAGGAAATAACCATACCGCGCATGCAATGCAGAGAGTAGCTCTCCGGTCTCCACATCCCTGTCAGATACGCAGTTTTCATATACACAGGTTTCTATTTTGTCACCGGGAGGAATACGTCAGCTGGAGGAAATATCTGGCCAATCACAGACTGAACATGCAGTATCTAACCTTTTACCACTAGAGACACTTTTGAGCCAGATTCTTAAGGTTTACGCTTTTTTGCGCTGACTGCAGTAATTTGTCGAGATTTAGACCAGGATCAATCAATATACTTAGAAAAAAACAAATGTATCAGTTATCATCTAAAGTAAGTTGTTTTCGTGCTTAGTTGCCCTTTAAGTACACTCCAGTGCTACCGACCCAACTACTCCATTAATGCAGCTGCTTCAGTGCTACCGACCCAACTACTCCATTACTGCAGCTGTTTCAGTGCTACCGACCCAACTACTCCATTAATGCAGCTGCTTCAGTGCTACTGATCCAACTACTCCATTACTGCAGCTGTTTCAGTGCTACTGACCCAACTACTCCATTAATGCAGCTGTTTCAGTGCTACTGATCCAACTACTCCATTACTGCAGCTGTTTCAGTGCTACCGACCCAACTACTCCATTTCTGGAGGTATGCTGGGACGGAGTCAGACGGAGTTGAATGGGGAGGTATGCTGGGACGGAGTCAGACGGAGTTGAATGGGGAGGTATGCTGGGAGGGAGTCAGACGGAGTTGAATGGGGAGGTATGCTGGGACGGAGTCAGACGGAGTTGAATGGGGAGGTATGCTGGGACGGAGTCAGACGGACTTGAATGGGGAGGCATGCTGGGAGGGAGTCAGACGGAGTTGAATGGGGAGGTATGCTGGGAGGGAGTCAGACGGAGTTGAATGGGGAGGTATGCTGGGACGGAGTTGAATGGGGAGGTATGCTGGGACGGAGTTGAATGGGGAGGTATGCTGGGACGGAGTCAGACGGAGTTGAATGGGGAGGTATGCTGGGACGGAGTTGAATGGGGAGGTATGCTGGGACGGAGTTAAATGGGGAGGTATGCTGGGAGGGAGTCAGACGGAGTTGAATGGGGAGGTATGCTGGGAGGGAGTCAGACGGAGTTGAATGGGGAGGTATGCTGGGACGGAGTCAGACGGAGTTGAATGGGGAGGTAGGCTGGGACGGAGTTGAATGGGGAGGTATGCTGGGACGGAGTTGAATGGGGAGGTATGCTGGGACGGAGTCAGACGGAGTTGAATGGGGAGGTATGCTGGGACGGAGTCAGACGGAGTTGAATGGGGAGGTATGCTGGGACGGAGTCAGACGGAGTTGAATGGGGAGGTATGCTGGGAGGGAGTCAGACGGAGTTGAATGGGGAGGTATGCTGGGACGGAGTCAGACGGAGTTGAATGGGGAGGTATGCTGGGACGGAGTTGAATGGGGAGGTATGCTGGGAGGGAGTCAGACGGAGTTGAATGGGGAGGTATGCTGGGACGGAGTCAGACGGAGTTGAATGGGGAGGTATGCTGGGACGGAGTCAGACGGAGTTGAATGGGGAGGTATGCTGGGACGGAGTCAGACGGAGTTGAATGGGGTGGTATGCTGGGACGGAGTCAGACGGAGTTGAATGGGGAGGTATGCTGGGACGGAGTCAGACGGAGTTGAATAGGGAGGTATGCTGGGACGGAGTCAGACGGAGTTGAATGGGGAGGTATGCTGGGACGGAGTCTGACGGAGTTGAATGGGGAGGTATGCTGGGACGGAGTCAGATGGAGTTGAATGGGGAGGTATGCTGGGACGGAGTCAGACGGAGTTGAATGGGGAGGTATGCTGGGACGGAGTCAGACGGAGTTGAATGGGGAGGTATGCTGGGACGGAGTCAGACGGAGTTGAATGGGGAGGTATGGAGCGGGTTAGGAGCTCCCTCGACCTCACCAAAACACCTCCTCATTTGCCCCGCTTTCGGGACCGAAAATTAAACAATTGATACTTTACTTAGCTCATCAAAACATACAATTTTGTTTTGTTTTAACAATAAAAATACAGGAAATAACCATACCGCACATGCAATGCAGAGAGTAGCTCTCCGGTCTCCACATCCCTGTCAGATACGCAGTTTTCATATACACAGGTTTCTATTTTGTCACCGGGAGGAATACGTCAGCTGGAGGAAATATCTGGCCAATCACAGACTGAACATGCAGTATCTAACCTTTTACCACTAGAGACACTTTTGAGCCAGATTCTTAAGGTTTACGCTTTTTTGCGCTGACTGCAGTAATTTGTCGAGATTTAGACCAGGATCAATCAATATACTTAGAAAAAAACAAATGTATCAGTTATCATCTAAAGTAAGTTGTTTTCGTGCTTAGTTGCCCTTTAAGTACACTCCAGTGCTACCGACCCAACTACTCCATTAATGCAGCTGCTTCAGTGCTACCGACCCAACTACTCCATTACTGCAGCTGTTTCAGTGCTACCGACCCAACTACTCCATTAATGCAGCTGCTTCAGTGCTACTGATCCAACTACTCCATTACTGCAGCTGTTTCAATGCTACTGACCCAACTACTCCATTACTGCAGCTGTTTCAGTGCTACTGATCCAACTACTCCATTACTGCAGCTGTTTCAGTGCTATCGACCCAACTACTCCATTTCTGCAGCTGTTTCAGTGCTACTGACCCAACTACTCCATTACTGCAGCTGTTTCAGTGCTACCGACCCAACTACTCCATTACTGCAGCTGTTTCAGTGCTACCGACCCAACTACTCCATTACTGCAGCTGTTTCAGTGCTACTGACCAAACTACTCCATTACTGCAGCTGTTTCAGTGCTACTGACCCAACTACTCCATTACTGCAGCTGTTTCAGTGCTACTGACCCAACTACTCCATTACTGCAGCTGTTTCAGTGCTACCGACCCAACTACTCCATTACTGCAGCTGTTTCAGTGCTACTGACCCAACTACTCCATTACTGCAGCTGTTTCAGTGCTACCGACCCAACTACTCCATTACTGCAGCTGTTTCAGTGCTACTGACCCAACTACTCCATTACTGCAGCTGTTTCAGTGCTACTGACCCAACTACTCCATTACTGCAGCTGTTTCAGTGCTACTGACCCAACTACTCCATTACTGCAGCTGTTTCAGTGCTACCGACCCAACTACTCCATTACTGCAGCTGTTTCAGTGCTACTGACCCAACTACTCCATTACTGCAGCTGTTTCAGTGCTACTGACCCAACTACTCCATTACTGCAGCTGTTTCAGTGCTACTGACCCAACTACTCCATTACTGCAGCTGTTTCAGTGCTACTGACCCAACTACTCCATTACTGCAGCTGTTTCAGTGCTACCGACCCAACTACTCCATTACTGCAGCTGTTTCAGTGCTACTGACCCAACTACTCCATTACTGCAGCTGTTTCAGTGCTACCGACCCAACTACTCCATTACTGCAGCTGTTTCAGTGCTACCGACCCAACTACTCCATTTCTGCAGCTGTTTCAGTGCTACTGACCCAACTACTCCATTACTGCAGCTGTTTCAGTGCTACTGACCCAACTACTCCATTACTGCAGCTGTTTCAGTGCTACTGACCCAACTACTCCATTACTGCAGCTGTTTCAGTGCTACTGACCCAACTACTCCATTACTGCAGCTGTTTCAGTGCTACCGACCCAACTACTCCATTACTGCAGCTGTTTCAGTGCTACTGACCAAACTACTCCATTACTGCAGCTGTTTCAGTGCTACTGACCCAACTACTCCATTACTGCAGCTGTTTCAGTGCTACCGACCCAACTACTCCATTACTGCAGCTGTTTCAGTGCTACTGACCCAACTTCTCCATTACTGCAGCTGTTTCAGTGCTACTGACCCAACTTCTCCATTACTGCAGCTGTTTCAGTGCTACTGACCCAACTACTCCATTACTGCAGCTGTTTCAGTGCTACTGACCCAACTACTCCATTACTGCAGCTGTTTCAGTGCTACTGATCCAACTACTCCATTACTGCAGCTGTTTCAGTGCTACTGACCCAACTACTCCATTACTGCAGCTTTTTCAGTGCTACTGATCCAACTACTCCATTACTGCAGCTGTTTCAGGGCTACTGACCCAACTACTCCATTACTGCAGCTGATTCAGGGCTACTGACCCAACTACACCATTACTGCAGCTGTTTCAGTGCTACTGACCAGACTACTCCATTACTGCAGCTGTTTCATTGCTACTGACCCAACTACTCCATTACTGCAGCTGTTTCAGTGCTACTGACCAGACTACTGGGCGGCAGTGTAGTATAATTGTTATGGAATCGGCCTTGTAACCGAAAGGTTGCAGGTTTGATTCCCATGTAGGACACTGCCGTTGTACCCTTGAGCAAGGTGCTTAACCTGAATCACTTCAGTATATATTCAGCTGTATAAATAAATAATATGTTAAAAAAAAATGCTAAAAAGTTGTGTAAGTCACTGGATAAGAGCGTCTGCTAAATGCCTGTAATGTAAACTACTGGAGTGGGTACCCATTGTAGTGGGCGTGTAACTGACTGTTGAGCACAGTCCCATTGGAGTGGGCGTGTAACTGACTGTTGAGCACAGTTCCATTGGAGTGGGCGTGTAACTGACTGTTGAGCACAGTCCCATTGGAGTGGGCGTGTAACTGACTGTTGAGCACAGTCCCATTGGAGTGGGCGTGTAACTGACTGTTGAGCACAGTCCCATTGGAGTGGGCGTGTAACTGACTGTTGAGCACAGTCCCATTGGAGTGGGCGTGTAACTGACTGTTGAGCACAGTCCCATTGGAGTGGGCGTGTAACTGTCTGTTGAGCACAGTCCCATTGGAGTGGGCGTGTAACTGACTGTTGAGCACAGTCCCATTGCAGTGGGCGTGTAACTGACTGTTGAGCACAGTCACATTGGAGTGGGCGTGTAACTGACTGTTGAGCACAGTCCCATTGGAGTGGGCGTGTAACTGACTGTTGAGCACAGTCCCATTGGAGTGGGCGTGTAACTGACTGTTGAGCACAGTCCCATTGCAGTGGGCGTGTAACTGACTGTTGAGCACAGTCCCATTGGAGTGGGCGTGTAACTGACTGTTGAGCACAGTCCCATTGGAGTGGGCGTGTAACTGACTGTTGAGCACAGTCCCATTGGAGTGGGCGTGTAACTGACTGTTGAGCACAGTCCCATTGGAGTGGGTTTGTACATTGGGCCTTGTTCATGAAACGTTCTTAAATATGTGCGTACATTTACGTACAAATGTGTTTTGTATTAAACTTTTACTCCTGATTCATCAAAGGAACATTTTCTTGTATTCACGTACGTACAGTGAGCGCCATCATTCATTGGACAATGACACATTCTTTGTTATTTTGGTTATTCTCTGCATTTGAATGCATCTTTATGGGAATTGGGGGGTGGGACTAGATTAAGCGGTAAATTACACAGGAACAGTATGTAACCCATAGTTGGCCAAATGACTGTAAGTCATCAAGGGTCTGAGGTATCAAATGAGCCTCAAACCATCACTCTGCTGCCAGATATGCAGTAGATATGCATGGATCATCACTTGTTTCTCCTGACCCATTTTCCTATTGAGTCAGGAGAAACAACATATCTACTGCATATCTGGCAGCAGAGTGATGGTTTGAGGCTCATTTGATACCTCAGACCCTTGATGACCTACAGCCATTTAGCCAACCATGGGTTCCATACTATTTCTGTGTAATTTACAGCTTAATCTAGTCCCACCCCCAAATTTCCATAGAGATCCATTCAAATGTAGAGAGGTTATAGTATCGCTTGTAAGAGTACCTGAAATTAAGATATCAATCGTCTTCTGATATACCTTTATACCCAGTCATGATAGCATCACCTGTTTACCTGTGGAATGTACCAAAGAGGTGTTCTTTGAACTCGCTTGAATTGTCAAAAATCAATAAAGTTGATAAGGTAAAACATTAAATATCTTTTTTTTGTACTGTTTTCAATTAAATATATGGAAAAGAGAATTTACAAATCACTGCTTTCTGCTTTTGTGTGCATTTTACATCCTGTCCCAACTTTTTGGGAATCGGGGTTTGTACATAAAAGTATAAAAATCAATGCATGATTTTACTTGACGCAATAGTTGGAGAGTCAATGCTAGACTATGGTTGGTTGTATTGAACATACAGTATGACGGTGATGAAATGATGGCTATTGCCTACAAAGACCATTATGAAAAGGTTGAACTACATGTAATTATGACCGCGTGTAAAGTAGTTTGAGTGAGCAGTGATTAGTGTCTTGTAATTGGTGTCATACCTTTGATTTTATCTCCCTTAAACAAAACTGGCTTTATACAAATCTTTTATCAAAAACAACTCTGGCTTCATACAAATCTTTTATCAAAAACAACTCTGGCTTCATACAAATCTTATCGCACTTTCACTGACACTAGTGGTTTAAAAACCTGAGTTCATCCATTCTGTGTTCATATCAATTTTGATGGGCAATGTATTGTCTGAAATATCAATCACAATGTGTCGTTTGTATACTTGTCTGTGGGTTTTGAATGAGTGAGCAAACATAACAAAACAGTTGTAATTAAAACAAAAAATTGATGGCTCTTATATTGCTGTTAGGTGATCTTAGTTAGAAGCAGGAGTGTGCAACAAAGTCACCATCTGTTCAACATCATCTCTGTCTGTATTTGTATATGAACCAGAAGTGACAAAAATGTAGTCCACAAATACGGTTTTTCTAACTTCATTTCACTCGGATTGCCCTTGTTGGCATTACAAAGCTTCAAGATGACTTTTACATCATAGATGTTTTCTTAATGAATGAACATAGATGTAATTACTTTAAAAACTGTATTTTAACAAATAAAACGATAAACTTTAGATAAGTAGTTTTAGATAGTAAAATAGTTACATTACATTACATTATAGGCATTTAGCAGACGCTCTTATCCAGAGCGACTTACACATCAGTTCTTTTGCATTTATACATAGTATCCATTGATACAGCTGGATATATACTGAAGCAATGCAGGTGAAGTACCTTGCTCAAGGGTACAACGGCAGTGTCCGACCCGGGAATCGAACCTGCAACCTTTCGGTTACAAACCCAGTTCCTTAACCATTATACCACACTGCCGCCCTGATATAGGTACTGTACATTAGTGATGAACAGAACCGCACCACCGCTAGTTTAAAGGTCAATGAACAACTAATTAGGAAGTCTGGACAATAGAGCATTCACAAACTAATTATAAATGTTTGTTAACTATTTTGGACCCCCCCCCCCCCCTCTTAGGCTAATTGAGGGAAACTGAACAATCAGTTTTGAACAGGAAAAAAACTGATTTGACATGAATTTAGTAAAAACATGTCTGGATAAGTGTAAAGAAGAAAGATGTAAAGTATTACCACAGCCTAAGCACAGTTTAATTCATGCAAAACAAGGTCATTGTGTATCTCAGTAATTGTTCTGTAACTAGCTAAAAGTGACGTTAGTCAATCAGTTTATCTAACGCTTTGTCAAGACTGGATTAGGGAAATCAAACTATCTTCATGGTAACTTGGAGATTTCTCTGTTTTTACCATAATGTCATAGGTCGATGCCCTTAGGAAAACATTTGAGGGGTTTTATGGAACGCACTTACATGATTTCCTTAGGTAATTGGAAATAACTCCTTAAGTAAAACATTTAAGGGCAAAACTTTTAAAGGTATTTTATGCAAGCGGGTCCCGGTTCACAGCATTTTACAAATATAAATTAAGTCATTTATTAACGTAGGCTACGTTGCCCACAAAGGAAGAGACTGTGTCCATGTAGGCCGATACGGAATTACCTGGACTTTCCGGGACAGACTCGTGCCTCGTAGGCTAAATCTGAGAAAACGGGAACTGTTATAAATTATTATTACTATACTATTATGCTAGCCTAGTAGGCTATGTTTAGTTGGCTAGCTAATGTTACAACTCAGTCATATAAAGTCTAAATTAATGTTCATTAGATTACACTGACATCACAGTGATGATCTGTCATCATGGGTCTGTGGAAGTTATGGAGGAGATGCAGGAGAGTGACAGTGAACAAAAAATAAGTTGTTTTTCAGGTATTGATCACGGTTCTGTGTAACAGCCATTTTTTACAGGACTACAGTAAATTCTAGCTAGCGATGCCAGAAGAGAGAATCCAAGCAAACAGTGGACGTCCCAGAGAGTCCCATTTTTGTCCCCTCGATGTTATGTGATGTTCCCTAGGGATGTCCTAAAAACATTACTAGAACGTGTGATGGTAATTTTCTGTTTTTTAATATGTGTGTTAATTTAGAGATGTGTATTCATTAAGAGACAAACACATTATTAACATTTAACATTTATTAAAGCTCTTTGATTATTATTTAGTCTAACAGTAATGCCTTGGTAAGGGAACAGAGAGTTTTCAGTCAACACATGAGCTGGATCAAATCGGTTCTCTCTGTGTCTGTCCCTCTTAGAGGAAAACAGGCAGCCTAGGAGATAAGCGAGAACAATCAAGCGTTGTACAGGGTTAGGGTTAGGGTTAGGGTTAGTGCAGTTTTGAATCCAGCTACACTCCTGCCTACTTCTGAGGATGGGGAGCCACATAACTGTGCTCATGTTATTGATCAAGTTCTCTCTCCCCGTCCCGACCTTGCTTCCACTCCCCTGTCAAATACAGACTTTGATTTCTTTGTTGACGGTTCTGCCAGTCGCTGTCCCCTCACAGGTGACAGTCAGGTTGGCTACGCAGTGGTGACGCATCATTAAGTTCTGGAGTCAGCCCGCCTTCCTGGACACCTCTCAGCGCAGGCTGCTGAACTTTTTGCACTCACATGCGCCTGCTATTTGGCGGAAGGTAAAACTGAATATTTTCACTGACAGCAGATATGCTTTTGGTGTTGTGCGTGATTTCGGCACACTTTGGAGGTTTTCTCACTTCTACAGGGAAAGCTATACAGAATGGACACCTGGTGAGTTGCCTCCTAGAGGCCATTCTTTTACCTGCATCCATTGCTATTTGTAAATGTGCTGCTCACACGGGAGAGCCAGATGCTATCTCTCTAGGGAACACAGCAGCGGACACAGCAGCCAAGGCCGCTGCCTCAGCCCCTCCCAACACAACTCTCCGTCTGCACACACAAGCTGCTGATTCCACAGAGACACCACTGGCCTCTATCCAAGACTGCTAATCAGGAGTCACACCACAGGAGAAAGCCAAATGGAAGCGGGATGGTTCCTGCTGTGTTTGGCTGGGCCCTACTGGGAAACCCTATTTGCCTCGTGTTTTATTTCCTTATTATGCTAAGTTTACACATGGATTGGATCATGTGTCAAAAGGGGGAATGATATGCTTGCTGTCTAGACATTGGGACACGAGTGGATTTTCCACCTATGCAAAAAAAATTTGTGACAAATGTGTTATTTGTGTTGTAAATAATGCTGGGCGTGGCCAGAATGTTCCAAATGTGGCCCACCCTGCTGCACAAGAACCTTTTGAATATCTTATGATGGATTTCATTGAACTTAATGAAATGCAGAGGTAAGAAATATTGTTTGGTGTTCATTGATATGTTTTCAAAATGGGTTGAAGTTTTTCCAACGGGCCATGCAGATGTTTAAGTGGTGGATAAAGCCCTACTAACAGAGATTATTCCTAGGTGGGGGATCCCGAGGAAACTGTCTTCAGACAGAGGCTCCCATCCCGAGGAAACTGTCTTCAGACAGAGGCTCCCATTTCTTGAACAAAGTACTGGATAAAATAACAGAGCAACTGGGGATCCGGTTGAAGTTCCATTGTGCTTACCACCCCCAGAGTGGGGGGGCGGTAGAGAGGGCAAATGGAACCATTAAGAATCGACTAACTCAGGGGTAGGCAACCCTGGTCCTGGAGAGCCGCAGGGTCTGCTGGTTTTAGTTGTTACTCGCCACTTAATTGATCAATTAAAGCAGTTGATTACACAGTTAACTTGCCTCACCTGGTTTCTCTGGTCTGAGTAATTGTCATATTTAAGGTGAAAACAAAAACCAGCAGACCCTGCGGCTCTCAAGGACCAGGGTTGCCTACCCCTGGACTAACCAAAGTAATGGCAGAAACAGGTTTGGATTGGGTCCAGGCCCTGCCAATTGTTCTTACAGGTATGCGGGGAAGGATCCATGCTGTCACAGGGTTGTCTCCATATGAAGTGATCACAGGACGGCCCATGAGGACTGGATGTCACCCCCCAGGGCTAATGCTGGACGGAAACCTAGCAAACACTCGAATGGTGAGTTACTGTGTTCAGCTAACAAATGTTCTGAGATCTGTGCACCAACAGGTGAAAGCAGCTCTCCCAGAACCAGCCAGCGGCCCTCTGCACGATCTGCAGCCAGGAGATTGGGTAGTGATTAAAGACTTCCGGAGGAAGAAGTGGCACCAGCCTAGGTGGAGGGGACCGTTTCAGGTACTACTCACCATGCCCACAGCTGTGCGAGTGGACGGCCGCGCCTCTTGGGTTCACGCCAGCCACTGCAAAAGAGCTCCGCTAGCACCACAGGAGGGATAAGGGTGAAAGACCCACCTCGACCGACGAGAAGGGCGACAACGTTTCTCACGGTTTAAAAACTCAAAGAGAACCACCACTTCAAGGAGCACGTGATGGTCATATCAGCTCCCAACATGCCACACTACAGCCAGAGAGAAGAGGGGTACAATCCCTCCCTTCAGAAGAGCAGGCTGCAGCCTCGGAGTAGGTACACTTTTGATATGCCTAGCAAGCCTCATAACTGTGTTACCCATTCTCCTGATTCATGAGCTCTACATCAAAGCCACTGAGCCAAACAGTACAGCTGTAATGACTCAGAGACCTAAAAGGTATGCCACCACTGGGACCGAAGATTGGCTGCCACAAGGAACTACGAGGCATCATTATGCTATTAACTCTTGGTGGCGTTATGCTGAGTGGACTGCAGAACAACACTTTGACCAGTCTTGTTATGTTTGCTCTCACATGCCTCCTTCCACAGCAGACCCTCTTCTACAGGTACAGAATCTGAAGGATGAGCATGCAATATGCTTAACAGGACTAAGTGCTCACCCGGGACTGGGAAAACAGTGGAATGAAGCTCATTTATTTGTGCCATTAAGTCTGTCAAAATTGCGTTCTCCAGTGCTTCACAGAAAGTGTGTTTTCCTGAAAGACTACCTAGCATGGCCACCAGTATTTTGGAAAATGCCTGGTCCAGTCGTAATTAAACATGATATGAAGTTTGGATTGTGTGATATAGGTAACGGTTCTAATGCACTGGGAAAGTTAGACAGGGATCAGTGTAAAATAGTTGTTTGTGACTGTCCGGCCATACAGCTGCATGATTGTTTTGACTGTCTGAATAATCTTTATAGTTCCTGTAGAAAGGACCCAGATATGGTTGCTTATGTGTGCAGGTCGAACCAGGCACACGCAATCTCATTACCTTGGGATAGCACATACACTGCCAATTGTTCCGGAACAGCCCCTTCCTCCAGCATTGGGAGCCGTCTGTTAGCTGATTGGTATTGGCTGTGTGGGCATTCAGTTTACACTGCTCTTCCCCCGACTGGGGTGGAGTGTGTGCCCTCATTGCCTTATATGATTCCACATACGTGATTCCTGACTTATCCACATATAGTCACACCACACGTCGCCTGGACAGGGTTAAAAGAGGGTTTTGGGATACCAATCCTGTACCTACAGAACATCGGCTGTGGACAGGAGGTTCGAAATTTATGCAAGGATTGTTTCCCCAAATAGGAATAATGAATGTAAATAGAGGTTACTTGCTACACTTTTCTCCGGTACATAAACTCCTCAATGCTATCAACGACTGCTGTTAGATCGGAGCTGAAATCACTGCGATTGATAGTTATGCAGAACCGTATGGTGCTAGATCAACTTACTGCGGAGCAAAGGGGGGTTTGTGTGATGGTGGGAGAGGCGTGCTGGACGTATATACCACACTATGATGAGGATGGTCAGGTCTTACAGCAGGCCCACACTATGATGAGGATGGTCAGGTCATACAGCAGGACCACACTATGATGAGGATGCTCAGGTCATACAGCAGGACCACACTATGATGAGGATGGTCAGGTCATACAGCAGGACCACACTATGATGAGGATGGTCAGGTCATACAGCAGGACCACACTATGATGAGGATGCTCAGGTCATACAGCAGGACCACACTATGATGAGAATGCTCAGGTCATACAGCAGGACCACACTATGATGAGGATGGTCAGGTCATACAGCAGGACCACACTATGATGAGGATGCTCAGGTCATACAGCAGGACCACACTATGATGAGGATGGTCAGGTCATACAGCAGGACCACACTATGATGAGGATGCTCAGGTCATACAGCAGGACCACACTATGATGAGGATGGTCAGGTCATACAGCAGGACCACACTATGATGAGGATGGTCAGGTCATACAGCAGGACCACACTATGATGAGGATGGTCAGGTCATACAGCAGGACCACACTATGATGAGGATGGTCAGGTCATACAGCAGGACCACACTATGATGAGGATGGTCAGGTCATACAGCAGGCCCACACTATGATGAGGATGGTCAGGTCATACAGCAGGCCCACACTATGATGAGGATGCTCAGGTCATACAGCAGGCACTTAGAAATATGACTAAGCTTTGTGATGCATTGGAGGAGAGAGAGGTTGATGCAAGTAAGGATTGGTTCTTTAATCTCCTGTCAGGTTGGAAGAAAACCTTACTAAGGATTGTCTTGCCTATTGCAATCTTTATAGTTCTGCTCACATTTCTTTGCTGCTGTGGTGTTCCTTTGATGCGTGCTTGTATTTCACGCCTCACCCAAGCTGCTGTAGGTCAGTATCTCCAGTCTCACCTTCCGGATGCTGAGCAGGGGGAGGTTTTCCCTCTTCCCTCATTGGGGTAATCATTTATTGTGTGTTAAAATTGATTACGTAAGAAAATTGGATTGTTATCATAGAATGATAAAAGGGGAAATGTAATGGAAATTATCTTATTTACATTGTGTGTGTTAATTTAGAGATGTATGTTAATTAAAAGACAATCACATTATTACAGTTTTTCACAATTGTTAACACACGTTTCTCAAAACAATAACGGCTTTCTCAAAACTGCACACACAAAACTGAAAACCTCACACACAAAATGTTAAACCTGACACTCCCTTTGCAAGATGACTCTTTGCCATCAAATCTCTTAACTGTTCACAAAATGGAACTCGTGTTTTCATTTGGTGCACACAGCCATATTTTCAAATGACACACACATACCATTCATTGAGTACACACAACTAAGCATTTGCTGCACACTACCAAGCATTTACAGCACACTGAAGTGCAAAATTGAAAACACAATCATAGAAATGGAACACACCATATAAATGACAATGACTCTGGAGAATGGGCCATTTCTCCTTTTGTAAAATGTCTCAGTGTAGGCCTACTCTTTTCATAGTCAAACATAAAACAGCACACAAATATGCAGCAAAAACAAGAATGAATTAGGCATCACGCCTCCTTCTCCTTGTCCTTCTCCTCCTCCTTGTCCTCCTCCTCCTCATCCTCCTCCTCCTCCTCCTCATTGTCCTCTTCCTCCTCATTGTCCTCCTCCTCCTCTTCCTCCCCCTTGTCCTCCTCCTCCTCTTCCTCATCTTCCTCTCCCTCCTCCTTCTTGTCCTCCTCTTCCTCCTCCTCCTCCTCTCACTCTTACCCCTCTCCTTCTCTGGTTGTCTCTCTCTTCAAAGTTCTCCATTGTTCACCAAACAAAACAGAGGCTCAAGGCACTTTTATGCTGCAGTCCTGAAGCAAATTGCTCAACAGACCTGAATGTTTAGAGATTTGAATATTTGTGTGTTGTAGGTTGATGCTTTGAGATTTTACTTGAGAAGTGTGTGCAACAACTGAACATTGTGTGTAGTGTTTTGACAACAAGGTGATGTGTAATTGACATCAGAGTGTAAAGAAGGAAAGTCAGAGTCTAATGCAGATAAGGGAGTGTGAAGTAGTGCCAAATTGGGTCGAGCGATTGGTACATGAAGTGAAGGTTGTGCAAATTGTGCCGAATTTTCGCTTTTTGTGTGTTAACAATTGTGAAAAACTGTAACATTTAACACTTATTAATGATTTCTCTTTGATTATCCATTTAGTCTAACAGTAATGCAGAGGTAAGGGATAGAGGGTTTTAGCAGCACATGAGCTGGGTCACCCTGGTTCCTCTGTGTCTGGCCCACATCAATAGAAGGTCATGCATGACGGTGAAGCTAATGTTATGTCTTTGCTTAGGAAACATCTTTCAATGGCTGTCTCCTTCTTGACCAGGGAGGGGGCCATCGAGGCCAAGGGTTAACACATGTCCCTGAGGAGAGAATGTATATCTGTATTTTGTCTTTCATCTGTCTGTATTTCTCTTGTGCTTAGAAATCCATCCTCTGTGACATAGCCTGTAAAGATGGGTATATATATCTGACTTGGCTTGTGTTCAACAGAGAGCCCCCTGTGACATAGCCTGTAAAGATGTGTATATATATCTGACTTGGCTGGTGTTCAAGAGAGAGTTTTTTGGTGAGCACTCTCTCATTTGGTTTATCTGCAAATAAACTAATTATTATTTTATATCTTAGACCGGTTTGTTGTGATTCTGTTGAACAGACATTGCTTTTGCTTTGCTTGTGGCGGCTGTGGCCGATATTAATTATGCTTTTCTACCATAAAACTCCGCTTTGCCTGCATTTTACTCCAATCACGTGAAGCTCTTGGTACCCAAAAAATATATGGCTTGCCGTTTAAAAGTTTGTCCACAAGAGGAAGCGGGTGATCATTGTGTGTAAGTAGAATCCTGTAAACATGACTTGGAAGTGTACGCTAAACCTGAAGCAAGCTCATTTGATTAATTAAATTGCTTCTTAAAAACCTTATTTTGGGTACACGGAACCACTGATAAGGCTTGTAAATACAACGCTATATTAAACCGTATATCACTAGTTATTAACTGAGATGGGGTTGCTTGATAACAGTGGCGCCGCCAAGGGGTGGCCAGGGGGGGGCATGGCCACCCTGATACAATCGCTAAGCCTAACCCCCCTCGCGAGTCGCATATGCATAATAGGCTGCTATCTGATATTTTACATTAGGTACTATTCATTTAAATTAATAATTATATTTTTCATAATAGTTCATGAATGTGAAAGAAAATAACAAATGTATAGCTAGCCAGCCGCTTAAGCGCAGTACACTGCCAGGAGACTGAGCGCAAATAGGCCCCGCTCATCGCGGGGGGGGGAAACACATCCCGCTCTCGCCCTCTATTGACTTGACGTGCTGGTGCCTTCTTGACATTTCGATCCGATAGCCAACAGCATAAAAATGCCTAAAAGTTGTTGTTTGGTGGGATGCACTACAAACAAGGTAAAAAAAAAACTGAATTGCAGTTTTATAAGATTCCGAACCGCAAAACAGAGCCCATAAGATGAGAAAAGTGGATCCGAGCAATAAGACGTGAGGCGTCGGCAGGAAGAAAGGGGAAAATGTGGGACCCTGAAACTCCACATGCTTATTACATTACATTACATTACATTATAGACATTTAGCAGACGCTCTTATCCAGAGCGACGTACATAGTGCATTTTCAAACTAGGAACAAGAACATTTAAAAACAACCCTAAAAAGTACTAGGCGCAGTCAGTATGATTGTTTTTTTTGTTGTTGTTTTTTTTGTTTTGTTTTTTGGGGGGGGAATTACACAACATTAATAACAATAGTCACAGTGAGGTAGGGAGGGGTGGAGAGAGGTGCAGCTTGAAGAGGTGAGTCTTCAATCTGCGCTTGAAGGCGGTCCACGGGGAGCTCATTCCACCACCGTGGGGCCAGGACAGACAGACGTCGAGACCGGGTGCTAGCATGAAGAGGGGGGGGTACCAGTCGTCCTGAGGAGGCGGAGCGCAGGGATCTGGCAGGTGCGTAGGGTCTGATTAGTTTTTGGAGGTATGGGGGGGCAGATCCTCGGACTGCCTGGAAGGCGAGCACCAATGTTTTGAATTTGATGCGAGCCATCACCGGTAGCCAGTGGAGGTCAATGAGCAGGGGGGTGACATGGGAGTGTCGGGGGAGGTTTAAGACCAGGCGCGCTGCTGCGTTCTGGATAAGCTGAAGGGGTCTAATGGCCGATGCTGGCAGGCCAGCCAGGAGAGAGTTGCAATAGTCCAGGCGAGACAGCACCATTGCTTGGACCAGGAGCTGGGTTGAGTGGGTGGTGAGAAAGGGGCGGATTCTCCTGATGTTGTACAGGAAGAACCTGCATGCCCGGGTTACTGCTGCGATGTTCTCGGAGAGGGACAGCCTGTTGTCCATCACGACTCCGAGGTTCCTGGCACAGGGCGTTGGGGTCAGTGGAGTGTCCCCTAGGGAAATAGAGAGATTGAGAGGAGGAGAGGTTAAAGCAGGAATGTAGATGAGCTCAGTCTTGCCAGGATTGAGCTTGAGATGGCGGTTGTCCATCCAGCTCTGGATGTCTCTCAGGCAAGCAGAGACGCGGGCTGATACCTGAGTGTCAGAGGGTGAGAAGGAGAGAAAGAGTTGAGTATCGTCAGCATAGCAGTGGTAAGAAAGACCATGAGCAGTGATAAGGGCCAAGGGATTTGGTGTAGATGGAGAAAAGGAGGGGACCAAGGACTGAGCCCTGGGGGACTCCTGTGGTAAGGGGACGGGGTGCCGATACTTTACCAGCCCAGGCAACCTGGGAGGAGCGTTCCGAGAGGTAGGACTCAATCCAGGCCAGGGCCGAGCCGCGGATCCCCGCTGCAGACAGGGGCGACAGGAGGATGGAGTGATCTACGGTGTCGAAGGCGGCAGAGAGGTCTAGAAGTATTAGCACAGAGGAGAGGGAGGCTGCCCGAGCTGCATGAAGCATCTCGCTGACGGAGAGGAGTGCGGTCTCCGTTGAGTGGCCGGGTTTGAAGCCGGACTGGAGGGGGTCTAGCAGGTTGTTCTGGGTGAGGAAAGACGACAGTTGGTTAGAAACAGCACGTTCGATAGTTTTGAAAAGAAAAGAAAGAAGGGATACCGGTCTGTAGTTTTGGATGTTGGAGGGGTCCAGCGTAGGTTTTTTCAGGATCGGGGTGATGTGGGCTCTTTTGAAGGATGAGGGGAAACAGCCAGAGGTCAGGGAGGAGTTCACCAGGGAGGTCACAAACGGGAGGATATCTGGGGTGATTGCCTGGAGGAGAGATGAAGGGATAGGGTCGAGGGCACAAGTAGTGGGGCGATGGGAGAGTAGGAGATGGGACACATCAGTCTGAGAAAGGGGAGGATATCTGGGGTGATTGCCTGGAGGAGAGATGAAGGGATAGGGTCGAGGGCACAAGTAGTGGGGCGATGGGAGAGTAGGAGATGGGACACATCAGTCTGAGAAAGGGGAGAAAAGGTGGAGAAGCAGGGGGGGGACACAGAAGGGGTAGAGAGAGAAAGAGAGTGGGAAACAGTGTCTGTGAGGGGAGGGGGAGTGGGGCTGAAGGAGCTGCGGATGTCTGCGATCTTCTCATCGAAGAAATCTGCAAAGTCGTCTGCAGTGAACGAGGAGTGAGGAGCAGGAGGGGGTTTGCTGAGGATGGAGGAGAAGATAGAGAACAGTTGACGGGGGTTAGAACTGTGTTTGCAAATTTTTGTGTGATAGTAGGATACCTTGGCGGCGGTGACTGCTGTAGAGAACGCCGCTAGGAGAGTCTGGTAGGAAGAGTTTAGTTTATTCGAGATGCGTCTCTGGATTTTCTCCACATCCTCTCAGCTGCGCGGAGACCGGCCCTTGAGGTGCGCAGGGCATCGGACATCCATGGGCAGGGAGGAGATGGGCGTGTGGGCCTAGAGACAAGAGGGCAGAGAGTGTTAAGTGATGTGGAGAGAGCTGTGAGCAGGGTGTCAGATGCAGAGTCGATAGAGAGTTGAGAGAAGGGTTTGAGAGGGGGGAGGGAAGAAGTGACACAGGGAGCAAGAGAGGAGGGCGAGAGGGAGCAGAGGTTACGGCGGACAGAGACAGTGGGGGTGTGGGGAGGAGAGGGACGGTGTGGAACAAGAGGAAGAGAGAAGGAAATGAAGTGGTGATCAGAGGTATGCAGAGGGGTAACAGTGAGATCAGAGCAGGGGCTGTTCCTCTGGAAGACCAGGTCTAGGAGGTTGCCAGCCTTGTGGGTGGGGGGGGAGGGTTGGAGGGTGAGGTCAAAGGAGCGGAGAAGTGGTAGGAAGGCTGCAGACTGGGAGGCGTCTAGATGGATGTTGAAGTCTCCCAGGAGGATCAGCGGGATGCCGTCCTCTGGGAAAAAAACGATCAGGGTGGCAAGCTCATCGAGGAAGCACCCCAGGGGACCTGGAGGGCGGTAAACAACTATAATGTACAGGTTAATAGGGTGGTTGATAAACACAGAGTGGTATTCAAAGCTTGTGATAGATAGATCAGAGAGGGGGAAAACAGAGAAAGACCATGAGGGGGAGAGTAGCAAACCAGTACCACCTCCGCGACCAGATGGCCGGGGGGTGTGAGAGAAGGAGAAGGAGGAGGAGAGGGCAGCGGGAGTTGCCGTGTTGTCCGGCGTGATCCAGGTTTCAGTGAGGGCGAGAAACTGGAGGGACAGGAAGGAGGCATAGCCGGAGATGAAGCTTATGTGTGCAGCAGGCGTTGTTTCACAGGTAGCTTAAGTCAAATAAGTTATCTAATTGTCAATATATGGCTAACACATATTGCTGTAAGAAACACAAAAACATTTTGACCATATGCAAATGTTTGTAGTGGAATGTGGATAAATCGGAGTGTTATAACGTTACAGTATTATATTTGCAAGTGCAAAATATTATCATCCACAAACAAAAAAGTTGTGGGCATCCAAAGAATGATAATTTTTCATCGTTGTAGGGTAGGCTACTCTTCTCATGCAGGTTGTAACTGTTCAAGTAGGCTAAGCTAGCGAAATAGAGGTGACGTTGTCATAAAATGTTTTCTTACAGTGAAAATGGATGACTTGTTTACATTCTCGGACAGATGTTAAGGTAAATCTATCACCACTCGCCACAAGTCAGCAATTATATATATATTTTTTATTTATTACAATAAAAGAAAAAGGCTATGCTGTTACTGCATACCAGTTTTTGCCAAAGCTCCATCATAGCCATAATAGCGCGGAGCTTTCAAAACCATAACAACACGGAAACCCTTTAAAAAAACTAAATAAAAACCGTAGGCTACACATAGCCTAGTCTATGATAACTGTGGACAAAACGGGCTGAGAAGAATGTAGCCTAATAAAGCAGGGATATGAGTAGGCAATAATAAAATGTATATTGTTGTCCATGATTATACTTTTTTGTTTTGTTTTTCATTTTTGGACATACATTTTTGTTTACAAAAAGACAAAGCAACAGCCAAATACAGCTGTATTGAAAAGAATTTGAGGCCTCTGTGTGGTGTTTTTAAACTCTAGTAGGCTTGTTCCTAGTAAATGTTTTCTTCCTTACAATCAATGTAGCTACTCCTTCAAATTAAATACATCTTTACTCTTTACACTTTAGTCTTTACACTTTAATCTTTACACTTTAGTTTTTAGTCTTTAGTCTTTAGACTTTAGTCTTTAGACTACACTTTAGTCTTTAGACTTTAGTCTTTAGACTACACTTTAGTCTTTAGTCTTTAGACTTTAGTCTAGAAATACTTTTTGGATTTTTTATTTTGTTAGTTCACTTTTGTGACTTTTTTGAATAATAAGCAAGGACTACGAACACTCTTCTAGAAGAATAGAAGAATCGCTCCTGCTGAGGAAAACTTCTCTAAAAAGCTAAAACAAACTGCAGTTTTAACTGCTAACTACTGGTAGACACCGCTGCTGCAGTACACGGATGAGGAGTACTACAGACACGGGACTACAGGGACGGTGCTATCTTGTAGTGGAAACCTAACGGTGCCAACTAAGCTACAAGGTACCAGACGAGGTAAGTATAGACTGTATTGGTATGCGTCAACCTTGAGTTGACAACGCACGCTACCAAGCAGTCTAAAACCGCACCACCGACTGCACCACCGCTGACACAAAACACCACACCCACACAACACAGCACCTACACCAAACACCACACCCACACAACACAGCACCTACACCAAACACCACACCCACACAACACATCACCTACACCAAATACTATGGCAGCTTTTGCGGAAGCTACCAGGATTCTCTTCAAGATTATCCAGACCACACACCACCTTCGGAACACTGCAGCGTCCAGAGGTATCACTATTCCACCAGCAAGCCTGAAAAGGAAAATGCGAGAACTGGCTACCCTGGTGAGGCCGGCGTCCCCCACAGAGGACACCATGATCAAACTGGCAGGAAACGCACTGAATTGGCTCCCTACACGTGTATGCAGATCTTGGAAGAACACTACCAGGAAATACTGCGACAACTCACAGACAAGCTGAAGAGAATCCACCTCGGAAACTGACCGGACGCATTCCAGGTGGCTGCCAGGTGGGCAAGAAAAAAGTTTGGTAGAAAACTACACAGAACCACCCTGGACCTAGCCGAAAAAACAATCACACCCACAAGCACTCGGAGGAGCACCACAAACACAATCTCCACGAGCAACAGGTACACAGCACTGGAAGACACACCCCCACCCCCACCCAGAGGACCCCAGGACCGGCACCAGAACCAATACCAAAGAGAGTGGCCAGCCCTGAGACAGACAACTTCCCCCAACAGCCCTGCACCAACACAGAGGAACGGAGGGTACAGGAGAACGGTGGGTTGCCATGGGGACTGGGAGACTGAGCCACAGCCGCAACGACGCCGGAGTACCACAAGGGGGTGCTCCACAACTAACCACAACCCCACCCCGAACCCCAACACTAACCCAACTCTAACCCCAACCCTAACACTAACCCCAACCCTAAACCCAACACTAACCACAACCCCAGCACGAACCCTACCCCCAACCCTAACCCTAACCCCAACTGGGAGACTGAGCCACAGCCGCAACGACGCCGGAGTACCACAAGGGGGCACTCCACAACTAATGCTAAACCCAACCCTAACCCTAACCCCAGCAGGAACCCTACTCCCAACACTAACCCTAACACCAACCCTAACCCCAACCCCAACCCCAACTGGGAGACTGAGCCACAGCCGCAACGACGCCGAAGTACCACAAGGGGGCGCTCCACAACTAACCCTAAACCCAACCCTAACCCCAACTCCAGCACGAACCCTACCCCCAACACTAACCCTAACACCAACCCCACCCACACCCCTAACTCCTCAGCCCCACACCAGAAGAGCCAGTGTAGAAAACGGAACCTTGTACCCCACACAACACCCCAGATCCACAAGGAAGATCCAGGATTGGACCATCCCGGTCAGTAAGCAGAACATCATCCTGGGGGACTCCAACCTCTCCAGGATCCAATCCTACTCCAGGGGAGATCTCCAGATTGACAGCTACCCAGGAGCAACATTCCTACACGCAGCAGGACTCCTGGAGAAAACAGCAGCGGACCCCAAAGTACAGAAAGTCATCCTGTCCTTTGGGATAAATAACAAGGACCAGCACCCCAAGAAGACCGCTATCAAGCAAGTCCAAACCACACTGAGGGCAGCCAAAAGCACATTCCCATCAGCAGAGATCTGGATTCCACTGATCAACTACTCCGGGAACCTGCAGCGCCGCCAGAAGGAAAACCTGGAAGAAATCAATGAACACATCCGCAGAAACATGCCACACATCCCGAAGCTTCCAGAGGTGGACTTTGACACTGGAACAGACGACATCCACTGGACAAATAGGACAGCAACTAACATGCTCAACCCCTGGCTGCAGCATTTAAACTAGCAATCCCCATAAACCCAAGCACAAACAGGGAGGGGAGCAAAAATATAGTACTATTAAGTAACAATTATATGCCCACTCAGGATGAATATAACCTTATGGACAGGGGTCTGTCGTTCATTCCCACGGTTAATACCCGCAAAAAAACAAACAAAGACCCTCAGAGGACAAGTTCAGGAGTTCCACAGGAAACTAAAACTGGCAATATTCTTTGAGGAGGCGGAAACCAGGGAACAGACACCCTTCACACCAAAATCAAACTGGGAACCCAGACCGGAAGACATGCCTCCAGAAATCACACGCGTAATCCTAGAAAACAACACACTAATCACAACACTTAATCCACAAACCCACAGAGATGAGAACAACCTCAACCGAGGAGAAAGCCAAGCACTTCTTCAACTGGTTAAAAACAAACACATAATAATCAAACCAGCGGATAAGGGAAGTGCAATAGTCATTATGGACAGGGCACAATACACACAGGAGGCCTACAGACAACTTAACATCACAACACATTATAGAAAACTAAATGCACCCATATACCCAGACACAGCACAGGAAATACACACTATCATACGGACACTCATGGAAAATAAATACATCTCAAAACAACAAAGTTTTTACCTAAGGGGGGAGGACAACCCGCGACCTAGAATTTTTTACCTCCTCCCCAAAATACACAAGACACCGGAATCTTGGAGCATACCATACGAGGTCTCGCCAGGGAGACCTATTATTTCGGACTGCAACAGCGAGTCCTATAGAATAGCGGAATACTTAGATTATTTCCTCAATCCGCTATCAACAAAACACAATAGCTACATCAAAGACACTTACGATTTCATACACAAAATTAAAAATGCCAAAATACCGGTGGAAGCCACCCTTTTCACCATGGACATAGATAGCCTCTACACAAACATAAACACAACAGCGGGACTAACAGCAGTTAAAAAATGGATGGAGAAGTACCCGGACAACAATCGACCGGACACAATTCTCCTACAATTACTGGAAATAAGTCTTACAAAAAACGACTTTGAATTCAATAAAGAATTCTTCCTCCAAACCAGCGGCACAGCGATGGGCAAAAAATTTGCACCAGCGTATGTCAACATCTACATGGCACACTGGGAGGAAAGAGTATTTAAAAAATGCCCCAAACTCCCCACAAACTACTTTAGATACTTAGATGATATTTGGGGAACATGGACACACAGCACAATAGACTTCAAACACTTCATACAAATCCTCAACACACACCATACATCTATAACAATTAAACATACCACACACAGCGAACATATTGATTTTCTGGACACTACCACATACAAAGGACCCTTATTTCCCCAAACACACACTTTGGACACAAAAGTGTTCTTTAAGGACACAGACACACATGCACTCCTACATAAAGACAGTCTCCACCCAAAACACACATTCAGAGGCTTAATTAAATCACAACTTTTAAGATTCAGGATAATCTGCACACAAACTACAGATTTTGAGGAGGCAACCAGAACACTATTTAAAGCATTAAAACCGAGGGGATATTCCAGATCCTTCCTTAGATAGATCCGGAAAACCTTCTTGGCCCAAATCAACAAGACGCAAGGAAAATAATAAAAATAATAATTATTCAAAGTTAAGCCAAACAGCAAACAGAAAAATTAAACAGAACCTCACCAGGACTTTACAAAACACAAACCTACTGCGGGAACACAGGATCGTTTCAGCATACAAAAGGAACTGAAACCTAAAAGATTATCTGGTCAGCAGTAAACTACCCAGTGGCGGGCCGTCAGGGCCAGCAAGGCCTTCTCTGCTGGCCTAAACATCATAAAAATATAAATTTAATTTTGATATATTTTTTCCACAAATATGTATTAAATTATTCCCCATAGTCTATTCTCTTCATTTCATAGCTTTCCTCTTGGTTGCGCTGCTTCCAGCCTCAGATCGAGATTTGGAGGGCTGGCCTTTATGTTAGAGCTTTTATCCAATCATATTTCAGCCATAATGTGTTGCCAGGGTCCAAGAAATCTGCCCTTAGGCCTTCAGAATAAACATTGCGGGCCCCTGTAGCTTAAAGTGAACGGAACGTTAACTGTGGCGTTAACCAATCAGATTTCGACTTGGCGACACCGGGGCCAGCTAGCAGGCGTACGATAACGTCAGCACGTGCACGTCTTTTGATTGGATACGCACTTCGCACTATTGAGAGGCAGAGCTCTGCAGAGATAGCAAACTGAACTTGAATGAGCTCATTTGTGTAGATTTCTACAAGCTGTTTTTTTTGAACCCACAATGGCTGAAGGAGGAGAAGAGATCGATTTGGTCGCAGATATAATTACAACGCCATTTTCAAGACAAGCTAGACATCGTCAGAAGAGAACGGCCAACCCCGACGCTAGCGAGCCGACGCTAGCGAGTCAAAGTGGACATTCAAGGCTAGGAATACACTTTCACCACTGTCGCAAATATATCCTTATGAACAAATGCAAATTATTTGTTTGTTTTCTTTTATTTTCAGTGAATAGTTTATGTGTCTTTATCGTCACGTTTCTTAAATGAAACTGCTTTGGGTGGGTGCGACAATGCGCTGTTTGGCGAAGCGAACAAACTTGTTAAAGCTAACATACTTTTGGTGGACTTAATAAAACTTTGTAGACTAATCCCTTAAAAGCGCCTTTTATTTTAAAGTTTTGACAGTATCCAAGCGATCTTAAAGCTGGTAGTTTAACACTCTTAATTGTAAATGCGGATTTATTGA
>CM040405.1:0-62500 GCA_022702515.1 Ilyophis sp. 1 JC-2022
ATTGTAGCCGAGAGTGTTCTTTTGTTTGCTAAGTTTCCCATTTTAGCTCATTACGTGAGCTCTGGAGATTTAGTTGGTATTCTACTAGTTTTAGTAGTTCACCCGTTTTAGTGGTTTGATTTTCATTTTGGCTGTTAGCCTTAAGGGAAAAGTGTTTCAAAGAACTGACAACAGAGTCTCCATGTCATGTCTCTCACAGTCACTTCTTCTGTTTCTCCAGTTCCCCAAGTACAAATTAACCCCACCCATTTGCCCATCCCACCCGAGAGCCCAAACTTCAGCTCCCACTCTGCTATGACGGTAGGGCCGGCAAATGTTGAGGGTTTCTGGCTCAGTGTCATATATTTTTTAAAGCTCGGCCATCACGCTTTATTTCTCAGGATTTTGAGGGGGCATTTTAACATAATTAAAAAGAGGACAAACCTTAAGAGAAAACAAACACAGTAAAATGTAAAAGCAAAAAATTAGGCATTCATAAAAGCAATCTTATAAAAATGAGATTTAAGACGTGATTTAGAAGAGGACACTGACTCAGCAGATGGAACCATAGCAGGAAGGCTGTTCCAGAGCCGAGGGGCCCTAACAGAGAAGGCTTGTTCCAGAGCCGAGGGGCCCTAACAGAGAAGGCTTGTTCCAGAGCCGAGGGGCCCTAACAGAGAAGGCTGTTCCAGAGCCGAGGGGCCCTAACAGAGAAGGCTGTTCCAGAGCCGAGGGGCCCTTAACAGAGAAGACTGTTCCAGAGCCGAGGGGCCCTAACAGGGAAGGCTGTTCCAGAGCCGAGGGGCCCTAACAGAGAAGACTGTTCCAGAGCCGAGGGGCCCTAACAGGGAAGGCTGTTCCAGAGCCGAGGGGCCCTAACAGAGAAGGCTTGTTCCAGAGCCGAGGGGCCCTAACAGAGAAGGCTTGTTCCAGAGCTGAGGGGCCCTAACAGAAAAGGCTTGTTCCAGAGCCTAGGGGCCCTAACAGGGAAGGCTGTTCCAGAGCCTAGGGGCCCTAACAGAGAAGGCATGATCACCTTTGGTTTTTAGCCTAGACCCTGGAACAGCTAACAGTGTCTGAACAGATGACCTAAGGGGCCTCCGCGGCTAGTAGAGAACTAACAGGTCGGTAATGTATTCGGGCACCTGGCCAGGCAAAGCTTTGTAAGTAATTATTGCAATTTTAAAATCAACTCTAAAAGTCACTGGAAGCCAGTGCAGTGAAGCCAAAACTGGGGTAATGTGCGACGTCCATCTTGTCCTAGTCAGCAGTCTAGCTGCTGAGTTTTGTTTTACTTGAAGACGAACCAGTGATTGGCGACTAAGACAAGTATACAAGGCATTACAATAATCTAATCTAGTGTTCAAGAAATAAAAGCAAGACTTTCTCAGTGTCCTCAAAACATAGGGCAGATCTTATTTTTGCTAAATTTCTTAGTTGGTGATTGCAAGACTGAACTAGCTTTTTTGTTTGTTGCTCAAATCTGAGGTTAGAGTAAAAAATTACTCCTAAATTTTTAGATACCGATCTTATCGATTTCCGCTCGGCATTTAACACAATCTTGCCACAATAGCTGGTGGAGAAGCTGAGGCTGTTGTATGTGAACACTGGCATCTGGAACTGGATTCTAGATTTCCTGACGCAGAGATGGCAGACAGTCAGAGTTGGCAGCAATACATCTGAATCCACCACGGTGAGCACAGGATCATCTCAAGGCTGCGTACTGAGCACAGGATCACCTCAAGGCTGCGTACTGAGCACAGGATCACCTCAAGGCTGCGTACTGAGCACAGGATCATCTCAAGGCTGCGTACTGAGCACAGGATCATCTCAAGGCTGCGTACTGAGCACAGGATCACCTCAAGGCTGCGTACTGAGCACAGGATCATCTCAAGGCTGCGTACTGAGCACAGGATCATCTCAAGGCTGCGTACTGAGCACAGGATCATCTCAAGACTGCGTACTGAGCACAGGATCATCTCAAGGCTGCGTACTGAGCACAGGATCATCTCAAGGCTGCGTACTGAGCACAGGATCACCTCAAGGCTGCGTACTGAGCATAAATCTGAATCCACCACGGTGAGCACAGGATCACCTCAAGGCTGCGTACTGAGCACAGGATCACCTCAAGGGTGCGTACTGAGCACAGGATCATCTCAAGGCTGCGTACTGAGCACAGGATCATCTCAAGGCTGCGTACTGAGCACAAGATCATCTCAAGGCTGCGTACTGAGCACAGGATCATCTCAAGGCTGCGTACTGAGCACAGGATCATCTCAAGGCTGCGTACTGAGCACAGGATAATCTCAAGGCTGCGTACTGAGCACAGGATCATCTCAAGGCTGCGTACTGAGCACAGGATCATCTCAAGGCTGCGTACTGAAGCCCCTTATTGTTCATGTTGCTGACACATGATTGTTCTGCAAAAATGAACAACAACCACATTTTAAAGTTTGCTGATGACGCCACAGTTATAGGCTTCATCGGCAATGGAGATGAGTCAGCTGACAGAAGTGAGGTGGAGCAGCTGACAGCTTGGTGCAAAACTCACAATCTTGCCCTCAACACTGCCAATACCAAAGAGATGATCGTTGACTTTAGGAACCTCAACCATCATCGTCCATTGACCATCAGTGGTTCTGTTGTAGAGAGGGTAAACAGCACCAAGTTCCTGGGGGTACATCTGACTGATGATATGACCTCGAGTCACAACACCACAGCTATCATCAAGAAGGCCCAACAGTGCCTCCACCTCCTCCGTAGACTGAAGAAAGCGGACCTCCCTACTCCAGCCATGACCATCTTCTAACAAGGCACCATTGAAAGCATACTCACTTACTGCATCACTTCCTGGTTTGGTAATTGCAATGGTAATAGGTAAACAACAATGAAACGATATGTTATACTAACGTATTATTTGCCCCAAGGGTAACATATAAATAGAGAATAGGATTGGCCCAAAAATTGAACCTTGGGGAACACTACACGTAATTGGTGCAGAGGAGGACACATGAGCACTGATAGAGACAGAAAATTTCGTGTTTGAAAGATATGAAATGAACCAATTCAGCGCAGTCCCAGAGATCCCGACCCAGTTTCTAAGTCTATCAGTTACGATGGAATGATCAATAGTGTTGAATACAGCACTTAGATCTAAAAGCACCAGAATGGAGCCTTCACTTGAGTCTGCGTTAAGCAGTAAGTCATTGTTAATTTCTATTGCTGGTAACTACTTAGTGCAGATAGTCTATTTTGGCTCGCCTGCGAAACAGTTTTACGCAACTGAGACACGCGTTGCTCCTGCAGCCAAACTATTAGTGGAAAACCCAAACGCGGTATTTTAACTTTATTGGTAGACCATTCGCGACGATTTCTGACCAATGCGTAGTTTCTAAGTGTCACTATCTTTCCGTAGCAAGTCCATTTAACAAGCACTCCCCACCCAGCCTATACCTACCCATGCGTGACATAGTGGGCAATAGCGTCTATGTTGGGAGTTCATAAATATATGTATTCATCATATCATATCAGAATTCCGTCCAGCAACCAGATAAACCCACCAATAGCCCGACCGTATGCAAATACAGCGGTGCAAATCGCTGCTCAATCAATACCGACATAAACAAGTGAAATCATACAATGCCATTCTACTATCAATATCTGCAATTAAATATGGAATTCGTGTGCAATCCTCCCGTGGATTTAAGCGTAGATATGTCCCTTTCAAGATTCCGTGGTCATTTATTGTCTTGGACAATCCGTTTGAAAAATACACAGCGCATTGGAACACTATTAGACAAACGAAACTAGCTCTGCGTAACTCCCCCTCCCTGATTGCACGGCTGTGACGCTTGCAATTTTATTCTGGTTTGATCGACAATTGTTTTATCCAATAGAAGGCACGACAAGCTTCCCAAAAGTAATTTACATGTGTAAATGAAAGCTTGGATTAACTATTTAAGGGCGAGCGTAACTGCAATACTTGTTATATCACGACAATTTTACGCTGGCATGCGCAGATGACGCATTTGGTTTGACTATGACGCATTTGGTATTACGCTATAAAACTGCGCGCAACTTTGATGTGACTTTTTAGTAGTTTTCCCCGAAGTCGGTCAGAAGAGGACAACAACAGAGATTCTTCTAATCCCTGTAGCATAGATTCTGTGGAAGAGGTGCCTATCAATATGGGGAAGATATCCTCCTCGACATGTAAGTATTACTGCTTGTAATATTTTGATTATATACATTCGTTTTTTCCACTGCGTGCTATATAGTCGTTATTTTTGTATTTGCATCGGTCGTAATAGACCACTGTTAGCCTGCTAATAATGCTGAACATATTTGAAAACACACTTTTTCAGACTCCACCTTGAATAACTACATGTATAAGGCAAATAATATAGTACGTTCTTTCCGTTTATTTTTTATTTTCTATTTGGTTTAGCTATCGGATCGCTTAGAATGTATAGCTGACTGTATTGTGTTGAGTACTACTAGCGATAGCATCTACGTTGTGATAAAGTAGCGCTTTCGTGACTTTGCTTCGTTCAATATGCACTTATTGTACGTCGCTTTGGATAAACGCGTCTGCCAAATAACTGTAATGTATTGATATTGTGTTCGTGCCGTTCCCGTAGTGGCTCGTGGTGGCCTGCTTTGTTAGAATTCATAGCATTCACAATGACATAGAGTATTTTAGCGCTGTTCTGTTTGGTTGCTCAGTCGTACGTTATAAACTCCTCAAAAAATGATCGGAAACCTTATTTCGGTCGATTATTCCTCCCCTTTAATAATACCAATTGGTATTGTATTTTATATCGTTGGGAAGCCTGATTAGTCACCTTTACAACGAGGTACAACTTGTAAGGATCATGCATTCGTGGAATGAGCAACACAGCTAACCGTGTGGGTAGCGGCCCAAAAAAATGTGCCAAAATCCCCTGCAATATTCTTCTGTTGGTATTCACTCTCGTTTTGAGTTGCTTGGTGGACTGGATGATTGCACTCTCCCACAGTAATAAGGAAATAACAACACATATTGGCCATTTTTACACTTTATTCATTGTACACTGTCAGGGACCTCAGTAGCGTGTGGAAGATCCATACGCAGCCACAACAGCTTGGCACCTCCTCCTCATGCTGGTCACCAGCCTGGTCACACACCTGTGACTGGCATACACCTGCCAGCACTTGAAGCTCAACACGAGAGTGAATACCAACAGAAGAATATTGCAGGGGATTTTGGCACATTTTTTTGGGCCGCTACCCACACGGTTAGCTGTGTTGCTCATTCCACGAATGCATGATCCTTACAAGTTGTACCTCGTTGCAAAGGTGACTAATCAGGCTTTCCAACGATATAAAAGACAATACCAATTGGTATTAGTAAAGGGGAGGAATAATCGACCGAAATAACGTTTCCAAACTTTTTTTAGGAGTTTATTTTATGCCTCGATTTGCCGTGAAGCTAGAACATTGGTAGTGTTGTCCGATATTATTTTATTGTATTGTAATTTCTTTGTGCATAATGTACTCTATGGGGTATTAGTATATCCATGGGTGATGCTTTTCACTTAGGGAATGGAAAATATGTATTCAAATGTACTGTGTCCAGATGTGTGCAAGATGAATGTAAAATAAATAAATAAAATAAATAAGCAACAGTTGTGAAACACTACAGAGTAATGCCATCCTAGAGCATGCAACAAAATATAACATAATGTAGCATACAGAAGAAAGTGTTTACTGAAGTACAAGAGTGAATGATTGCATATTTAGCTGTGTGTACCACAGTGTTATAATGCTTCTGCATTATGTAATTTGTTCCTATAACATGCTTGACCCTCCACCTCTGCCACTCCAGCAGTGCCCTCTACTGTTCAGAGTGAAGCCACTGCAGGACCAGATCCTTACAGCAAACTGAAGACCGTGCCATTGATGAGTGCATATTGGCCACGAAGGCACGGCACAGGATGAAGCAGTATATGAAGGATAATGGTGAAAAAATGGCACACTTGGCATCAAACACTGAACTGAAACTGTGCAATATCAATGTTTTCATCCATTAAGTGATCGTAAGGTAAAATGTATATGCTTTATAAAGGACTAAAGGCTTTTTAATAATTTCTCGGAGAGGTTTTGGGTAGGTTATTGGACACCTAGATATCCACCCCCCTGTACTGATCCAAAATAATTCCCACATGAAAATGATAAAAAGGTGAGTTAAATTAGTCAAAACGGTTTATTTGCACTGCAATGTATGATTAGTTTAAGATTTACAGCTATTCACATTTTAGCCAATTTGGATAGGTTTGGAGACCCTGGGTACACCTGGCTACACTGCTTATATTTTGTGTCATAGAGCTTTAGTAGTTCTGTATATCACCCTGCGATTATTGAATGCTTGTGGACAAGGAGTTTATGATCCAGGAAATGTGTAGTTTTACCTGTTTCACTTATGTAGCTCTCAGTATTTTGAAGAAATATATATTTTTTAGAAATTTTAGCAAAGTTTTGCTTGCATTTCCGGCACTTTATTTTGACCTTAAATTATGAAAATAAACAAATCTAAGTTTGTACAAAAAATGGTACACCGGTTTTGTTTCATTTAAGCCATTTACCAAGTTTATGTGATGCTCACACCTGGAGTTATAAAGCCTTAAACAGAGTACCCCCATGATTTACCAAATATGCCATCTGCACTAAGGGGTTAACAGTTGCTTTGTTACAGTTTTTTCTAAGATTTTAGAAATAAAAGGAAGCATTGAAATGGGTCTGTAATTTAATAAAGAGGCATCAAGATTAGGCTTCTTTAGAAGGGGCTGAACAATAGCAGATTTAAAATAATCAGAAACATATCCAGTGCCCAGAGAACAATTTAAAATGGATAGCAAGTTCGGGCTAATCACCCCAATGACTTCTTTAAAAAGTATAGTAGACTGCGTCCCAATATTCTTTACTCCCCACCTCCACACTCCCACTACCACTCTTCTACTACCACTCCCCCACTACCACTCCCCCACCTCCACACCCCCACTACCACTCTTCTACTACCCGGAAGGGAGGAAGAGAGGAGGAAGGGAGGGGAGGAGGGGAGTGGAGGAAGGGAGGGGAGGAGGGGAGTGGAGGAGAGGAGGGGAGGAAGGGAGGGGAGGAGGGGAGTGGAGGAGAGGAGTGGAGGAGGGGAGGAAGGGAGGGGAGGAGGGGAGTGGAGGAAGGGAGGGGAGGAGGGGAGTGGAGGAGAGGAGTGGAGGAAGGGAGGGGAGGAGGGGAGTGGAGGAGAGGAGGGGAGGAGGGGAGGGGCGGAGAGGAGGGGAGGAGGGGAGGACGGGAGGGGAGGGGAGGAGAGGAGGGGAGGAGGGGAGGAAGGGAGTGGAGGAGAGGAGGGGAGGAAGGGAGGGGAGGAGGGGAGTGGAGGAAGGGAGGGGAGGAGGGGAGTGGAGGAGAGGAGTGGAGGAGGGGAGTGGAGGAGAGGAGTGGAGGAGGGGAGGACGGGAGGGGAGGAGGGGAGTGGAGGAGAGGAGGGGAGGAGGGGAGGAAGGGAGTGGAGGAGAGGAGGGGAGGAGGGGAGTGGAGGAGAGGAGCTGTGAACAAAATTGGGACAGCGAATCTGCTTCACTGTCATCAAAATCGGCGTTGATGAAGTTGCCATATCATAACTTTGACTGACGCCGAGCCCACAAATATTCCCCAAGCCAATCACAGATCTTATACATGGTCAGCCCATTTAAAGCTCCAAAATATATTTTAAGTTACAAGTGCAAGTAACCTAGTTGCATACAGTGTAAACATAGCCTGTAGTGCGGGTCGCGTCGAGACACTAATTAATATGTATTCAGCAACATTAGATCAAAGTAAACATGTTGTAGTATAGGCTACGCAAACATAACAATTTACTGTAATTCCAGAATCCCAATGTTCCAGATGTCTGAACATACCGAGCACTAATTCACCTCATAGGCCTATAGGCTACTGTCATTTTTTTAATCAAATTAAAAAATGTTCTTTCGAATGGTTGAATAAATTAATTAATGCATTCACATAGCTACTGGTAAAATGGTAGCTGTCATGCTTAGGCTATATTTATGTACAGTCATGTTCGTTAATAAGCAACGTTAATGAGCAAGCAAATAAATAAAGCTGTTTCCCTGACTTAAATTGCCAAATTTTTATGTAGGATATGAACCACAAAAACGGACTGGCATTTTGTTATCCGTTGTAGAATGCTATATCTTTTGTTGTAGAATGCTATATCTTTTGTTGTAGAATGCTATATCTTTTGTTGTAGAATGCTATATCTTTTGTTGTAGAATGCTATATCTATATGCTAAAGTTTTTACTTTGCTCTGATCTCTGTTTTCTGTTTCCTGTTTCCTGTTTGGTGAGTGACTGTGACGGAGCTGTGGTACTGAGCTGTAGAAAAAGTTTGGTGGTTGTCGTATTGTGTCATGTTGCAAATTTGCGATTGTTCTTAAGAATGAAACTAGACATATTAGGCTACAAACTAACGTTAGGTTAACGTTAGGCTGCTGAGCGGGCCGCAATGGAGCCAGCAGTGTTAGGTTAGGTTAAATAAAACAAAGCAAAGCAAATTTTCTGCGGAGCCGGCCTCTACGGAACCAGCAGTGTTGATCCTCAGTTGATCCTGCTTCCAAATTGTGTATATCTTCTAATATAAGTGTAAGTAATGGCTTCGTTAGACCCTTCAGTCTCTCCCATTCCTCACCTCACTTCCTTCCCCTATTGGGCTATCTCTTGTTCAGTATGTGACATGTTTACTCATTCTTTCTCCACCATTAGTGGAAACTTTACTTGTGATAAGTGTAAATTAAATGCTTGGTTGACTGAGAAAATAGCTGATTTGGAATCTCGCATCCGTACCCTGCATGAAATTCGAGAAAGCGAAAAATTTATAGAATCTTTCTTGGTTTCGGGTGCACCAGTTAGCACGTCCCAAACTAACGTTAGAACTCCGATAATACCTCCGCAGCAAGGTAAAGTTAAGTAGATCACAGTTTGCGAACGTAGTCATAAGCCCCCCGTGCTCCACCAACCACCAATGTTGGTTTTCTCCCCTGAGCAATGTATCTTCAGTAAAACCTGCTGAAAAAACTTTGATAATCGGTGATTCCATTCTACGAAACGTAGAAATTGTGATTCCAAAAACCATAGTTCATTGCATCCCTGGTGCTAGAGCGACCGACATAGAAGCAAATTTTTAAATTATGGCTACAGCTAATCGTAAATTTTCTAGCATTATCATTAACGTTGGCGCAAATGATGTCCAACGTCGGAGATAACAAAAAGTTATTTTCAATCGGCATGTGAAGTAGCAAAACGGTTGTCTGACACTGTTATTTCAACTAATGATCTGGCAGAGGAATTAGATACTGTTCTACGCAAAACCCTTGATGTAGTTGCTCCGTTAAAAAGAAAAAAAGTTGAGAAGAGGCTTGCCCCCTGGTACACCGACCACACACTTAAACAAAAGTCTCATCCACTAAACTGCAGGTATTCCACTTTACATGTTTTAGTACCTAGAAACATGCTCTCTCCAATGCTGGGTCCTATAAACATGCTCTCTCCAATGCTGGGTCCTATAAGCATGCTCTCTCCAATGCTGGGTCCTATAAGCATGCTCTCTCCAATGCTGGGTCCTATAAGCATGCTCTCTCCAATGCTGGGTCCTATAAGCATGCTCTCTCCAATGCTGGGTCCTATAAGCATGCTCTCTCCAATGCTGGGTCCTATAAGCATGCTCTCTCCAATGCTGGGTCCTATAAGCATGCTCTCTCCAATGCTGGGTCCTATAAGCATGCTCTCTCCAATGCTGGGTCCTATAAGCATGCTCTCTCCAATGCTGGGTCCTATAAGCACGCTCTCTCCAATGATGGGTCCTCTTATTTTTCAAAACTTATACAAGAAAACAAGACTAATCCCCAATTTTTATTCAGAACAGTTGCTGAACTAACTAATAATCATGCAGCAACTAACCCTCAAATTCCAGTTTCATGTAGCAGTAATGATTTCAATTGGAATTAGGAAAAAGATCACACAAGTTAGTGGTCATGATTTTGACGATATAGAACTGCCTCCTAGACACACTGAACGACTTGAATCATTTACTCCCATACTTGAGAGCGAACTAATTAAGTTATTGTCATCTTCGAAATCTTCCACCTGTTTTCTAGACCCCGTACCCACAAGTTATTGAAGGAGCTATTGCCAAGCTCATCAAACCAATTCTTCACTTAATGAACTCATCACTGCTATCGGGCCATGTTCCTACATCCTTTAAATTGGCAGAAATCAAGCCACTACTTAAGAAACCAAATTTGGATCCCACTGTCCTGACTAATTATAGACCCATTTCAAACCTCCCATTTTTGAGAAATGTGTAGCGCAACAGCTTTCTTCATTTTTACACACTAATAGCGTGTATGAGCGGTTTCAATCTGGGTTCAGAAAACACCACAGCACTGAGACCGCCCTTGCCCTAGTAATGAATGTCTTGTTCCTGTCTCTCTGGATTGTGGCTGTATTTCTATTCTTGTTTTAGAAATATTCTTGGCTGTATTTCTATCCATCCACATCTACTCCATATCTGGCAACAAAGTGATGGTTTGGGGCTCGTTTGATACCTTAGACCCTTGATGACTTACAGCCATTTAGCCAGCCATGTGTTCCATACTGTACCAGTGTAATTTACAGCTGAATCTAGTCTCACCCCCCAATTCCCATAGAGATCCATTCAAATGCAGAGAGCTTATAGTATCGCTTGTAACAGTACCTGGAAATAAGATATCGAGAGTCTTTTGATGTTGATGGGTCACAGACTTCAGAAAGTAACAGCATGCAAAGGATATGTGACCAAATATTAAATATGATACTTTAAAAATATGTTAAAGCAAAGGGTATGAATACTTATGTAAATGAAAAATTTCAGTTTTCGATTTTTAATACATTTGCAAAAATGTCTAAAAACATATTTTCACTTTGTCATTATGGGCTATTTTGTGTAGAATTTTGAGACAAAACATGAACTCAATTTATTGTAGAATATGTCTGTAATGTAATAAAACGTGGAGAAGGTGAAAGGGGTATTCAGACTTTCTGGCTTGACTGTAGTCTTGTTGAAGGTCCAGTTGTGCTCCAGGGATTATTTGTCGATGGAAGCAGGACTAATGGGGCTCATCAGTTTTTAGGGGGCAGCCGGATCGCTGGTCAGTCCATCCATCAGTCTTCAGCGGGCAGCCGGATCGCTGGTCAGTCCATCCATCAGTCTTCAGCGGGCAGCCGGATCGCTGGTCAGTCCATCCATCAGTTTTTAGCGGGCAGCCTGATCGCTGGTCAGTGCCAAATAGTTAATCTCTTCTATGGGACATTCCATTCTGTTGACTGCAATAGCTGATTTTTTATTTTCTTTCATCCTCACAAAAGCTTTGCAGGTTATCATACTCACTTCTCTGAAGTTTCTTGTCTTGTATTTTTTAGCTTATAAAATAGATTCTACTTCCAAGGATATAGCACTTCCTAGCACTTCCAAGGACATAGCCCATGCCCTGACCCTCACATTGAATTGAATTGAATTGAATACTTTATTGTCACTGTACATGTACAGGGAAATTTCGTTTCGAGCCCGCAGCATAGATGCACACATACACAAGATACACAAGATACAAGAAATAAATAAATGCATAACTGCGTGATAAGTACAAAACAATATAAATATATAAAAGAATAAAGTGTCCTACAATGGGGGAAGTGCAGCAATTGAGGGTATACCCTAGCCTAGTGGGGTAAAGTACAAAAACAAGTGATGTAAATATAATTAAAATATTGCACAGAGTTGAATATTGCACAGAATTTAAATATTGCACAGCATTTAAATATTGCACAGTTACCAAGAACAGTTAGGTTATCAGTTCAATTTGTGAGGCGGAGGGGACGCCTTGAGTTCAGCAGTGTGACAGCGTTCGGGTAAAAACTGTTCTTCATTCTGGTTGTGCGAGCGTACAGGGATCTGTATCGCTTTCCAGATGGCAGAAGGGTGAAAGTGCTGTGTCCCGGGTGAGTCGAGTCTCTGCAAATCTTTATGGCTTTGCGGTAGCAGCGGGTCCTGTAAATCGCTTCCAGTGTTGGGAGTGGAGAGCCGGTGATCCTCTGGGCTGATATTATGATGCGCTGGAGGACCTTCCTGTTCTCAGAGGTGCAGCCAGAGTACCATGCTGTGATACAGTATGTTATGATCGACAGCTTCCCCTTTAGAAACTATTTAAGCAATATGAAAAACCTGTGAAATTTGAAACAGCCGATGGATGGTCATTTGTCCTAATACTTATGTTGACTTGGAATACTTGGCTTGACTCATTGAATGGCATTGTTGGGTTAGGGTTAGGGTTAGGGTTAAGGTTTGGGTTAGGGTTAGACAGCATTGTTGTAATATAGTTCAATGTCTGTTTAAAAAAAAACACATGAAATAGATGAGAAGAAATGTACTTTAATATTATAAGAGGATGCTGATCACATCATTGAACATTGAACATTGACCCCACTGATGCACAATTGTCTACTCTGAACAATGTTGAGATTGAACGTGTTCATGAATACAAATATTTAGGTATCTGGTTGGACTATGATTTGTCCTTCAGGTCACGTTCAAATTTGGCAAACAAGTTTAAACCCAAAATTGGCCTTCTTTATAGGAATAAGTCTTGTCTCTCTATGGGCAACAGAAAAAGGATTGTGCAGGCGACAATATTGTCAGTTATTGACTATGGTGATACACATTATATGCATGCCTCAGCCTCTGTATTGAAGCCATTGAATGCCGTTTATCACAGTGCTCTGTAATTTATTACGGGTGTTGGCTTCCGGACTCATCATTGTATCTTGTATCACACAGTTGGTTGGTTCTCTCTAGATCTACGGAGGAAGCTGCATTATATATTATTTATTTACAAAGCTTTACTTGCTAAAGTTCCTCTGTATGTATCCAGTCTTTTATCAATTAACATCTCAAACTATGCCACTAGATCTCAGGATTGTATCACCCTAAAAACACCCAGATATAAGACTGAATGGGGCAAAGCTGCTTTTAGTGTTTCAGCACCCCTTATATGGAATACATTTCAAGATACAAATAAACGATCTTCTCTGGTGTCTTATAAGATTTTTAGAGAGCTAGTGGTAGAAATATGGGAAAGAACGAGCATTTGTAATTGTTCTTGAAATGTTTGTATGTGTATGTATGGTATATATGTACGTTTTATGTGTTATACTTATGTTTTTGTTTTTTAGTTTTTTTACTTTGTATTGCTTTTAACTTTGTATTGCTGCAGAGCCCCCCTAGAAAAGAGATTTCAGTCTCAGTGGGTTCCCCCCCGCTAAAATAAAGGTTTGAATGAATGAATCATGGACACAAATAGAAAATGGACAGAAAAAAGAGAGATGGACACAAACAGCAGAGGGACATCACACCAAAATAGAACACTGCAGGCTGAGGTAAGAACATGGAGGATTGTCAGTACATTTCTCTCCCAGATCTCACAAACTTGAAATAAAATAACATGAGCAATTTAAATATATACGTAAATGCAGTATACCATAAATATATACTAACAGTATAAAATGTGACATGCACAGTATGAAATATTACTGGCATATACTGTATGTGTCACTCACATTGCGAGTTACACTGGAGTACAGTTTGACATCTACATTGTAGAACATCTTCGTAACCATTTTTACATTTCATCTTGTCTTTTTCTGTATTGATAGAACATAACTAAATCAGTAGCATTGAAAGGGATGAAGAGGTGACGTCATTGTGAAAATGACCAATACCAAAACCCCACTGTGTTTACTGTATATTGTTCCATTTCCTATAAAGCCCGGTCACATCTTCCAGTAAATTCACCCTAAACACCATACGCACAGCTCTCAGATATGAGACAAGACTCTGTTAGAGATGCTTGTTTCAGTCACAGAAACCTCTTCATGTTTTGTGAAATTCCCAGTGCAAACCAGCAACCTAGTGCACAGGTGACTTCAAATGATAATTTATGATTATAATTTTGCAGTTGTAATTTTCACAAAAAACTTTAAAAAATGACACTGCCTTTTGTGCATTTGGGGTTGTTCCAGACAACTTCTGACAGTTTCTGAGTTTTTATGTACTTATGTAGACATGAGAGGGAAATGTCACACAATGTCACTCACCGCACTTTAATAATATCACACATGAATGTGATTCTATTACAATAACAGAACAATAACTTGCAAATTAATGATTCTGAAAAGAAAAATGTGGAATGCATATAATAAACACATATATTAAATACTGTACATATATCACACATATACTAAATGGGGTGTTGTAAATTATTGCATTATAATTAAACCATAATAAATTTAACCTCCCTATTATGTTAGCATTTTACTGCCATTTGGTTTAAGGTTACGGGTCAATATAAAAAATAAAACCAGAAACGTTCTAAATATCTTTTTACATGCATTTCATAATTCTCTAGTATTTCTTAAAATGTGTTTGCTGAAGAAAATAATGAATCTGAAGTTATACAAAAACAAAAACAATTTCAGGCCATATAGACCCAAACATAATAGGAAGTATAAGTGTGTTGGTATAGGAAGTATAAGAAGTGTGTTGGTATAGGAAGTATAAGAAGTGTGTTGGTATAGGAAGTATAAGAAGTGTGTTGGTATAGGAAGTATAAGTGTGTTGGTATAGGAAGTATAAGTGTGTTGGTATAGGAAGTATAAGAAGTGTGTTGGGTGTACCTTCAGCATGCGCCTGTACACAAATTAAGTATCTGTAAAAAATAATAATAATTAAATCAAACTGTATCGGTGTGCTGAAGTGATGAGTTTTGCTGCTGCCTCATATAAAACTCATTCCTTCACACACCTCTTACTCTCTTACACACTTATCTCATAAGTGCACACACATCTTACTCTCTTACACACTTATCTCATCAGTGCACACACATCTTACTCTCTTACACACTTATCTCATCAGTGCACACACATCTTACTCTCTTACACACTTATCTCATCAGTGCACACACATCTTACTCTCTTACACACTCATCTCATCAGTGCACACACCTCTTACTATCTTACACACTCATCTCATCAGTGCACACACCTCTTACTCTCTTACACACTTATCTCATCAGTGCACACACATCTTACTCTCTTACACACTTATCTCATCAGTGCACACACATCTTACTCTCTTACACACTTATCTCATCAGTGCACACACCTCTTACTATCTTACACACTCATCTCATCAGTGCACACACCTCTTACTATCTTACACACTTATCTCATCAGTGCACACACATCTTACTCTCTTACACACTCATCTCATCAGTGCACACACCTCTTCCTCTCTTGCACACTCATCTCATCAGTGCACACACCTCTTCCTCTCTTGCACACTCATCTCATCAGTGCACACACCTCTTACTATCTTACACACTTATCTCATCAGTGCACACACCTCTTACTATCTTACACACTCATCTCATCAGTGCACACACCTCTTACTATCTTACACACTTATCTCATCAGTGCACACACATCTTACTCTCTTACACACTCATCTCATCAGTGCACACACCTCTTACTATCTTACACACTCATCTCATCAGTGCACACACCTCTTACTATCTTACACACTCATCTCATCAGTGCACACACCTCTTACTCTCTTACACACTTATCTCATCAGTGCACACACATCTTACTCTCTTACACACTCATCTCATCAGTGCACACACCTCTTACTATCTTACACACTTATCTCATCAGTGCACACACATCTTACTCTCTTACACACTCATCTCATCAGTGCACACACCTCTTACTATCTTACACACTCATCTCATCAGTGCACACACATCTTACTCTCTTACACACTTATCTCATCAGTGCACACACATCTTACTCTCTTACACACTCATCTCATCAGTGCACACACCTCTTACTATCTTACACACTCATCTCATCAGTGCACACACCTCTTACTCTCTTACACACTTATCTCATAAGTGCACACACCTCTTACTATCTTACACACTCATCTCATCAGTGCACACACCTCTTACTATCTTACACACTTATCTCATCAGTGCACACACCTCTTACTATCTTACACACTCATCTCATCAGTGCACACACCTCTTACTATCTTACACACTTATCTCATCAGTGCACACACCTCTTACTCTCTTACACACTAATCTCATAAGTGCACACACCTCTTACTATCTTACACACTCATCTCATCAGTGCACACACCTCTTACTATCTTACACACTTATCTCATAAGTGCACACACCTCTTACTATCTTACACACTCATCTCATCAGTGCACACACCTCTTACTATCTTACACACTTATCTCATCAGTGCACACACCTCTTACTATCTTACACACTCATCTCATCAGTGCACACACCTCTTACTATCTTACACACTTATCTCATCAGTGCACACACATCGTACTCTCTTACACACTCATCTCATCAGTGCACACACCTCTTACTATCTTACACACTCATCTCATCAGTGCACACACCTCTTACTCTCTTACACACTCATCTCATCAGTGCACACACCTCTTACTCTCTTACACACTCATCTCATCAGTGCACACACCTCTTACTATTTTACACACTCATATAATCAGTGCACACACCTCTTAATCTCTTACACACTCTTCTCATCAGTGCATACACCTCTTACTATTTTACACACTCATATCATCAGTGCACACACCTCTTAATCTCTTACACACTCTTCTCATCAGTGCACACACCTCTTACTCTCTTACACACTCATCTCATCAGTGCACACACCTCTTACTATCTTACACACTCATATCATCAGTGCACACACCTCTTAATCTCTTACACACTCTTCTCATCAGTGCACACACCTCTTACTATTTTACACACTCATATCATCAGTGCACACACCTCTTAATCTCTTACACACTCATATCATCAGTGCACACACCTCTTAATCTCTTACACACTCTTCTCATCAGTGCACACACCTCTTACTATCTTACACACTCATCTCATCAGTGCACACACCTCTTACTATCTTACACACTTATCTCATCAGTGCACACACCTCTTACTATCTTACACACTCATCTCATCAGTGCACACACCTCTTACTCTCTTACACACTTATCTCATCAGTGCACACACATCTTACTCTCTTACACACTCATCTCATCAGTGCACACACCTCTTACTATCTTACACACTCATCTCATCAGTGCACACACCTCTTACTCTCTTACACACTTATCTCATAAGTGCACACACCTCTTACTATCTTACACACTCATCTCATCAGTGCACACACCTCTTACTATCTTACACACTTATCTCATCAGTGCACACACCTCTTACTATCTTACACACTCATCTCATCAGTGCACACACCTCTTTCTATCTTACACACTTATCTCATAAGTGCACACACCTCTTACTATCTTACACACTCATCTCATCAGTGCACACACCTCTTACTATCTTACACACTCATCTCATCAGTGCACACACCTCTTACTATCTTACACACTTATCTCATCAGTGCACACACCTCTTACTATCTTACACACTCATCTCATCAGTGCACACACCTCTTACTATCTTACACACTTATCTCATCAGTGCACACACATCTTACTCTCTTACACACTCATCTCATCAGTGCACACACCTCTTACTATCTTACACACTCATCTCATCAGTGCACACACCTCTTACTCTCTTACACACTCATCTCATCAGTGCACACACCTCTTACTCTCTTACACACTCATCTCATCAGTGCACACACCTCTTACTCTCTTACACACTCATCTCATCAGTGCACACACCTCTTACTATTTTACACACTCATATCATCAGTGCACACACCTCTTAATCTCTTACACACTCTTCTCATCAGTGCACACACCTCTTACTATTTTACACACTCATCTCTTCTCATCAGTGCACACACCTCTTACTATTTTACACACTCATATCATCAGTGCACACACCTCTTACTCTCTTACACACTCATCTCATCAGTGCACACACCTCTTACTCTCTTACACACTTATCTCATCAATTCGCACACCTCTTACTCTCTTACACACTCATCTCATCAGTGCTCACACCTCTTACTATCTTACACGCTCATCTCATTAGTGCACACACCTCTTACACACTCATCTCATCAGTGCACACACCTCTTACTTTCTTACACACTTATATCATCCATGGACACACATTTTACTCTCTTACACACTCATCTCAGTGCACACACCTCTTACTCTCTTACACACTCATCTCATCAGTGCACACACCTCTTACTTTCTTACACACTTATATCATCCATGGACACACATTTTACTCTCTTACACACTCATCTCAGTGCACACACCTCTTACTCTCTTACACACTCATCTCATCAGTGCACACACCTCTTACTTTCTTACACACTTATATCATCCATGGACACACATTTTACTCTCTTACACACTCATCTCAGTGCACACACCTCTTACTCTCTTACACACTCATCTCAGTGCACACACCTCTTACTCTCTTACACACTTATCTCATCAATTCGCACACCTCTTACTCTCTTACACACTCATCTCATCAGTGCTCACACCTCTTACTATCTTACACGCTCATCTCATTAGTGCACACACCTCTTACACACTCATCTCATCAGTGCACACACCTCTTACTTTCTTACACACTTATATCATCCATGGACACACACATTTTACTCTCTTAAACCCTCATCTCAGTGCACACACCTCTTACTCTCTTACACACTCATCTCATCAGTGCACACACCTCTTACTTTCTTACACACTTATATCATCCATGGACACACATTTTACTCTCTTACACACTCATCTCAGTGCACACACCTCTTACTCTCTTACACACTCATCTCATCAGTGCACACACCTCTTACTTTCTTACACACTTATATCATCCATGGACACACATTTTACTCTCTTACACACTCATCTCAGTGCACACACCTCTTACTCTCTTACACACTCATCTCAGTGCACACACCTCTTACTCTCTTACACACTCATCTCATCCGTGGACACACATATTATCATCAGTGCTCACACCTTCAGTAATCTCTGCAATGGTCACACATACTGTAGATTGTGGTCCACATCTACACACACACACACACAAACACACACACACACACACACGCAAACAAAATCACACACACACAAACACACCTACACACAGACACACACACACACACACACATAAACACACACACACATAAACATACACACACACATATACACACACACATACACACAAACATACCTACACACAGTATTAGCGCATGAGTTTTTGTCACATCAGTTTCTTGGTTATATCATGAACATCCCAAAAAAACTGTCAGAGGTGTCATGGTGTCTGACCAGGGTGTGGTTTTCCACCATCACAAAAACAGAGTCGCTAGCATGCAGGTGGAAGACCCCGCCCAGGTAACTGTTCAGCCTGCCCTCCTCTGGCTGCTTGGAGTTCTTGCATGAGAAGCGTTTGGCCTGCATGAGCTCCAGCTCTCTGTAGTAGCGTGGGGTGCGCATCAGGACTTTGTGCTTGAACATCGAGCAGGTGGGCTCCGCAAACATCACCTTAGAGTAGATGAAGTAGAACCCCTCCCTCTTCACCTGCAGTGAGCCTGCTCTGTGCTCCACCCCGCTAGAAAAAGCGTCTCCATTTTCTCCCCACTTCAGTACTCCATCCAACTCCACAGGAAGCCTCAAATCTACGACAGAAAACAGAGTCAGTCTTCCACTCAACACCCTGCCACTATCTCTCTGCCACTCAACACTCTGCCACTCAACACTCTGCCACTCAACACCCTGCCACTATCTCTCTGCCACTCAACACTCTGCCACTCAACACTCTGCCACTCAACACTCTGCCACTCAACACTCTGCCACTCAACACTCTGCCACTAAGTCTATCACACTATGGGCCAGATTCAGAGTTGAGATAAGCATGTGTTACTCCTGAAATTCCGCATAGCTTAAGCTACTTATGATTCATACATTAGACTTATTTGCTGTTTGAAGCATCTCTCCAGTAGATATGTGGCATTACATGCGCAAGTTGGAGATTTGATGAAAATGAGGCATGTCTGCAAGTTGTTCAAGATTTCAGAGTTACGTATTCAGAGTTTTCACTTAATGATTTTTTTCCACCTAACTTTGTTCGGAATTTTTTATTATTTATTATTATATTCTTATGAAAAATACAGGATCTTTCGCATAAATATTAGAATGAGTGCATGTTATTTGAACATAATATTGGTCATATTTTCCTTTGCATAGTACTTAAGCAATTATCAGAGAGCCATAAAAATAAAAATATGTAAAAGTAGGCTATGATTGAAAGTCTGGTATATCATACCAGACACATATTAGATGGGGTAGATAATGAATTGATAGACAGTGTCTGGATCTCATCGCTTTGACAGAGAGACTATTTGTGCCAGCACAGCTTCCCCAAAATTATTAAGTTGCATATAGACTATTGTGTTCAACCACCGTAAGCTAGATGAATTAGGTAAATCATTAAAAAAAGATTAAAGATTTTTTCAGTAAATCCAATGATTTATTTGTTTACCTAATAATATTGCGTGCAACCACTGTCCAGCAATTATTTATTTTGATTGTGTGATGGGTATATCCCAGTCATCAATAGAAGCTATGATCATTTTATCAATGCGATGTATTAATACGTTCACTGCATGTCTATACCCCGTCACGCAAGAGCAACTGCATATTTCAGGTCCGATTCCTACAATTGGACGTGGGATAAATCGGTTCAGTAGACTACTGTTGCTAAACAGCTGGCTCAGCTCTACATGCACTGAACACAACTTCAATTTGTTTTTGGAGTGAAGGAACCTTTTTAGTCCAGATAGCCTACACCCAAATAGATCTGGCGCACACCTGCTTGGTTCTAATTTGATGTACGGCCTCCAGCAACCGCCTACAAGAGCCATCAGTGACATGCTACGGTTACCATGCTACGGTTACCATGCTACGTTAACTCCAACTAACCGTGGCTTTGGAGGAGGCTTTAGAGGCTATATGCTATCTGTCAAACCGAAAGATGTTAATGCCTTATGCTCCCTGACTACCTGTCTGTCCGCAATTAATCAATGAATGAGCATTATTTTATTTAATTAAATGAAGGTAAGACATAAATACTTTTGGTTGGCCCCAAAGCCAAAAGAGATGCACTATTTAATAAGTTAGGAAATGTGGTTCATCAGAATAAAACGGAAGTAACAAGTCTAGGCATAAATTTAGATTCTGATTTAAGTTTTAAAACCCACATAAATAAGGTGATCAAAACAGCATTCTTCCACTTATTGATAATATACGGACGTTTTTAACTCAACAGGATGCTGAGAAGTTAATTCATGCTTTAATTTCAAGTAGACTGGACTACTGTAATGCTCTTTTTTTTACTGGTCTTGCAAAAAAGTAAATGGAGATATTACAGCTAATTCAGAACTCTACTGCTAGACTTTTAACAAAAACAAGGAAGAGAGAGCATATTTCTTCTCTGTATCTTTTAGAATAGATTTTAAAGTACTTATACTTGTATACAAAGCTGTACATGGTCTAGCACCCTCTTACATCACTGATTCTCTGTTGTTTTAGGTCTCTTCTCGAGCCCTTAGTTTCTCTATGGCAGGTTTTTTAAACATTCAAAAAGTCCCCCCAAATAAAATTGGGGGAGCTGCTTTCGTCCACTATGCACCTACATTGTGGAACAACATACCAAAAAGTATTAGAGAGGTGGGCTCAGTGGACATTTTTAAACGTCAACTGAAAACATACCTTTAATCTATCTTTAATTTTTTTTTGATACTATTATCATTTCATACATCTTACTCATGTTATACAGCCTATGTGGTGATAACAAACATTTTTTAACATACATAGATAATGTGAGTAGGTGTGTCACCCAGTGATACATCATAATAACATTCAGTCAATAATTAAGTTATTAACAATATTTACAATACATGTTTAAATTATTACAGTATATTATAGTAATTTAGAATTTATAGAAAAAAATACATTTAATCCGTATTCGTATTGGAAAATCTATCTACTGTTTTCCATAAATCCATAAGTTTTCTTATATCAAAATTCCCCGCCTGTGTCAAAAACAAAAATCTAAGGTAGACAAAAAAAAAAAAAGGAAAATCAAAAGAGAAAAAAATAAAATAATAAAATAAAATAAAATAATAATAATAATGAATATATATACATGTATATATATATATATATATATATATATATAGAATAAGTCGATACATAAAATAAGACTGTCAGCTCTAATATGGAGCACCATAATCCAGTAACTTCAATTATTCTTTTACCTTGTGATAGTAACTTGACCACTTAGCCCATCTTTTTTCAAATCATTTCAGAAGTTAAGTACTCCATCTGATATATTTGTTGAACCATATCTCTCCATTTATCTATCAGGTGGGATGTTTTTTGAAGCCAGTTTCTTGTTATCTGTTTCAGTGCTGTTATACGCAATATCCTTAACAAATATTTATATTTATAGTTTTAATTTCCTATTTTGTCTACTGTTTTGCCTAACGGCACAAAGTCTGGATTCAAATGAATACTATTAATAATATTAATAATATTATTAAGATAATATTAATTTACTTCTGTATGTTGTTCCAATTGTAATGATGCGCAAAACCAGAAAATATGACCAAAGTTGGCATATGATTTACCACATTCCCTCAAACAGTTTGGTTTCATTTTAGAATTATATTTAGCTTGTTGCACTGGTGTTATAAAGTAACGTGATTGCATTTTCTAGCTTATAATTAGCAACACTATTTTTAATCTTTTTAGTCATTTTATACTGTTTTTATGTGATGCCATTTTTAATCCTATCTTTTTAACCCTAATGGCCAGCTTAACCACCTAGTATTGCACACCCAGAGTCCCGATATCCTGCCGAAAAACATGCCGGACCCAACCCCATCTGATTGAGCCATCTCTACCATTTGGTTTATGAGTCAAGTCCAACACACTCCCCAACAAGACACCAAGACCCAAAACATGCTCCACCAAACGGTTGAGGGCCATTAAAGAGTTAAGCTGGCTTTTAATTAGGTTCTTAGGTTCAACTGTTCTGTTCTCTCGGGGGAAGTACGGGGGACAAATCCTATAAATACTGTTATCTGATTTTCAGTTGGTGCTTGTTGTCTGTTGAGTACTTGACCTCTATAAAGCAGGGCAAAAGGCCTCTATACGGGTGCATACCCATATACAGTGCATACCCATGTAAAGTACATACCATATACAGTACATACCCATATACAGTACATACCCATGTACAGTACATACCCATATACAGTACATACCCATATACAGTACATACCCATGTACAGTACATACCCATATACAGTACATACCCATATACAGTACATACCCATGTACAGTACATACCATATACAGTACATACCCATATACAGTACATACCCATGTACAGTACATACCCATATACAGTACATACCCATATACAGTACATACCCATGTACAGTACATAGCCATATACAGTACATACCCATGTACAGTACATACCCATGTACAGTACATACCCATATACAGTACATACCCATATACAGTACATACCCATGTACAGTACATACCCATATACAGTACATACCCATATACAGTACTCCTACATGTCCCTACCCCAACAAAACATACCCTCTCTACCCCCCTTCAGTACTCCTACATGTCCCTACCCCAACAAAACATACCCTCTCTACCCCCCTTCAGTACTCCTACATGTCCCTACCCCAACAAAACATACCCTCTCTACCCCCCTTCAGTACTCATACATGTCCCTACCCCAACAAAACATATCCTCTCTACCCCCCTTCAGTACTCCTACATGCCCTCTCTACCCCCCACTTCAGTACTCTCATTTTTTAATTAAACACAGCCCCTCCATCAAACACAGAGCCGAAGTGTGTCCCATATACAGATGTAAACTAAGAGCGGGTGGGGCCTCACCTGTAAGGTGTGCAGCGGCTCTTGGTGGCTTCAGTACGCTGCCGCTTCTTTCTGTCGGGCGGGTTTTACCTTCCCTTTTATCTATGAAAGTTTTTCAAGACAACCGATGTGATGAGTATGACCAGATTTGTAAAATCCAGGTTCAGAATGCAAAAATTCTCCACAGTATTTTGTTCCAATCACCTGGATTTTCTAATTAGCATAATTGTTCAGCCAGCAGGTGGAACTAATTAGTGGAATGAGAGGTTTTTCTTTCTGACTCCTGGACTTTACACCTTTGAGTGTGACACACTAATAGGCAATGCTTTACACCCTTGAGTGTGACACACTGATAGGCAATGCTTTACACCCTTTAGTGTGACACACTGATAGGCAATGCTTTACACCCTTTAGTGTGACACACTGATAGGCAATGCTTTACACCCTTTAGTGTGACACACTAATAGGCAATGCTTTACACCCTTTAGTGTGACACACTGATAGGCAATGCTTTACACCCTTTAGTGTGACACACTGATAGGCAATGCTTTACACCCTTTAGTGTGACACACTGATAGGCAATGCTTTACACCCTTTAGTGTGACACACTAATAGGCAATGCTTTACACCCTTGAGTGTGACACACTGATAGGCAATGCTTTACACCCTTAAGTGTGACACACTGATAGGCAATGCTTTACACCCTTTAGTGTGACACACTGATAGGCAATCTTTACACCCTTGAGTGTGACACACTGATAGGCAATGCTTTACACCCTTGAGTGTGACACACTGATAGGCAATGCTTTACACCCTTGAGTGTGACACACTGATAGGCAATGCTTTACACCTTCGAGTGTGACACACTGATAGGCAATGCTTTACACCCTTGAGTGTGACACACTGATAGGCAATGCTTTACACCCTTGAGTGTGACACACTGATAGGCAATGCTTTACACCCTTGAGTGTGACACACTGATAGGCAATGCTTTACACCCTTGAGTGTGACACACTGATAGGCAATGCTTTACACCCTTGAGTGTGACACACTGATAGACAATGCCTCAGCGGGATTAAGATGAGCTGAAACTTTTACCTCTCTGTATGGTTTGTCCATATACAGAATATCTTCATGTATTACTGACTTTTTCAATGTTTCAATATAGAGTCATCAAAGATAAAAAAAAGAAATAAAAAACTCTTTCCAATGAGCAAGTGAGAAACATTTCGACTGTACCTTTCAAATTTTTCAACCGCAAAACAGGGCCTTCCTGCAAAATAATGTGGCATCTGCGTTACCATTACTGACAAGTACGCACAACACACGCACACACACCACACACACACAACACACACACACACACACACACATATACACACACAACACACACACACATATACACACACACACACACACAACACACACACACACACACACACACACACACACACAACACACACACACATGAGATTTGTTTCAAATGTAAAGTGCTTTATAAATAAAATGTATTATTATTATTATTATTATTACACACACACACACGCACACGCACACGCACACACACACACACACACACACACACACTCACATACACGCACACACATGCACACACATACACACAGCTTCAGTGCCTCACCTGTTTTCCAAGTTGCTTTACAGGTGTTTCCAATGGAGCATTCTGGGGGGGGGGGGGAAATATGTTTATTAGATATTTATTATTATAGGATGTCCGATGCCCTGTGCACCTCCAGGGCCGGTCTTCGCGCAGCAGAGAGGATGTGGAAGAAATCCAGAGAAATCCTCTGTGCTAATACTCCTAGACCTCTCTGCCGCCTTCGACACCGTAGATCACTCCATCCTCCTGTTGTCCCTGTCTGCAGGGGGGATCGGCAGCTCGGCCCTGGCCTGGATTGAGTCCTACCTCTTGGAACGCTCCTCCCAGGTTGCCTGGGCTGGTAAAGTATCGGCACCCTGTCCCCTTACCACAGGAGTCCCCCAGGGCTCTGTCCTTGGTCCCCTCCTTTTCTCCATCTACACCAAATCCCTTGGCCCTGTTATCACTGCTCATGGTCTTTCTTACCACTGCTATGCTGACGATACTCAACTCTTTCTCTCCTGCTCACCCTCTGACACTCAGGTGTCAGCCCGCATCTCCGCTTGCCTGAGAGACATCCAGAGCTGGAAGGACAACCACCATCTCAAGCTCAATCCAGGCAAGACTGAGCGCATCTACATTCCTGCTCTAATCTCCCCCCCTCTCAATCTCTCCATTTCCCTAGGGGACACTCCACTGACCCCAACACCCTGTGCCAGGAACCTCGGAGTGGTGATGGACAACAGGCTGTCCCTCTCGAAGAACATCGCAGTGGTAACCCGGGCGTGCAGGTTCTTCCTATACAACATCAGGAGAATCCGTCCCTTCCTCACCACCCACTCAACCCAGCTCCTGGTCCAAGCGATGGTGCTGTCCCGCCTGGACTATTGCAACTCGCTGCTGGCTGGCCTGCCAGCATCGGCCATTAGACCCCTTCAGCTTATCCAGAATGCCTGGTCTTCAACCTCCCCCGACATTCCCATGTCACCCCCCTGCTCATTGACCTCCACTGGCTACCTGTGATAGCTTGCATGAAATTCAAAACATTAGTGCTCGCCTTCCAGGCATTCTGAGGATCTGCCCCTCCATACCTCCAAAAGCTCATCAGACCCTACACACCTGCCAGATCTCTGCGTTCCGCCTCCTCAGGACAACTGGTACCCCCCCTCTTCATACTAGCACCCGGTCTCGATGTCTGTCTGTCCTGGCCCCACGGTGGTGGAATGAGCTCCCCGTGGAGGTCAGAACAACAGAAAGTCTGACCGCCTTCAAGTGCAGATTGAAGACTCACCTCTTCAAGCTGCACCTCTCTCCACCCCTCCCTACCTCCTTGTGGTTAGCCCCCCCCCCCCAAAAAAAAAAATAATAATAATAAAACCCAATCAACTTGAATTCGTATTTACCTTTTAGGGTTGTTTTAATGCACTTGTTCCTAGTTCTGAAATGCACTATGTACGTCGCTCTGTATAAGAGCGTCTGCTAAATGACTATAACACACAAACTAATGGAACACACAAACAGACTAATGGAATGCACAAACAGACTAATGAAACACACAAACTAATGGAACACACAAACAAACTAATAAAACACACAGCCTACTGCAGTGAAAGAAGCTAAATGCTGTATTCCATACAGCTGATAAAAGGGCTCAGTATGGAACACACCACAGCTTGCTGTGTGTAAAATATTCAGGTGTCTCAAGAAAACTGATGGAAGCCAAAATGTTCTCCATACAAATGCATGACATTAGACATAACACATCAAAATACTATGTTCAGTCTTGATTAGATATGGCTGTTTGGAAAACCAGCTTCAGTAGAGGCTGCCTAAGAAATGCTTAATATTACACAATGTTAATATTACCAGATTAACAATCCACAACATTAGCAAGAACAAAAATGGCCCTTTAAGCATACTAGTGCAGTGCCTGTGCCCGTACAAAACGTGTCCGTTTCAGAACGGGCCGATTGCTTAGCCCCCAGTATTGATGCTTACAGCTTTCTCGAGAACCGCTCATCCATTCAATGAATAGTGCCCGTGCCCGTGCCCGTACAAAACATGCCCGTTCGGAACGGGCCATTTTCCCGTTTTCCAATGCACTCTAGCAGCCTCTGCAGCTGATGATGTCACAGTACCCTCTAGCTGCTTCAGATTATATCCTCCTACAGTTTTTAGACTTCTTATCATAGACCGTATACAAATAGCTTCTTTTCTGGAGAACCGCTCATCCAATCAACTTCACAGTCGGCACCGCACTTCCTCGGGTCCTGAGCAATACGCATAGCATATTTCAGCTTCACAGTCGGCACCGCACTTCCTCGGGTCCTGAGCAATACGCATAGCATATTTCAACTTCATACAGTGCCCGTCGGCACGCGCTTCCTCGGGTCCTGATCAATACGCATAGCATATTTCAGCTTCACAGTCGGCACTGCACTTCCTCGGGTCCTGAGAAATACGCATAGCATATTTCAACTTCATACAGTGCCCGGTTGTCGAGCAAAGCGACATACAGACAGACAGACAGAATTTTTTCCTTTATAGTTAGATAAAGGCTTCTCTACAGTCACATTATAGGCATATGTTAATGCCTTTTTCATATCATTTAAAAATAATCTTATTAGCAATCTACACCTTTCCTACACAATTAATTAGACACACAGACACACAGACACACACACACACACACACAAATGCACATGCACGCACACAGACACGCAGACACGCACGCACGCACACTAATCTGGTCTTGCACATGAGTTTCTGGGTGTGGTGCAGTGCAGTGGAAAGAACTAAAAACATGATGGGCTGATAATAAATTACATTTTTAATGTAGATTCTCCATAAACTCAATTTATTCCAGGACTAAACTGTGTCCACCAAACCAGCCCGGTAACTCATAACCATCAAAAATCTACTCCATCAAAAAAGCCCAGTAACTCATAGCCATTATAAATTTTCTCCACCAAACCAGCCCGGCAACTCATACCCGTTATAAATCTTCTCCCCCAAACCGTCCCGGTAACTCATAACCATTATAAATCTTATTCACCACAACATCAACAAGCCAGATCCCAGATCCCAGCGCTCTAACTGTGATTGCACACCTCTGCTCATAGTGACACAACCACAGACCACATCTTACAGTGGAAACTCCCCACTGCACCCCCTGCACCTCTCTGGCCAGCTCAGTCATTTACAAGCTTCACAACAGAAGAGTTGAGCAGTGAAATAATGAATAATGAAAACCTCTGAGGATAATCACGATGATGACTTTGTTGGGGGGGGGAGGAGGAGGAGGGGGGGGCGGTCAGGTTTATTGGGTTCGGCTGTGAGGTTTCATCCATGATAGAAACTCACCATGCCTCACCTTCCACCAGAGCTAACATATAACCAGCCTCCTGTGTTCTTTTCCAGGAAACGGTTTCACAACCAGAACGTGTGAAGCAACGCCTGCCATTTACCAAACATAAGGCACTTTCACACTCCAGTTGCCTTAACATATCAAATCAAATCAAATCCATTTTCCATGGAGAGAACCGTCACAAAGATGCTGTACAGAGAAACAGAAGGACACTTTGAAAAGTTATAAGGAAAGCTATAAGAGAAAGCTATAAGGGAAAGCTATAAGGCTATAAGGAAATCTATAAGAAAAGCTATAAGGAAAAGCGATAAGAACGACTGACACTTACTTGAACAGACGGTAACATTTCAAAATAGAAGCACAAAAATCTAATCTTGTCAGACCCCTTTCTGGTTTATAAATCAAACTAGAACCAAGAGCAGGAACCATTAATGCTGTTCAGGAGGCTATAATGGTGTGGAGTAGAAATATAAGATATAGAACAATAATATAATATAGCACCTTTCATACAAGATTTTGCAGCTCAAAGTGCTTAGTAAGCAGTAAGCAGAGATTAAATAAAATCTGAAAATACAATACTGTTATAGATCAGCAATAATAATAAACTCATGGCAGGCAGGTTGTAGAGCCGGTAGATGAGGTAGGGGTATAATAATAATAATAATAATAATAATAATAATAATAATAAACTCACGGCAGGAAGGTTGTAGAGCCGGTAGATGAGGTAGGGGTATAATAATAATAATAATAATAATAATAATAATAATAAACTCACGGCAGGAAGGTTGTAGAGCCGGTAGATGAGGTAGGGGTATAATAATAATAATAATAATAATAATAATAATAAACTCACAGCAGGAAGGTTGTAGAGCCGGTAGATGAGGTAGGGGTATAATAATAATAATAATAATAATAATAATAATAAACTCACGGCAGGAAGGTTGTAGAGCCGGTAGATGAGGTAGGGGTATAATAATAATAATAATAATAATAATAATAATAATAATAATAATAAACTCACAGCAGGAAGGTTGTAGAGCCGGTAGATGAGGTAGGGGTATAATAATAATAATAATAATAATAATAATAATAATAATAATAATAAACTCACAGCAGGAAGGTTGTAGAGCCGGTAGATGAGGTAGGGGTATAATAATAATAATAATAATAATAATAATAATAATAATAATAATAATAAACTCACAGCAGGAAGGTTGAAGAGCCTGAAGATGTTGTCGGGGTATAATAATAATAATAATAATAATAATAATAATAATAATAATAAACTCACAGCAGGAAGGTTGTAGAGCCGGTAGATGAGGTAGGGGTATAATAATAATAATAATAATAATAATAATAATAATAATAATAAACTCACAGCAGGAAGGTTGTAGAGCCGGTAGATGAGGTAGGGGTATAATAATAATAATAATAATAATAATAATAATAATAATAATAATAATAAACTCAAGGCAGGAAGGTTGTAGAGCCGGTAGATGAGGTAGGGGTATAATAATAATAATAATAATAATAATAATAATAATAATAATAATAAACTCAAGGCAGGAAGGTTGTAGAGCCGGTAGATGAGGTAGGGGTATAATAATAATAATAATAATAATAATAATAATAATAATAATAAACTCACGGCAGGAAGGTTGTAGAGCCGGTAGATGAGGTAGGGGTATAATAATAATAATAATAATAATAATAATAATAATAATAAACTCACGGCAGGAAGGTTGTAGAGCCGGTAGATGAGGTAGGGGTATAATAATAATAATAATAATAATAATAATAATAATAATAATAATAAACTCACAGCAGGAAGGTTGTAGAGCCGGTAGATGAGGTAGGGGTATAATAATAATAATAATAATAATAATAATAATAAACTCACAGCAGGAAGGTTGTAGAGCCGGTAGATGAGGTAGGGGTATAATAATAATAATAATAATAATAATAATAATAATAATAATAATAAACTCACAGCAGGAAGGTTGTAGAGCCGGTAGATGAGGTAGGGGTATAATAATAATAATAATAATAATAATAATAATAAACTCACGGCAGGAAGGTTGTAGAGCCGGTAGATGAGGTAGGGGTATAATAATAATAATAATAATAATAATAATAATAATAATAATAATAATAAACTCACAGCAGGAAGGTTGTAGAGCCGGTAGATGAGGTAGGCCTCCACAGCCACTGCACAAAGAGCTAGAGACACCAGCACGACCAGTATCTTCTGGAGCAGAGCCCCGCGGCGCAGGCGTCGCACAGGTAGGGTAGGAGGCACACCTATCTGCCCTTCCACCACAAACACCTGAGGGTACGGAACGCCTCCCTCTGCCATCCCTGTACCCCTCTGTATCCCCAAACCAGCCGCACCAGTCAACTGCAATGGGGAGAAGTGCCAGGAAGGAGAGAAAAAACAGACTTCCCCTGCAGTCGTGTCAGAAACTAAACCGTGAGTCTAGTGGAAAGTGACCCAATCCGTCCTTATGGCTGCAAGAGAGAAGAATCAAACCTTCACATCGTCAAGCAAAGTCTTTTCTGTAGAATGGGTGTTACACATGTTCTCTGATCGCACACAGAGCTTGTGTGTGGAAATGCCGAAGAGGGCGTGTGCATGTGCATCTGTGTGCGCGTGTGTGTGCGTGTGTGCGTAGGGTTAATTTAACCCTAGCAGCTACACCCTCACACACTGCATTGTGGTCATTATTGTGCTGCTGTAACTTCCTCTCTCCTCCACAGAATGGCTCTGTCTATCTCTGTACTTCAGGAAACAGAAATAATCAGAATTTAACATCCAAAATAATAAAATACATTCTTATTCTTATTATTATTATGAACAACCTCACTGTAGAGCATTTGTAGAGCAAATAGATGAAGGAGGTCTCCAAATGATGATTAGCTCTAAAAAAATTAGCTCTTGTGTATATAATAACAATAACAATAATAATAACAATAACAATAACCATAACAATAATAATAATAATTATTATTATTCATATTATACTGTAAAAAAAAGGAAAGATTTTGTTTCATCCCACAGATAAGAACTGTTTAACTGAAGTGATATTCCTTTTTGCTTTTTATAATAAGGATAATGAGAAAATTAACAAAAGCAAGTACATTGACATACATACAGATAATTTAATTCTAAAATAGTTATGCGTCTTGATATTAAATTATATTACATACAAATATAAATAATCTCTTGCTTCTCTGTAGCAATATTCCTTACGGCATCCATACTGTCACAGATTTTAAAAACCTTTCCTCCAGACTCTGAGATCCTAATACCTACCCTTCCCTCCAGAATCTGAGATCATAATCCCAACCCTTCCCTCCAGAATCTGAGATCCTAATCTCAACCCTTCCCTCCAGAATCTGAGATCCTAATCTCAACCCTTCCCTCCAGAATCTGAGATCCTAATCTCAACCCTTCCCTCCAGAATCTGAGATCATAATCCCAACCCTTCCCTCCAGAATCTGAGATCCTAATCTCAACCCTTCCCTCCAGAATCTGAGATCCTAATCCTTACCCTTCCCTCCAGAATCTGAGATCCTAATCTCAACCCTTCCCTCCAGAATCTGAGATCCTAATCCCAACCCTTCCCTCCAGAATCTGAGATCCTAATCTCAACCCTTCCCTCCAGAATCTGAGATCCTAATCTCAACCCTTCCCTCCAGAATCTGAGATCCTAATCCCAACCCTTCCCTCCAGAATCTGAGATCCTAATCTCAACCCTTCCCTCCAGAATCTGAGATCCTAATCTCAACCCTTCCCTCCAGAATCTGAGATCCTAATCTCAACCCTTCCCTCCAGAATCTGAGATCCTAATCCCAACCCTTCCCTCTAGACTCAGAGTTGATCAACTAACAAGGTGCAAAGAAGACTACGTGGATACATGGATTTTTATTTTTTGCAGGTTAGCCTGAATGCAATATGCAAAATTGGGCATACCTTTATTATTTTGCTCAACAGTGTGGGAGAAGTTCATGCAAATAGATTACTTTAGCTTGTGTAAAGTGATTTGCTAAACCAGAAAGCAAGCTTGCCAAGCCCATATAGCCCTTATAGCCCTTATAGCCCTTATGGTCCTGGTTCAACAGCTACCTCCATATGGCTCTGGTTCAAAGTCAGGCCTCTGACCAATTACTTCATGTCATTGGTCAGAATGAAAATACATTTATTTATTTATTTATATACAACCTTTATTTAACCAGGCAAGTCATTAAGAACAAGTAATTGACTTACAGTCATTTAGCCAGCCATGTGTTCCATACTGTACCAGTGTAATTTACAGCTGAATCTAGTCTCACCCCCCAATTCCCATAGAGATCAGTTCAAATGCAGAGAGGTTATAGTATCGCTTGTAACAGCACCTGAAAATAAGATGTAAGACTGGAATTGAGAAATTTCAGAGCAGCTGAACATGATATCATGGGGGGAAGCCTGTGACGTCTCTGGGAGGCTGTGATGCCAGAACTTCAATGCCATAAAGTCCATCTGGCGTGAAGTTTATGACGGTCAAAGAATGTCTCCAGGTGTCATGGCTTTGTGAGGAAACGCTTGGACTGTCGTGGAGACAGGCACACACAACACAACATGGTATAGATTGCTTTTGTCCTCAAAAGCTTAAAAACGTACAGATGTGATTGATACTTTTGCTACATTGTACAGTATACACTGGAACTAGTCTGGGCACTGGAACATACATTATACACTCTTTCCAGAGAGATAATCATGTATTGTTCCGTTTTTGAGTGTTACAGTAGTAAATGCATCCAGTTAACGTACCTGAATTAACAGGGACAATTAGGGTGTAAATGTAATATTCTCAACAGGAATTCTGGTATCTTTGTGGCAGTAATATCAATCACATCTGAGAAAACTGTAGAGATGGAGATTTTCATGGCAACACAAACTTAGACCTATTCATGTTTGATATCATTTTGATGGTCTCGGTGTGAGTGGTGCAATGGTCTACATGTCCTAAATGTGTAACATGGATGGAAGGTATATTTCATAAACACTGGCGTAAGCTGCCGTTGTTAAATTGCCCTTACATAAAACCATTCTGTGAAACCCCCTAGAAAAGTGCTGACCAGTTTTATGGTTTTACGACCGTCTGCAGCCAGATCAAGCGCAGAGTTTGAGCATATAAGCAAAGGAGACAAACTAATCTGGGAAGATTGTAACCAGTCTTTCCGCACATCGTACTTCAGGTCATTGTGTGTAGCAAATTGCCAGGTATGACTAAGTATTTTTCTCTGTACTGTATTGGAATTTGGAATGTTCAATCTGTAACTGTATATTGATAATTTAAGTAAGTAACCTACCTGGTAATAAATTAGTTAAACTTGATTTGTGTGGTTTCTGTGAATTGTGTCTCTATTACTGGATTTCACACTGACTGTGATAATGTGACTGCTCTGCTAGGCCGTAGCCAGTACTAGGAGGATTCTATGTTCAAAACCTCTGAGCACCTGTGATGGTGATATGTTCAAAACCTCTGAGTTTCTGTTTCTTAGTATTAAGAGGATTCTATGTTCAAAACCTCTGAGCACCTGTGATGGTGATATGTTCAAAACCTCTGAGTTTCTGTTTCTTAGTATTAAGATGATTCTATGTTCAAAACCTCTGAACACCTGTGATGGTGATATGTTCAAAACCTCTGAGTTTCTGTTTCTTAGTATTTGGTAGATTCTATGTTCAAAACCTCTGAGCACCTGTGATGGTGATATGTTAAAAACCTCTGAGTTTCTATTTAGCTTGTCAGACCGATTCAGTGTGTCAGTCTGCCTCCCATATCCGGGGCTATCAGCGTCCCCGGTATAGGTCATTTCAACAGAACACAATTCCACTCGCAATCAAGCATACATTCTAAATTATAATATTAAATGGAGTCAGATAAACGAGTACAGAATCAGCGTTGGTGGCTGATGATTTACTGTAATATATAGAGGCTGTTCTTTGGATAAACTGTGATCAAGGTAGACCAGACTAAAAGCGGAAGGTAACGTGGTACGAGTACTTTTGATTTGTGGCCCCTTGTTAGCTAATCCCGTTAATCTAAAGAGCAGTCTAACCCGGTTGCAAGAACCTTAATACTACTTTCCTAACTTTTCCCTTTTCCCACAGCAATAGCGGAATACATCACGCTTAAACCTTCGCTCCGAGCTATTCCCTCATTGGTCTAGCCGTGCGGAGTTTTACAATTTGGTTTGTAACATGATCTTAGTTGATGTTTCCAGATTTAACAATTTGGAGAACTCGAAATGATTTGTGTTGATAATTCCCAGATTTACAGTTGGTGACCCCGACGTGATGAACCGTTGCTATTTGTGAGATTCACAAATTGGTGACGGCAACGTGGTTCCAGGTTGCTATTTGTGGGATTTACCATTAACCTCCAAATTTCTCCTGCACCCGTGTCTAAGGAATCCTTTGCAGTTTGACGTACTTGGCAGGATATTCCTTACAGGGAGTTTCTGTTCAGCTAAATTGCTGGTTCTTCATCCTTGGTGTGGTGAGTGACACAATTATCTTATGTATTAGCATATACTGGGGAGAGTTGTTGTTGTTTCACCACATCTAGAGGCTGTTTAGGGGATTTACGTCTAAGTGCAAAGTTTCCTTTCACCCGTATGCAATGTATGCAATGTTGACGCTGTCATTGTAAAATGCAGAAGTTATACATGCAATTAGGTCACTATGATGACAATATAATTATAAAACCCTAGAATGGGTAAATGGATGATGAGCTGTACATGGCTCAACGTAAAGGTTTGAGTATGTGTAAAGAACGTAAAGGTTTGAGATATGGCAGAGAAGGGGTGTTGATATAAGGTACTGTTCTGTTGTTCCACAATACTGTGGGGAACGCAGAGAATCTTGTTCAGACACAGACGGGAAGAAATGACACACTGGTGAAAAGCCAGTGAGATTTTGAGGATAATTGTTTGTAGAGAAGGGTGAGGAAGTGTTGAAGGTAATAGAAGGTAGAGAATGCAGAAATTAAGTGAAGGTATATAAAAATGATTACGTAATATATCAACTGTTGCCAGTAATATGAATGATTAAAAATAAATCACGTGACAATGGCATATGTGGCGCTACTCTAAAATCCAGCAGGCCACGCTTTCATAGGAAAGCACATCTTTAAAAACCTGCATGACATCTTTGCAGAAATTAATAAATGGCTCATAGGCTATTTTCATATTAAAACAGAAGTCTTCCTTCTGGAATTACTTTTGTGGCACCATATTGGTGTTTTTCTGTGTTTTTAATTGGTGTTTTAAGCTATACATCCGTGAAATCATAAAGCTAAAGTGCGGTAGCATACTTGCTATAAATATATATAAATCATGCTTGGGCATGTCATGTAGGAAATGTTGGGATTCGCTAATATACCTACTTGGGTGCCCATTAAGTTAACTGAGGCATATTTATAAAATTTCATGGATGTATTGTTGTGTAAATTTCCCCTAGCACAAAAACATGTGTTAGAATGTCTGTCTAACGCCAATGAGCCAGTTAATGTTATAAAATGAATCAAATGCCACCAGAGCTTGCACTTGCCTTAATTAGGGTCAACATCTTTTGTTCTTACAAGGTGAAGTGTGTATGACTACTAAGGGAAAGTCTTTCTAGTCGGGGCTGCTAAATGGTTTTACAGTTTGGGAGAATAGTTCTTCCTCAATTAAATAAATAAATAAATACATAGAAGAAGCAATTTCTTCTTTAGGTTTACTCCATATTAGCCCCTTTCATTTAAAAGCTGAAAATAGGGTCATTTTCTAGCACAGACTGGCTTACTGGTCTCTTTTTGTCCTTTTGTCACCTTATTTCTCTTTCTCTATGTGTGTGTTAAATATCCTTGTTTCTTCAAGAAAAGTGAACCTACATTCTTCAGAGTGTATGCTTTTAGTTTTCAATAACCAAAACCCATATCATTACAATGTAAATTCTGACATATGTGTGGTTATGCAAAACCAAAAGTTTTGTATATTTCAATTATCTCCACTACATACTACCACTAATAATGAATAACTGTTTCATTTAATCTGTTTGCTGTATCTGGGGAAAATGTTTTAGAATGATGTGAAATTGTCTTGCTATGTGTAGTATTTCTGTGAATATTAATAGCAAGTGTCGCATTCATTTTAAAGTGTATATGTCACAGACTCCATGATGCGACAAACTCAGAATATTACCCAACTCATATACCATAAAATATGTTTAGTGTGTTTTTGTGGTATTTTTACTTTTATACTATCCTTTTGGATATGTTTTTTAATACGTAACCTATAATGGCACATGTACGTAGTAGCATTTTGAACACCTGTCAGCATATGTGATACATTGTGAAAGAAATGATGAAATCTCTGCATGGCTGCAGTCACAGCTCGATGATTTAATCTCAGTATTCTGCATGGTTGGCAAATCTGGTGGCCACTGGTTTCCAACACCTCACCCATAGTAATAAAACCATCATTAGGGCAATTAGGTCTGAAGCGCAGGCGCTTCTCACCATCAGCCATTCACTACTCAATCAGACCCGTACCATCGAGCGTGACTTATGCACAGGACTTGCGTGATTTAGCCTGCAGAACGTATGCACAGGACTTGTTTCAATGTTTATGATGTTTACTGGAATTGAATGTGCCGTTATGTATTGGGTTCTTTGTTTCCTTTGCTTTGATTCACCCAGACTAAGTGTATCCAAATTCCACTACCATACGCTCTATTGGCGTAGTAGTGAAGAATCAGGTCCTTAAATTAGATTATTTAACAGGATACATTACCATGAAGGGCACTGAAACCATATTCACCACTCGTATGTGTTGCCATGGGACCTACAGTTATATAATTTGTACCTGTAATACCCTACAATCTTTTTCCCACAATAACACCAAGCTCATTACTGTTCAGTCCTTACACGGTCACGCACATGCAATCCAGGTCTCCCACACGCAATGGTGCGTCCTCAGTAAGGTGAACTCCTTCACCTATGGAGGTCTGACCTGACCAGCCAAGCACACTTTCTGCCTGGAAGTGACGGAAGACTTTGCAGTGGGTCAGATCAACATCCTGGGGGGAGTTCCACTGGAGGTGGACGTCTCACCGTGGTCGGCGGACAGATTCTGCGAGCAAGGAACGCGGGCCCTGACTGACCTAATGGACTTGGTGCAACAGCTGCCCCGGGGCTGGCTATGGGACTAGAGTCACCAGCAGGGTTCACCCAGCCAGGGTGTAGCCCAATGACTCCTTGGGACTGTGTTCTTTTTGTCCCACGGCGCCAGAGGGGGGAACTGTAAGACTGGAATTGAGAAATTTCAGAGCAGCTGAACATGATATCATGGGGGGAAGCCTGTGACGTCTCTGGGAGGCTGTGATGCCAGAACTTCAATGCCATAAAGTCCATCTGGCGTGAAGTTTATGACGGTCAAAGAATGTCTCCAGGTGTCATGGCTTTGTGAGGAAACGCTTGGACTGTCGTGGAGACAGGCACACACAACACAACATGGTATAGATTGCTTTTGTCCTCAAAAGCTTAAAAACGTACAGATGTGATTGATACTTTTGCTACATTGTACAGTATACACTGGAACTAGTCTGGGCACTGGAACATACATTATACACTCTTTCCAGAGAGATAATCATGTATTGTTCCGTTTTTGAGTGTTACAGTAGTAAATGCATCCAGTTAACGTACCTGAATTAACAGGGACAATTAGGGTGTAAATGTAATATTCTCAACAGGAATTCTGGTATCTTTGTGGCAGTAATATCAATCACATCTGAGAAAACTGTAGAGATGGAGATTTTCATGGCAACACAAACTTAGACCTATTCATGTTTGATATCATTTTGATGGTCTCGGTGTGAGTGGTGCAATGGTCTACATGTCCTAAATGTGTAACATGGATGGAAGGTATATTTCATAAACACTGGCGTAAGCTGCCGTTGTTAAATTGCCCTTACATAAAACCATTCTGTGAAACCCCCTAGAAAAGTGCTGACCAGTTTTATGGTTTTACGACCGTCTGCAGCCAGATCAAGCGCAGAGTTTGAGCATATAAGCAAAGGAGACAAACTAATCTGGGAAGATTGTAACCAGTCTTTCCGCACATCGTACTTCAGGTCATTGTGTGTAGCAAATTGCCAGGTATGACTAAGTATTTTTCTCTGTACTGTATTGGAATTTGGAATGTTCAATCTGTAACTGTATATTGATAATTTAAGTAAGTAACCTACCTGGTAATAAATTAGTTAAACTTGATTTGTGTGGTTTCTGTGAATTGTGTCTCTATTACTGGATTTCACACTGACTGTGATAATGTGACTGCTCTGCTAGGCCGTAGCCAGTACTAGGAGGATTCTATGTTCAAAACCTCTGAGCACCTGTGATGGTGATATGTTCAAAACCTCTGAGTTTCTGTTTCTTAGTATTAAGAGGATTCTATGTTCAAAACCTCTGAGCACCTGTGATGGTGATATGTTCAAAACCTCTGAGTTTCTGTTTCTTAGTATTAAGATGATTCTATGTTCAAAACCTCTGAACACCTGTGATGGTGATATGTTCAAAACCTCTGAGTTTCTGTTTCTTAGTATTTGGTAGATTCTATGTTCAAAACCTCTGAGCACCTGTGATGGTGATATGTTAAAAACCTCTGAGTTTCTATTTAGCTTGTCAGACCGATTCAGTGTGTCAGTCTGCCTCCCATATCCGGGGCTATCAGCGTCCCCGGTATAGGTCATTTCAACAGAACACAATTCCACTCGCAATCAAGCATACATTCTAAATTATAATATTAAATGGAGTCAGATAAACGAGTACAGAATCAGCGTTGGTGGCTGATGATTTACTGTAATATATAGAGGCTGTTCTTTGGATAAACTGTGATCAAGGTAGACCAGACTAAAAGCGGAAGGTAACGTGGTACGAGTACTTTTGATTTGTGGCCCCTTGTTAGCTAATCCCGTTAATCTAAAGAGCAGTCTAACCCGGTTGCAAGAACCTTAATACTACTTTCCTAACTTTTCCCTTTTCCCACAGCAATAGCGGAATACATCACGCTTAAACCTTCGCTCCGAGCTATTCCCTCATTGGTCTAGCCGTGCGGAGTTTTACAATTTGGTTTGTAACATGATCTTAGTTGATGTTTCCAGATTTAACAATTTGGAGAACTCGAAATGATTTGTGTTGATAATTCCCAGATTTACAAAGATATAGAGAGTTTTTTTATGTTGATTGGTCACAGACTTCAGGAAGTAACAGCATGCAAAGGATATGCGACCAAATATTAAATATGATACTTTAAAAATATGTTAAAGCAAAATATTCTAATTTTCTGAGACACTGAATTTTGGGTTTCATTAGCTGTAAGCCATAATCATCAAAATTACAAGAAATAAAGGCTTGAAATATTTCACTCTATGTGTAATGAATCTATATAATATATGAGTTTCACTTTCTGAAATGAGTGACAAAAAATATTTAACTTTTTCACGATATTCTAATTTTTTGAGCTGCACCTGTATATATAGAAAAATGTGTGGGGCCTAGGATCGAGCCCTATGGTACACCCTTAGTGACAGGAAGGGGGTGAGAGAGAAGCTTCAGGTGAGTTGGGAGGTGGGTTTAAGGGAGAACTATTGGCCAGGCATATAAAACTATAAAACCAGATTTTATGAAATGCTGATTAAAAATGTCAGTCATACGCATCTTATCAGAAACTATAATGTCGTCCACATGAAGTGACAAAGGCAGCTGAGTAGACGGTTTATTTTCACAAAGGCAGCTGAGTATAAGGTTTATTTTCAAGCTCTCTCACCGTTTTCCAGAATCTTTTTGGGTCAGAACCACAGAGAGAGAATTGTTTTTTGAAATACCCAATTTTGGCCTTTCGAACAGCTTGCATGGCCTTATTTCTAATTTGCCTAAACGCCAGGCAGTCTGCAGGGGATCTAAACGCCAGGCAGTCTGCAGGGGATCTAAACGCCAGGCAGTCTGCAGGGTATCTAGATAGCCGCGCTTTGCGCCAGGCAGCGTTTTTTTGTTGAAGAAGCACTGCAAGCTCACTGTCAAACCAGGGGCTGAGTCAATTTTTATTCTTATTTTCTTGACAGGGGCATGCCTGTTAACAATGGCACCCAACAGGTCAAAAAATTTCATGCATAATTTACAGAGGATCAGGCGGACTCTAAACCATTCCACATTGGCCAGGTCATGTAAAAACGCTTGAGTGTTGAACTTTTTTAGGATTCGTTTACAACTGATCAGAACAGGCTGTTTAGCAGAACAGTTCAAATACAGGCAATGAAAAAGTGGGGTTAGGGTTAGGAACAGGTGGTCGCTAATCAACGTGGCCTTTTCTGGGTTTTTGTGGTCATACCTAGTAGGAAGGGATATCATTTGATGAAGATTTAGGGAGTCAAATTGCTGTAGTACTTAATAGGTCACCTAATAGGACAAGCTCGTATCTGGTAAAGGGGCCAGGGCGCTGCTTAAGGCTGCTAATAGGATGAGCTCTGATCTGGTAAAGGGGCCAGGGCACTGCTTAAGGGTGCTAATAGGAGGAGCTCTGATCTGGTAAAGAGGCCAGGGCGCTGCTTAAGGCTGCTAATAGGATGAGCTCTGATCTGGTAAAGGGGCCAGGGCACTGCTTAAGGCTGCTAATAGGATGAGCTCTGATCTGGTAAAGGGGCCAGGGCACTGCTTAAGGGTGCTAATAGGATGAGCTCTGATCTGGTAAAGAGGCCAGGGCACTGCTTAAGGCTGCTAATAGGATGAGCTCTGATCTGGTAAAGAGGCCAGGGCACTGCTTAAGGCTGCTAATAGGATGAGCTCTGATCTGGTAAAGGGGCCAGGGCACTGCTTAAGGCTGCTAATAGGATGAGCTCTGATCTGGTAAAGGGCCCAGGGCACTGCTTAAGGGTGCTAATAGGATGAGCTCTGATCTGGTAAAGAGGCCAGGGCACTGCTTAAGGCTGCTAATAGGATGAGCTCTGATCTGGTAAAGGGGCCAGGGCACTGCTTAAGGCTGCTAATAGGATGAGCTCTGATCTGGTAAAGGGGCCAGGGCACTGCTTAAGGGTGCTAATAGGATGAGCTCTGATCTGGTAAAGAGGCCAGGGCACTGCTTAAGGCTGCTAATAGGATGAGCTCTGATCTGGTAAAGGGGCCAGGGCACTGCTTAAGGCTGCTAATAGGATGAGCTCTGATCTGGTAAAGGGGCCAGGGCACTGCTTAAGGCTGCTAATAGGATGAGCTCTGATCTGGTAAAGGGGCCAGGGCACTGCTTAAGGCTGCTAATAGGATGAGCTCTGATCTGGTAAAGAGGCCAGGGCACTGCTTAAGGCTGCTAATAGGATGAGCTCTGATCTGGTAAAGGGGCCAGGGCACTGCTTAAGGGTGCTAATAGGATGAGCTCTGATCTGGTAAAGGGGCCAGGGCACTGCTTAAGGCTGCTAATAGGATGAGCTCTGATCTGGTAAAGGGGCCAGGGCACTGCTTAAGGCTGCTAATAGGATGAGCTCTGATCTGGTAAAGGGGCCAGGGCACTGCTTAAGGCTGCTAATAGGATGAGCTCTGATCTGGTAAAGGGGCCAGGGCACTGCTTAAGGGTGCTAATAGGATGAGCTCTGATCTGGTAAAGGGGCCAGGGCACTGCTTAAGGCTGCTAATAGGATGAGCTCTGATCTGGTAAAGGGCCAGGGCACTGCTTAAGGCTGCTAATAGGATGAGCTCTGATCTGGTAAAGGGGCCAGGGCACTGCTTAAGGGTGCTAATAGGATGAGCTCTGATCTGGTAAAGAGGCCAGGGCACTGCTTAAGGCTGCTAATAGGATGAGCTCTGATCTGGTAAAGGGGCCAGGGCACTGCTTAAGGCTGCTAATAGGATGAGCTCTGATCTGGTAAAGGGGCCAGGGCACTGCTTAAGGCTGCTAATAGGATGAGCTCTGATCTGGTAAAGGGCCAGGGCAGTGCTTAAGGGTGCTAATAGGATGAGCTCTGATCTGGTAAAGGGGCCAGGGCACTGCTTAAGGCTGCTAATAGGATGAGCTCTGATCTGGTAAAGGGGCCAGGGCACTGCTTAAGGCTGCTAATAGGATGAGCTCTGATCTGGTAAAGGGGCCAGGGCACTGCTTAAGGCTGCTAATAGGATGAGCTCTGATCTGGTAAAGGGGCCAGGGCACTGCTTAAGGGTGCTAATAGGATGAGCTCTGATCTGGTAAAGGGGCCAGGGCACTGCTTAAGGCTGCTAATAGGATGAGCTCTGATCTGGTAAAGGGGCCAGGGCACTGCTTAAGGGTGCTAATAGGATGAGCTCTGATCTGGTAAAGAGGCCAGGGCACTGCTTAAGGCTGCTAATAGGATGAGCTCTGATCTGGTAAAGGGCCAGGGCACTGCTTAAGGGTGCTAATAGGATGAGCTCTGATCTGGTAAAGCGGCCAGGGCTCTGCTTAAGGCTGCTAATAGGATGAGCTCTGATCTGGTAAAGGGGCCAGGGCACTGCTTAAGGGTGCTAATAGGATGAGCTCTGATCTGGTAAAGGGGCCAGGGCACTGCTTAAGGCTGCTAATAGGATGAGCTCTGATCTGGTAAAGAGGCCAGGGCACTGCTTAAGGCTGCTAATAGGATGAGCTCTGATCTGGTAAAGGGGCCAGGGCACTGCTTAAGGCTGCTAATAGGATGAGCTCTGATCTGGTAAAGGGGCCAGGGCACTGCTTAAGGCTGCTAATAGGAAGAGCTCTGATCTGGTAAAGGGCCAGGGCACTGCTTAAGGGTGCTAATAGGATGAGCTCTGATCTGGTAAAGAGGGGCCAGGGCACTGCTTAAGGCTGCTAATAGGATGAGCTCTGATCTGGTAAAGGGGCCAGGGCACTGCTTAAGGCTGCTAATAGGATGAGCTCTGATCTGGTAAAGGGGCCAGGGCACTGCTTAAGGCTGCTAATAGGATGAGCTCTGATCTGGTAAAGGGGCCAGGGCACTGCTTAAGGCTGCTAATAGGATGAGCTCTGATCTGGTAAAGGGGCAAGGGAACTGCTTAAGGTGCTAATAGGATGAGCTCTGATCTGGTAAAGGGGCCAGGGCACTGCTTAAGGGTGCTAATAGGATGAGCTCTGATCTGGTAAAGGGGCCAGGGCACTGCTTAAGGCTGCTAATAGGATGAGCTCTGATCTGGTAAAGGGGCCAGGGCACTGCTTAAGGCTGCTAATAGGATGAGCTCTGATCTGGTAAAGGGGCCAGGGCACTGCTTAAGGCTGCTAATAGGATGAGCTCTGATCTGGTAAAGAGGCCAGGGCACTGCTTAAGGCTGCTAATAGGATGAGCTCTGATCTGGTAAAGGGGCCAGGGCACTGCTTAAGGCTGCTAATAGGATGAGCTCTGATCTGGTAAAGGGGCCAGGGCACTGCTTAAGGCTGCTAATAGGATGAGCTCTGATCTGGTAAAGGGGCCAGGGCACTGCTTAAGGCTGCTAATAGGATGAGCTCTGATCTGGTAAAGGGGCCAGGGCACTGCTTAAGGCTGCTAATAGGATGAGCTCTGATCTGGTAAAGGGGCCAGGGCACTGCTTAAGGGTGCTAATAGGATGAGCTCTGATCTGGTAAAGGGGCCAGGGCACTGCTTAAGGCTGCTAATAGGATGAGCTCTGATCTGGTAAAGAGGCCAGGGCACTGCTTAAGGCTGCTAATAGGATGAGCTCTGATCTGGTAAAGGGGCCAGGGCACTGCTTAAGGCTGCTAATAGGATGAGCTCTGATCTGGTAAAGGGGCCAGGGCACTGCTTAAGGCTGCTAATAGGATGAGCTCTGATCTGGTAAAGAGGCCAGGGCACTGCTTAAGGCTGCTAATAGGATGAGCTCTGATCTGGTAAAGAGGCCAGGGCACTGCTTAAGGCTGCTAATAGGATGAGCTCTGATCTGGTAAAGGGGCCAGGGCACTGCTTAAGGCTGCTAATAGGATGAGCTCTGATCTGGTAAAGGGGCCAGGGCACTGCTTAAGGCTGCTAATAGGATGAGCTCTGATCTGGTAAAGGGGCCAGGGCACTGCTTAAGGCTGCTAATAGGATGAGCTCTGATCTGGTAAAGGGGCCAGGGCACTGCTTAAGGCTGCTAATAGGATGAGCTCTGATCTGGTAAAGGGGCCAGGGCACTGCTTAAGGCTGCTAATAGGATGAGCTCTGATCTGGTAAAGGGGCCAGGGCACTGCTTAAGGCTGCTAATAGGATGAGCTCTGATCTGGTAAAGGGGCCAGGGCACTGCTTAAGGCTGCTAATAGGATGAGCTCTGATCTGGTAAAGAGGCCAGGGCACTGCTTAAGGGTGCTAATAGGATGAGCTCTGATCTGGTAAAGGGGCCAGGGCACTGCTTAAGGGTGCTAATAGGATGAGCTCTGATCTGGTAAAGAGGCCAGGGCACTGCTTAAGGCTGCTAATAGGATGAGCTCTGATCTGGTAAAGGGGCCAGGGCACTGCTTAAGGCTGCTAATAGGATGAGCTCTGATCTGGTAAAGGGGCCAGGGCACTGCTTAAGGCTGCTAATAGGATGAGCTCTGATCTGGTAAAGGGGCCAGGGCACTGCTTAAGGCTGCTAATAGGATGAGCTCTGATCTGGTAAAGAGGCCAGGGCACTGCTTAAGGCTGCTAATAGGATGAGCTCTGATCTGGTAAAGGGGCCAGGGCACTGCTTAAGGGTGCTAATAGGATGAGCTCTGATCTGGTAAAGAGGCCAGGGCACTGCTTAAGGCTGCTAATAGGATGAGCTCTGATCTGGTAAAGGGGCCAGGGCACTGCTTAAGGCTGCTAATAGGATGAGCTCTGATCTGGTAAAGGGGCCAGGGCACTGCTTAAGGCTGCTAATAGGATGAGCTCTGATCTGGTAAAGAGGCCAGGGCACTGCTTAAGGCTGCTAATAGGATGAGCTCTGATCTGGTAAAGGGGCCAGGGCACTGCTTAAGGCTGCTAATAGGATGAGCTCTGATCTGGTAAAGGGGCCAGGGCACTGCTTAAGGCTGCTAATAGGATGAGCTCTGATCTGGTAAAGTGGCCAGGGCACTGCTTAAGGCTGCTAATAGGATGAGCTCTGATCTGGTAAAGGGGCCAGGGCACTGCTTAAGGCTGCTAATAGGATGAGCTCTGATCTGGTAAAGGGGCCAGGGCACTGCTTAAGGCTGCTAATAGGATGAGCTCTGATCTGGTAAAGGGCCAGGGCACTGCTTAAGGCTGTGCTAATAGGATGAGCTCTGATCTGGTAAAGGGGCCAGGGCACTGCTTAAGGCTGCTAATAGGATGAGCTCTGATCTGGTAAAGGGGCCAGGGCACTGCTTAAGGCTGCTAATAGGATGAGCTCTGATCTGGTAAAGGGGCCAGGGCACTGCTTAAGGGTGCTAATAGGATGAGCTCTGATCTGGTAAAGGGCCAGGGCACTGCTTAAGGGTGCTAATAGGATGAGCTCTGATCTGGTAAAGAGGCCAGGGCACTGCTTAAGGCTGCTAATAGGATGAGCTCTGATCTGGTAAAGGGGCCAGGGCACTGCTTAAGGCTGCTAATAGGATGAGCTCTGATCTGGTAAAGAGGCCAGGGCACTGCTTAAGGCTGCTAATAGGATGAGCTCTGATCTGGTAAAGGGGCCAGGGCACTGCTTAAGGCTGCTAATAGGATGAGCTCTGATCTGGTAAAGGGGCCAGGGCACTGCTTAAGGCTGCTAATAGGATGAGCTCTGATCTGGTAAAGGGGCCAGGGCACTGCTTAAGGCTGCTAATAGGATGAGCTCTGATCTGGTAAAGGGGCCAGGGCACTGCTTAAGGCTGCTAATAGGATGAGCTCTGATCTGGTAAAGGGGCCAGGGCACTGCTTAAGGCTGCTAATAGGATGAGCTCTGATCTGGTAAAGGGGCCAGGGCACTGCTTAAGGCTGCTAATAGGATGAGCTCTGATCTGGTAAAGGGGCCAGGGCACTGCTTAAGGCTGCTAATAGGATGAGCTCTGATCTGGTAAAGAGGCCAGGGCACTGCTTAAGGCTGCTAATAGGATGAGCTCTGATCTGGTAAAGGGGCCAGGGCACTGCTTAAGGCTGCTAATAGGATGAGCTCTGATCTGGTAAAGAGGCCAGGGCACTGCTTAAGGCTGCTAATAGGATGAGCTCTGATCTGGTAAAGAGGCCAGGGCACTGCTTAAGGGTGCTAATAGGATGAGCTCTGATCTGGTAAAGAGGGGCCAGGGCACTGCTTAAGGGTGCTAATAGGATGAGCTCTGATCTGGTAAAGGGGCCAGGGCACTGCTTAAGGCTGCTAATAGGATGAGCTCTGATCTGGTAAAGAGGCCAGGGCACTGCTTAAGGCTGCTAATAGGATGAGCTCTGATCTGGTAAAGGGGCCAGGGCACTGCTTAAGCGTGCTAATAGGATGAGCTCTGATCTGGTAAAGGGGCCAGGGCACTGCTTAAGGCTGCTAATAGGATGAGCTCTGATCTGGTAAAGGGGCCAGGGCACTGCTTAAGGCTGCTAATAGGATGAGCTCTGATCTGGTAAAGAGGCCAGGGCACTGCTTAAGGCTGCTAATAGGATGAGCTCTGATCTGGTAAAGGGGCCAGGGCACTGCTTAAGGCTGCTAATAGGATGAGCTCTGATCTGGTAAAGAGGCCAGGGCACTGCTTAAGGGTGCTAATAGGATGAGCTCTGATCTGGTAAAGAGGCCAGGGCACTGCTTAAGGCTGCTAATAGGATGAGCTCTGATCTGGTAAAGGGGCCAGGGCACTGCTTAAGGGTGCTAATAGGATGAGCTCTGATCTGGTAAAGGGGCCAGGGCACTGCTTAAGGGTGCTAATAGGATGAGCTCTGATCTGGTAAAGAGGCCAGGGCACTGCTTAAGGCTGCTAATAGGATGAGCTCTGATCTGGTAAAGAGGCCAGGGCACTGCTTAAGGCTGCTAATAGGATGAGCTCTGATCTGGTAAAGGGGCCAGGGCACTGCTTAAGGGTGCTAATAGGATGAGCTCTGATCTGGTAAAGAGGCCAGGGCACTGCTTAAGGCTGCTAATAGGATGAGCTCTGATCTGGTAAAGGGGCCAGGGCACTGCTTAAGGGTGCTAATAGGATGAGCTCTGATCTGGTAAAGGGGCCAGGGCACTGCTTAAGGGTGCTAATAGGATGAGCTCTGATCTGGTAAAGAGGCCAGGGCACTGCTTAAGGCTGCTAATAGGATGAGCTCTGATCTGGTAAAGGGGCCAGGGCACTGCTTAAGGCTGCTAATAGGATGAGCTCTGATCTGGTAAAGAGGCCAGGGCACTGCTTAAGGGTGCTAATAGGATGAGCTCTGATCTGGTAAAGGGGCCAGGGCACTGCTTAAGGGTGCTAATAGGATGAGCTCTGATCTGGTAAAGAGGCCAGGGCACTGCTTAAGGCTGCTAATAGGATGAGCTCTGATCTGGTAAAGGGGCCAGGGCACTGCTTAAGGCTGCTAATAGGATGAGCTCTGATCTGGTAAAGAGGCCAGGGCACTGCTTAAGGGTGCTAATAGGATGAGCTCTGATCTGGTAAAGGGGCCAGGGCACTGCTTAAGGCTGCTAATAGGATGAGCTCTGATCTGGTAAAGGGGCCAGGGCACTGCTTAAGGGTGCTAATAGGATGAGCTCTGATCTGGTAAAGGGGCCAGGGCACTGCTTAAGGGTGCTAATAGGATGAGCTCTGATCTGGTAAAGAGGCCAGGGCACTGCTTAAGGCTGCTAATAGGATGAGCTCTGATCTGGTAAAGGGGCCAGGGCACTGCTTAAGGCTGCTAATAGGATGAGCTCTGATCTGGTAAAGGGGCCAGGGCACTGCTTAAGGGTGCTAATAGGATGAGCTCTGATCTGGTAAAGGGGCCAGGGCACTGCTTAAGGGTGCTAATAGGATGAGCTCTGATCTGGTAAAGGGGCCAGGGCACTGCTTAAGGGTGCTAATAGGATGAGCTCTGATCTGGTAAAGAGGCCAGGGCACTGCTTAAGGGTGCTAATAGGATGAGCTCTGATCTGGTAAAGGGGCCAGGGCACTGCTTAAGGCTGCTAATAGGATGAGCTCTGATCTGGTAAAGGGGCCAGGGCACTGCTTAAGGCTGCTAATAGGATGAGCTCTGATCTGGTAAAGGGGCCAGGGCACTGCTTAAGGGTGCTAATAGGATGAGCTCTGATCTGGTAAAGGGGCCAGGGCACTGCTTAAGGGTGCTAATAGGATGAGCTCTGATCTGGTAAAGGGGCCAGGGCACTGCTTAAGGGTGCTAATAGGATGAGCTCTGATCTGGTAAAGGGGCCAGGGCACTGCTTAAGGTGCTAATAGGATGAGCTCTGATCTGGTAAAGTGGCCAGGGCACTGCTTAAGCGTGCTAATAGGATGAGCTCTGATCTGGTAAAGGGGCCAGGGCACTGCTTAAGGCTGCTAATAGGATGAGCTCTGATCTGGTAAAGGGGCCAGGGCACTGCTTAAGGCTGCTAATAGGATGAGCTCTGATCTGGTAAAGAGGCCAGGGCACTGCTTAAGGCTGCTAATAGGATGAGCTCTGATCTGGTAAAGAGGCCAGGGCACTGCTTAAGGCTGCTAATAGGATGAGCTCTGATCTGGTAAAGGGGCCAGGGCACTGCTTAAGGGTGCTAATAGGATGAGCTCTGATCTGGTAAAGGGGCCAGGGCACTGCTTAAGGGTGCTAATAGGATGAGCTCTGATCTGGTAAAGGGGCCAGGGCACTGCTTAAGGCTGCTAATAGGATGAGCTCTGATCTGGTAAAGGGGCCAGGGCACTGCTTAAGGTGCTGCTAATAGGATGAGCTCTGATCTGGTAAAGGGGCCAGGGCACTGCTTAAGGCTGCTAATAGGATGAGCTCTGATCTGGTAAAGAGGCCAGGGCACTGCTTAAGGGTGCTAATAGGATGAGCTCTGATCTGGTAAAGAGGCCAGGGCACTGCTTAAGGGTGCTAATAGGATGAGCTCTGATCTGGTAAAGGGGCCAGGGCACTGCTTAAGGCTGCTAATAGGATGAGCTCTGATCTGGTAAAGAGGCCAGGGCACTGCTTAAGGCTGCTAATAGGATGAGCTCTGATCTGGTAAAGGGGCCAGGGCACTGCTTAAGGCTGCTAATAGGATGAGCTCTGATCTGGTAAAGGGGCCAGGGCACTGCTTAAGGGTGCTAATAGGATGAGCTCTGATCTGGTAAAGGGGCCAGGGCACTGCTTAAGGGTGCTAATAGGATGAGCTCTGATCTGGTAAAGGGGCCAGGGCACTGCTTAAGGCTGCTAATAGGATGAGCTCTGATCTGGTAAAGAGGCCAGGGCACTGCTTAAGGCTGCTAATAGGATGAGCTCTGATCTGGTAAAGGGGCCAGGGCACTGCTTAAGGCTGCTAATAGGATGAGCTCTGATCTGGTAAAGGGGCCAGGGCACTGCTTAAGGCTGCTAATAGGATGAGCTCTGATCTGGTAAAGGGGCCAGGGCACTGCTTAAGGCTGCTAATAGGATGAGCTCTGATCTGGTAAAGGGGCCAGGGCACTGCTTAAGGCTGCTAATAGGATGAGCTCTGATCTGGTAAAGAGGCCAGGGCACTGCTTAAGGCTGCTAATAGGATGAGCTCTGATCTGGTAAAGGGGCCAGGGCACTGCTTAAGGCTGCTAATAGGATGAGCTCTGATCTGGTAAAGGGGCCAGGGCACTGCTTAAGGGTGCTAATAGGATGAGCTCTGATCTGGTAAAGGGGCCAGGGCACTGCTTAAGGGTGCTAATAGGATGAGCTCTGATCTGGTAAAGGGGCCAGGGCGCTGCTTAAGGGTGCTAATAGGATGAGCTCTGATCTGGTAAAGGGCCAGGGCACTGCTTAAGGCTGCTAATAGGATGAGCTCTGATCTGGTAAAGAGGCCAGGGCACTGCTTAAGGCTGCTAATAGGATGAGCTCTGATCTGGTAAAGAGGCCAGGGCACTGCTTAAGGGTGCTAATAGGATGAGCTCTGATCTGGTAAAGGGGCCAGGGCACTGCTTAAGGCTGCTAATAGGATGAGCTCTGATCTGGTAAAGGGGCCAGGGCACTGCTTAAGGCTGCTAATAGGATGAGCTCTGATCTGGTAAAGAGGCCAGGGCACTGCTTAAGGCTGCTAATAGGATGAGCTCTGATCTGGTAAAGGGGCCAGGGCACTGCTTAAGGCTGCTAATAGGATGAGCTCTGATCTGGTAAAGGGGCCAGGGCACTGCTTAAGGCTGCTAATAGGATGAGCTCTGATCTGGTAAAGGGGCCAGGGCACTGCTTAAGGGTGCTAATAGGATGAGCTCTGATCTGGTAAAGGGGCCAGGGCACTGCTTAAGGCTGCTAATAGGATGAGCTCTGATCTGGTAAAGGGGCCAGGGCACTGCTTAAGGCTGCTAATAGGATGAGCTCTGATCTGGTAAAGAGGCCAGGGCACTGCTTAAGGCTGCTAATAGGATGAGCTCTGATCTGGTAAAGGGGCCAGGGCACTGCTTAAGGCTGCTAATAGGATGAGCTCTGATCTGGTAAAGGGGCCAGGGCACTGCTTAAGGGTGCTAATAGGATGAGCTCTGATCTGGTAAAGGGGCCAGGGCACTGCTTAAGGCTGCTAATAGGATGAGCTCTGATCTGGTAAAGGGGCCAGGGCACTGCTTAAGGCTGCTAATAGGATGAGCTCTGATCTGGTAAAGAGGCCAGGGCACTGCTTAAGGCTGCTAATAGGATGAGCTCTGATCTGGTAAAGGGGCCAGGGCACTGCTTAAGGGTGCTAATAGGATGAGCTCTGATCTGGTAAAGGGGCCAGGGCACTGCTTAAGGCTGCTAATAGGATGAGCTCTGATCTGGTAAAGGGGCCAGGGCACTGCTTAAGGCTGCTAATAGGATGAGCTCTGATCTGGTAAAGGGGCCAGGGCACTGCTTAAGGGTGCTAATAGGATGAGCTCTGATCTGGTAAAGGGGCCAGGGCACTGCTTAAGGCTGCTAATAGGATGAGCTCTGATCTGGTAAAGGGGCCAGGGCACTGCTTAAGGCTGCTAATAGGATGAGCTCTGATCTGGTAAAGGGGCCAGGGCACTGCTTAAGGGTGCTAATAGGATGAGCTCTGATCTGGTAAAGGGGCCAGGGCACTGCTTAAGGCTGCTAATAGGATGAGCTCTGATCTGGTAAAGAGGCCAGGGCACTGCTTAAGGGTGCTAATAGGATGAGCTCTGATCTGGTAAAGGGGCCAGGGCACTGCTTAAGGGTGCTAATAGGATGAGCTCTGATCTGGTAAAGGGGCCAGGGCACTGCTTAAGGGTGCTAATAGGATGAGCTCTGATCTGGTAAAGAGGCCAGGGCACTGCTTAAGGCTGCTAATAGGATGAGCTCTGATCTGGTAAAGGGGCCAGGGCACTGCTTAAGGCTGCTAATAGGATGAGCTCTGATCTGGTAAAGAGGCCAGGGCACTGCTTAAGGCTGCTAATAGGATGAGCTCTGATCTGGTAAAGGGGCCAGGGCACTGCTTAAGGGTGCTAATAGGATGAGCTCTGATCTGGTAAAGGGGCCAGGGCACTGCTTAAGGCTGCTAATAGGATGAGCTCTGATCTGGTAAAGGGGCCAGGGCACTGCTTAAGGCTGCTAATAGGATGAGCTCTGATCTGGTAAAGGGGCCAGGGCACTGCTTAAGGCTGCTAATAGGATGAGCTCTGATCTGGTAAAGGGGCCAGGGCACTGCTTAAGGCTGCTAATAGGATGAGCTCTGATCTGGTAAAGGGGCCAGGGCACTGCTTAAGGCTGCTAATAGGATGAGCTCTGATCTGGTAAAGGGGCCAGGGCACTGCTTAAGGCTGCTAATAGGATGAGCTCTGATCTGGTAAAGAGGCCAGGGCACTGCTTAAGGGTGCTAATAGGATGAGCTCTGATCTGGTAAAGGGGCCAGGGCACTGCTTAAGGCTGCTAATAGGATGAGCTCTGATCTGGTAAAGAGGCCAGGGCACTGCTTAAGGCTGCTAATAGGATGAGCTCTGATCTGGTAAAGGGGCCAGGGCACTGCTTAAGGGTGCTAATAGGATGAGCTCTGATCTGGTAAAGGGGCCAGGGCACTGCTTAAGGGTGCTAATAGGATGAGCTCTGATCTGGTAAAGAGGCCAGGGCACTGCTTAAGGGTGCTAATAGGATGAGCTCTGATCTGGTAAAGGGGCCAGGGCACTGCTTAAGGGTGCTAATAGGATGAGCTCTGATCTGGTAAAGGGGCCAGGGCACTGCTTAAGGCTGCTAATAGGATGAGCTCTGATCTGGTAAAGGGGCCAGGGCACTGCTTAAGGGTGCTAATAGGATGAGCTCTGATCTGGTAAAGGGGCCAGGGCACTGCTTAAGGGTGCTAATAGGATGAGCTCTGATCTGGTAAAGAGGCCAGGGCACTGCTTAAGGCTGCTAATAGGATGAGCTCTGATCTGGTAAAGAGGCCAGGGCACTGCTTAAGGGTGCTAATAGGATGAGCTCTGATCTGGTAAAGAGGCCAGGGCACTGCTTAAGGGTGCTAATAGGATGAGCTCTGATCTGGTAAAGAGGCCAGGGCACTGCTTAAGGGTGCTAATAGGATGAGCTCTGATCTGGTAAAGGGGCCAGGGCACTGCTTAAGGCTGCTAATAGGATGAGCTCTGATCTGGTAAAGGGGCCAGGGCACTGCTTAAGGCTGCTAATAGGATGAGCTCTGATCTGGTAAAGGGGCCAGGGCACTGCTTAAGGCTGCTAATAGGATGAGCTCTGATCTGGTAAAGGGGCCAGGGCACTGCTTAAGGCTGCTAATAGGATGAGCTCTGATCTGGTAAAGGGGCCAGGGCACTGCTTAAGGGTGCTAATAGGATGAGCTCTGATCTGGTAAAGGGGCCAGGGCACTGCTTAAGGGTGCTAATAGGATGAGCTCTGATCTGGTAAAGGGGCCAGGGCACTGCTTAAGGGTGCTAATAGGATGAGCTCTGATCTGGTAAAGAGGCCAGGGCACTGCTTAAGGCTGCTAATAGGATGAGCTCTGATCTGGTAAAGGGGCCAGGGCACTGCTTAAGGCTGCTAATAGGATGAGCTCTGATCTGGTAAAGAGGCCAGGGCACTGCTTAAGGGTGCTAATAGGATGAGCTCTGATCTGGTAAAGGGGCCAGGGCACTGCTTAAGGGTGCTAATAGGATGAGCTCTGATCTGGTAAAGGGGCCAGGGCACTGCTTAAGGGTGCTAATAGGATGAGCTCTGATCTGGTAAAGAGGCCAGGGCACTGCTTAAGGCTGCTAATAGGATGAGCTCTGATCTGGTAAAGGGGCCAGGGCACTGCTTAAGGCTGCTAATAGGATGAGCTCTGATCTGGTAAAGGGGCCAGGGCACTGCTTAAGGGTGCTAATAGGATGAGCTCTGATCTGGTAAAGGGGCCAGGGCACTGCTTAAGGCTGCTAATAGGATGAGCTCTGATCTGGTAAAGGGGCCAGGGCACTGCTTAAGGCTGCTAATAGGATGAGCTCTGATCTGGTAAAGGGGCCAGGGCACTGCTTAAGGGTGCTAATAGGATGAGCTCTGATCTGGTAAAGAGGCCAGGGCACTGCTTAAGGCTGCTAATAGGATGAGCTCTGATCTGGTAAAGGGGCCAGGGCACTGCTTAAGGCTGCTAATAGGATGAGCTCTGATCTGGTAAAGAGGCCAGGGCACTGCTTAAGGGTGCTAATAGGATGAGCTCTGATCTGGTAAAGAGGCCAGGGCACTGCTTAAGGCTGCTAATAGGATGAGCTCTGATCTGGTAAAGAGGCCAGGGCACTGCTTAAGGGTGCTAATAGGATGAGCTCTGATCTGGTAAAGAGGCCAGGGCACTGCTTAAGGGTGCTAATAGGATGAGCTCTGATCTGGTAAAGGGGCCAGGGCACTGCTTAAGGCTGCTAATAGGATGAGCTCTGATCTGGTAAAGAGGCCAGGGCACTGCTTAAGGCTGCTAATAGGATGAGCTCTGATCTGGTAAAGAGGCCAGGGCACTGCTTAAGGCTGCTAATAGGATGAGCTCTGATCTGGTAAAGAGGCCAGGGCACTGCTTAAGGGTGCTAATAGGATGAGCTCTGATCTGGTAAAGGGGCCAGGGCACTGCTTAAGGGTGCTAATAGGATGAGCTCTGATCTGGTAAAGAGGCCAGGGCACTGCTTAAGGGTGCTAATAGGATGAGCTCTGATCTGGTAAAGAGGCCAGGGCACTGCTTAAGGCTGCTAATAGGATGAGCTCTGATCTGGTAAAGGGGCCAGGGCACTGCTTAAGGCTGCTAATAGGATGAGCTCTGATCTGGTAAAGAGGCCAGGGCACTGCTTAAGGCTGCTAATAGGATGAGCTCTGATCTGGTAAAGAGGCCAGGGCACTGCTTAAGGCTGCTAATAGGATGAGCTCTGATCTGGTAAAGGGGCCAGGGCACTGCTTAAGGCTGCTAATAGGATGAGCTCTGATCTGGTAAAGGGGCCAGGGCACTGCTTAAGGCTGCTAATAGGATGAGCTCTGATCTGGTAAAGGGGCCAGGGCACTGCTTAAGGCTGCTAATAGGATGAGCTCTGATCTGGTAAAGAGGCCAGGGCACTGCTTAAGGGTGCTAATAGGATGAGCTCTGATCTGGTAAAGGGGCCAGGGCACTGCTTAAGGCTGCTAATAGGATGAGCTCTGATCTGGTAAAGAGGCCAGGGCACTGCTTAAGGGTGCTAATAGGATGAGCTCTGATCTGGTAAAGGGGCCAGGGCACTGCTTAAGGCTGCTAATAGGATGAGCTCTGATCTGGTAAAGAGGCCAGGGCGCTGCTTAAGGGTGCTAATAGGATGAGCTCTGATCTGGTAAAGGGGCCAGGGCACTGCTTAAGGGTGCTAATAGGATGAGCTCTGATCTGGTAAAGGGGCCAGGGCACTGCTTAAGGGTGCTAATAGGATGAGCTGTGATCTGGTAAAGAGGCCAGGGCACTGCTTAAGGCTGCTAATAGGATGAGCTCTGATCTGGTAAAGGGGCCAGGGCACTGCTTAAGGCTGCTAATAGGATGAGCTCTGATCTGGTAAAGGGGCCAGGGCACTGCTTAAGGGTGCTAATAGGACGAGCTCTGATCTGGTAAAGAGGCCAGGGCACTGCTTAAGGGTGCTAATAGGATGAGCTCTGATCTGGTAAAGGGGCCAGGGCACTGCTTAAGGGTGCTAATAGGATGAGCTCTGATCTGGTAAAGAGGCCAGGGCACTGCTTAAGGGTGCTAATAGGATGAGCTCTGATCTGGTAAAGAGGCCAGGGCACTGCTTAAGGGTGCTAATAGGATGAGCTCTGATCTGGTAAAGGGGCCAGGGCACTGCTTAAGGGTGCTAATAGGATGAGCTCTGATCTGGTAAAGAGGCCAGGGCACTGCTTAAGGGTGCTAATAGGATGAGCTCTGATCTGGTAAAGGGGCCAGGGCACTGCTTAAGGGTGCTAATAGGATGAGCTCTGATCTGGTAAAGAGGCCAGGGCACTGCTTAAGGCTGCTAATAGGATGAGCTCTGATCTGGTAAAGGGGCCAGGGCAGTGCTTAAGGCTGCTAGGCTACAAGCTGGTGCTGATGGGGGGCCATAACAGCCAGCCACTGACAATGATTAGCGGAGCACCGGAGACGAGACGCAAAGAGGTATCGCGAGCACACGGTGGTCAAGAAGAACTACCAAGCGGACCACGCACGCACTGATCCTGCAGCTCAGCACCGCCGGTGAGTCCCCAAAGAGGCAAGCGGTCTGCAGTAGGATCATGCTTCATAGGAAACTATTCAAAGGACTTGGTTCAAGTAAGGCTGTAACATGGGGATAGCATATCCGTTACAACCGCAACATGTTTGTGACTGGATGTATGTAACTGCTATTGCATGGATAATGTAAAAGTTTTGTGTTATCATTCTACTTTGGATGAATGTGCCATCCACCATGCTTTTAGTTTTAATGCATCACGCACAGAAAATATCTTGCATGTGATGTCTTAAACACTAACCGGTCGTAATCTTAACACTGCACGCTGATCTCAACGCACACGCACCCATAACCTTATGGCTATCTCTTATGTGTATGGTATGGTTATATTACGCTGATCTGAATGCACACGCACCCATAACCTTATGGCTATCTCTTATGTGTATGGTATGGTTACATTACGCTGATCTCAACGCACACGCACCCATAACCTTATGGCTATCTCTTATGTGTATGGTATGGTTACATTACGCTGATCTGAATGCACACGCACCCATAACCTTATGGCTATCTCTTATGTGTATGGTATGGTTATATTACGCTGATCTGAATGCACACGCACCCATAACCTTATGGCTATCTCTTATGTGTATGGTATGGTTACATTACGCAGATCTGAATGCACACGCACCCATAACCTTATGGCTATCTCTTATGTGTATGGTATGGTTACATTACGCAGATCTGAATGCACACGCACCGATAACCTTATGACTATCTCTAATGTGTATGGTATGGTTACATTACGCAGATCTGAATGCACACGCACCCATAACCTTATGACTATCTCTTATGTGTATGGTATGGTTACATTACGCAGATCTGAATGCACACGCACCGATAACCTTATGACTATCTCTTATGTGTATGGTATGGTTACATTACGCAGATCTGAATGCACACGCACCCATAACCTTATGACTATCTCTTATGTGTATGGTATGGTTACATTACGCAGATCTGAATGCACACGCACCCATAACCTTATGGCTATCTCTTATGTGTATGGTATGGTTACATTACGCAGATCTGAATGCACACGCACCCATAACCTTATGGCTATCTCTTATGTGTATGGTATGGTTACATTACGCTGATCTGAATGCACACGCACCCATAACCTTATGGCTATCTCTTATGTGTATGGTATGGTTACATTACGCAGATCTGAATGCACACGCACCCATAACCTTATGACTATCTCTTATGTGTATGGTATGGTTATATTACGCTGATCTGAATGCACACGCACCCATAACCTTATGGCTATCTCTTATGTGTATGGTACGGTTACATTACGCTGATCTGAATGCACACGCACCCATAACCTTATGGCTATCTCTTATGTGTATGGTACGGTTACATTACGCTGATCTGAATGCACACGCACCCATAACCTTATGGCTATCTCTTATGTGTATGGTATGGTTACATTACGCAGATCTGAATGCACACGCACCCATAACCTTATGGCTATCTCTTATGTGTATGGTATGGTTACATTACGCAGATCTGAATGCACACGCACCCATAACCTTATGGCTATCTCTTATGTGTATGGTATGGTTACATTACGCAGATCTGAATGCACACGCACCGATAACCTTATGACTATCTCTTATGTGTATGGTATGGTTATATTACGCTGATCTGAATGCACACGCACCCATAACCTTATGGCTATCTCTTATGTGTATGGTACGGTTACATTACGCAGATCTGAATGCACACGCACCCATAACCTTATGACTATCTCTTATGTGTATGGTATGGTTACATTACGCAGATCTGAATGCACACGCACCCATAACCTTATGGCTATCTCTTATGTGTATGGTATGGTTACATTACGCAGATCTGAATGCACACGCACCCATAACCTTATGGCTATCTCTTATGTGTATGGTATGGTTACATTACGCAGATCTGAATGCACACGCACCCATAACCTTATGACTATCTCTTATGTGTATGGTATGGTTATATTACGCTGATCTGAATGCACACGCACCGATAACCTTATGACTATCTCTTATGTGTATGGTATGGTTATATTACGCTGATCTGAATGCACACGCACCGATAACCTTATGACTATCTCTTATGTGTATGGTATGGTTATATTACGCTGATCTGAATGCACACGCACCCATAACCTTATGGCTATCTCTTATGTGTATGGTATGGTTACATTACGCTGATCTGAATGCACACGCACCGATAACCTTATGACTATCTCTTATGTGTATGGTATGGTTATATTACGCTGATCTGAATGCACACGCACCGATAACCTTATGACTATCTCTTATGTGTATGGTATGGTTATATTACGCAGATCTGAACGCACACGCACCCATAACCTTATGGCTATCTCTTATGTGTATGGTACGGTTACATTACGCTGATCTCAACGCACACGCACCCATAACCTTATGACTATCTCTTATGTGTATGGTACGGTTACATTACGCTGATCTGAATGCACACGCACCCATAACCTTATGACTATCTCTTATGTGTATGGTATGGTTACATTACGCAGATCTGAATGCACACGCACCCATAACCTTATGGCTATCTCTTATGTGTATGGTATGGTTATATTACGCTGATCTGAATGCACACGCACCCATAACCTTATGGCTATCTCTTATGTGTATGGTATGGTTATATTACGCTGATCTGAATGCACACACACCCATAACCTTATGGCTATCTCTTATGTGTATGGTATGGTTACATTACGCTGATCTCAACGCACACGCACCCATAACCTTATGGCTATCTCTTATGTGTATGGTATGGTTACATTACGCTGATCTCAACGCACACGCACCCATAACCTTATGACTATCTCCTATGTGTATGGTATGGTTACATTACGCAGATCTGAATGCACACGCACCCATAACCTTATGGCTATCTCTTATGTGTATGGTATGGTTACATTACGCTGATCTCAACGCACACGCACCCATAACCTTATGGCTATCTCTTATGTGTATGGTATGGTTACATTACGCTGATCTCAACGCACACGCACCCATAACCTTATGGCTATCTCTTATGTGTATGGTATGGTTACATTACGCAGATCTGAATGCACACGCACCCATAACCTTATGGCTATCTCTTATGTGTATGGTATGGTTACATTACGCAGATCTGAATGCACACGCACCCATAACCTTATGGCTATCTCTTATGTGTATGGTATGGTTACATTACGCTGATCTCAACGCACACGCACCCATAACCTTATGACTATCTCTTATGTGTATGGTATGGTTACATTACGCTGATCTGAATGCACACGCACCCATAACCTTATGGCTATCTCTTATGTGTATGGTATGGTTATATTACGCTGATCTGAATGCACACGCACCCATAACCTTATGGCTATCTCTTATGTGTATGGTATGGTTACATTACGCTGATCTCAACGCACACGCACCCATAACCTTATGGCTATCTCTTATGTGTATGGTATGGTTACATTACGCTGATCTGAATGCACACGCACCCATAACCTTATGGCTATCTCTTATGTGTATGGTATGGTTATATTACGCTGATCTGAATGCACACGCACCCATAACCTTATGGCTATCTCTTATGTGTATGGTATGGTTACATTACATTTTTCAAGATTGTGCATTACTGTGTGGAACTGAGTCAGCCGATGCTAATATAGGGATTCCCCAAATGCTGAATCATTTATATTCATTCGGTATCAACTGCGTACATTACATTACATTACATTTATTTGGCAGACGCTTTTATCCAAAGCGACGTACAATTAGTGCATATTGAAGGTCATAGACAAAGCAAATCCAACAAAGCACAACTTTCTCACAACGTTGGAGCTATCGCTAGTAGTCAACAGAATGCAGAATACAGTCGGCTATACATTCTAAGCTATGAAATAGCAAAACCAAATAGAAAATAAACAGAAAGAACATACTATATATTTGGCCTTACATATGTAGTTATTCAAGGTGGAGTCTGAAAAAGTGTGTTTTCAGACCACGACGGAAAACAGACAGCGTTTCAGCAGAGCGCAACGGAGTGGGGAGTTCATTCCACCACTGGGGAGCTAGAGTGGAGAAGCTCCGCAGTCGGGACGAGCGAGTGCCAATAACACGGAGGGAGGGAAGTGCAAGTCGCCCTGCACCAGCAGAGCGAAGTGGTCGAGCAGGAGTGTAGTGCTGGATCAAGTCCTGTAGGTAGGAGGGGCCTGACCTTTTGGCTGCAGTGTAGGCCAGGGTCAGAACTTTGAACCTGATCCTGGCCACGACTGGAAGCCAGTGGAGTGACTTCAGCAGGGGGGTGACGTGTGTGAACTTCGGGAGGTTGAACACAAGCCGAGCAGCCGCGTTCTGGACCAGTTGTAGGGGCAGAATGGCGCAGGCTGGCAGGCTTGCGAAAAGGGAGTTGCAGTAGTCCAGACGTGAGGTGACGATGGTCTGGACAAGGAGCTGGGCGGTCAGGTACGGCCGAATCCTCCTGATATTGTACAGGAGGAACCTGTAGGACCGTGTTGTTGCCCTGATGTGCTCTCTGAAGTCCAGCTGGTCGTCCAGGACCACCCCCAGGTTTCTTGCAGAGCGGGAGGCGGTCACCATAGTTCCGTACATAATATTGTGATTTTGTTAAGAGAATCATTAATGTGTAATTTTATTGGTAATTAATTAAATTATTAATTCAAGTTACCCATTTTTAGTATAGTAGTATACACAATTTTATGAGACTGATTGATTATACAAAACTACGCCACCAGTTGTATAAGGATGGTAGTGACGTACTAGAGTACATAAGGGACGCCCCGTGTATAGATTTAATTTAATATTCCCTACATAGACCATGCATTGCATTTATGTCACTCAACCTTATAAACGTTAAAGCCTCTAAACTTTAGAAATTTTTAATTCATACCAAAATCTCATTACCCCTAAAATCAATCATATCCAATGTTTATAACCTTAAAATGAATCCACATCTACAATGTATAAAAGCCTTCATATTAACACGTGTCCACAACCCCTTCTACTCTATGATTTAACCTTGGCCAAAAAAGCCGAATTCCATCACAAGCTGATTATTTTACCTCAAATCTTCTGTTAAATAAATTCCATTGGTAAATCTGATCACTTTGAGGCCCATTTTTGTAGCAGGCACCCACCTGATACATCCTATTGTCGCAGCAACTCAAACCACATTTTATTAGTTTTGAAAATACACACCACTGTGACTGGCTCCTGTAACACAAACACATTTCTTACCTGAAGAGCCCGTCATTGATTTGCTGGTGACACAGTCAGCACATCGGTTGTCGTTTTTTTTTTCCCACTTGCCTTATAAGGTTGTTCCGTCCACAAGCTGCAGGAATTTCAGGACGGAACATTCCAGACCGTATCGTACAGGTAAACCTACCATACCTGGGTTCTAGAGGTACAGGCAGGAGATTGGGGTTCTGGGGTATAGCCGGAGAGTGTGTGGTTTATAGGGTACAGGCAAGAGATAGCTCCAAAACCACAGAAATCCATTTTTCTGTATTTTACGCTTTAATACATCCAGCCTCATGTTAGGCAAGTTTCGTTGGATGTGATACTAATAGAAGATTGAAATGTGAGTATAATGAGGTTATTTATCTTTAAGGTCAGAGGGGTGT
>CM040405.1:67500-95000 GCA_022702515.1 Ilyophis sp. 1 JC-2022
TCTATATCTTGCATATTAAAAAGTAAGAAATATGTTCTCAGCATTAAAAATTGTCCTTTTATATTTTGTAAATATTTGCTATTAATATTCATAATAATACATTTTTGTTGTGAGATTTACTTTGGTGCAGTGCATGATGCCATAACCATGGCGACAGGTGCAGCCTTACTTTGGGACACCAGGGGGCAGTGCAGGAGGGACTCGAGCAGGGCGGGACGGGATCAGAGGAGCGTCAGGAGCAATGGGCGGTCCCGGGCGGGACGGGATGGGCGGAGCTCCAAATGCTGGGCTGGGATTCAGCGGGGGGGCAGGTGTTGGGCCCCTCGCGGGAGGGGGGCGACCAGGAGGCGGGGCCACAGCTGCAGGTTTGTGCTGCACAGGAGGACTAGAAAAAGAGAGGTGTGGTGTGGGGAGAGAAAGAGAGAAAGGGAGAGAGAGAAAGAGACAGAGAGAGGGAGGGAGAGAGGGAGGGAGGGAGGGAGAGAGGGGGGACAGGAGAGAGAGAGAGAGAGAGCGATAACATAAAAAAATATAACTACTCAAACATGTGCGATGACAATAACTGCAATCTCTCAACTAAATTAAAAATAGCAATGGTGCCCTCTACTGGAAAGGAGATGATATATAATATCCAATGATATAAACAGCGCTCATGTCTTGTTCACGAGCCAGATTATAATGGTAAAATTTGTATTTGGTGTATGCATTGTAAGCATTCATACGTTAATTTGCACATATATACAAACTATTTTCAATCAGTTTACATATGACAATGGTGACAAAGTGTAGATTATGAATGAAGATCGAATTTAAAAAAATAAAGAGTAGTCAAAGAGCTGTAGTGTGGAAGAGTGCTGATTCAAGGCTACTCAACAGTGTGGAAGAGTGCTGATTCAAGGCTACTCAACAGTGTGGAAGAGTGCTGATTTAAGGCTACTCAACAGTGTGGAAGAGGGCTGATTCAAGGCTACTCAACCGTGTGGAAGAGTGCTGATTCAAGGCTACTCAACAGTGTGGAAGAGTGCTGATTCAAGTCTACTCAACAGTGTGGAAGAGTGCTGATTTAAGGCTACTCAACAGTGTGGAAGAGTGCTGATTCAAGGCTACTCAACAGTGAGGAAGAGCGCTGATTTAAGGCTACTCAATAGTGTGGAAGAGTGCTGATTCAAGGCTACTCAACAGTGTGGAAGAGTGCTGATTCAAGGCTACTCAACAGTGTGGAAGAGTGCTGATTCAAGGCTACTCAACAGTGTGGAAGAGTGCTGATTCAAGTCTACTCAACAGTGTGGAAGAGTGCTGATTCAAGGCTACTCAACAGTGTGGAAGAGTGCTGATTCAAGGCTACTCAACAGTGTGGAAGAGTGCTGATTCAAGGCTACTCAACAGTGTGGAAGAGTGCTGATTCAAGGCTACTCAACAGTGTGGAAGAGTGCTGATTCAAGGCTACTCAACAGTGTGGAAGAGTGCTGATTCAAGGCTACTCAACAGTGTGGAAGAGTGCTGATTCAAGTCTACTCAACAGTGTGGAAGAGTGCTGATTCAAGGCTACTCAACAGTGTGGAAGAGTGCTGATTCAAGTCTACTCAACAGTGTGGAAGAGTGCTGATTTAAGGCTACTCAACAGTGTGGAAGAGTGCTGATTCAAGACTACTCAACAGTGTGGAAGAGTGCTGATTTAAGGCTACTCAATAGTGTGGAAGAGTGCTGATTTAAGGCTACTCAACAGTGTGGAAGAGTGCTGATTCAAGGCTACTCAACAGTGTGGAAGAGTGCTGATTCACGACCCCCCTTCTCTCACCTGGTGTCTCATGACCCCCCTCTCAACTGGTGTCTCATGACCCCTTCTCACCTGGTGTCACATGACCCCCCTCTCACCTGGTGTCTTTCTGTATCCAGTCATTGTCCACAGGGGGAGGCACAGGGGCGGAGATGGTGGAGGTGCTGATGTCCCCGATGAGCAACAGCGCCTCCTTCAGGGCATGGTACATACGCAGCATCTCATCTCTGTGCTGCGCCTGCTGTGCTGACTCCTCCATCAGAGAGCCCTGGTCTGCCGAAGAGTACAGAAATGCCAGCAACTCTGAGTGGATGAAGTCCTTCGCCTAGAGAGAGAGAATCTCCATTTAAAACCACCTTTATTGTCAAAGTTTAACAGCAAGTATACAAGTGCACAAGTATACAACTGTAGAAGTGTACAAGTATACGAGAGAGAGAGAGAGAGAGAGAGAGAGAGCAGGAGAGAGAGTTAAGGTGGCAGAAAGCACACAGAGAGTTTCCCAGGGCCAAAATCACCATCTCCACATTACTGCCTCGGACTGACTTCCCCTTTGACATGATCACCAAAATAAACAGGGAAAGCACAAAGCTGACCAACGTAAACATTGCCCATCCCCCCATGCTGACACATGAGCACTTGTACGATCATGTCCACCTGGACCGGGACAACGTATGGATGTTCGCAGAAGAGCTGAGAAAGACAACAGCTCACGCAGGTCCTTCAGCCACACATTTCACATACAATTCAACCAGAGATGCCACCACATGCCACACACATAGAGGGAGAGGAGAACCCCTCCTGGCAGAGCCCAGCCCGGCAGAGCCCAGCCCGGCAGAACCCAGCCTGGCAGAGCTCAGCCCAACACAAATAAGCCCACTAGAGCTCAGCCCAGTGGAACCCAGCCTGGCAGAGCACAGCCCAACACAAATAAACCCACTAGAGCTCAGCCCAGCACAGATAAGCCCACTAGAGCTCAGCCCAGCACAAATAAGCCCGCTAGAGCTCAGCCCAGCACAGATAAGCCCGCTAGAGCTCAGCCCAGCACAAATAAGCCCGCTAGAGCTCAGCCCAGCACAAATAAGCCCGCTAGAGCTCAGCCCAGCACAAATAAGCCCGCTAGAGCTCAGCCCAGCAAAGATAAGCCCACTAGAGCTCAGCCCAGCACAAATAAGCCCACTAGAGCTCAGCCCAGCACAAATAAGCCCACTAGAGCTCAGCCCAGCACAAATAAGCCCGCCAGAGCTCAGCACAAATAAGCCCGCTAGAGCTCAGCCCAGCACAGATAAGCCCACTAGAGCTCAGCCCAGCACAGATAAGCCCACTAGAGCTCAGCCCAGCACAAATAAGCCCGCTAGAGCTCAGCCCAGCACAGATAAGCCCACTAGAGCTCAGCCCAGCACAAATAAGCCCACTAGAGCTCAGCCCAGCACAAATAAGTCCACTAGAGCTCAGCCCAGTGGGGTCATAGTCAGGGGCGGAGTCAGGGGCGGAGTCAGGGGTAGGGTGATGGAGGAGGTGTGGTTGGATGTAGAAGTGGGGTCATAGTCAGGGGCGGAGTCAAGGGTAGGGTGACGGAGGAGGTGTGGTTGGATGTAGAAGTGGGGTCATAGTCAGGGGCGGAGTCAGGGGTAGGGTGATGGAGGAGGTGTGGTTGGATGTAGGGGGGTCAACAATGGGAGCAACAATACTTCAATGAGCTTCAGTATGCACTTATTGTACGTCGCTTCAATGAGCTTCAGTATGCACTTATTGTACATCGCTTCAGTATGCACTTATTGAACGTCGCTTTGGATAAAAGCATCTGCCAAATGATTGTAATGTAGATATTACATATATATAAAATAGTTAGTGAGAGAGGTAGTGAGAGGGAGGAAGGGAAGCAGCACCGCACTGAATTCTGGGTAGTGAAGACAGCAGACTCACACTGTTGATCATCAGGTGCATGATGGTCTTTGGCATGAGGTCACGGATGGACTTGTTGACAATGCCGATGTAGGAGTCCACCAGGTTGCGTATGGTCTCCACCTGCCGCTCAAGCTGGGGGTCCATGGAGAAGGTATCGGCCGGGACCACCTCATCATTCTCCACCTGGACACCATTCAACACACCTGTCATCTGCCCCGCCTCATCATTCTCCACCTGAACACCATTCAACACACCTGTCAACTGCCTCACCTCATCATTCTCCACCTGGGCACCATTCAACACACCTGTCATCTGCCTCACCTCATCATTCTCCACCTGAACACCATTCAACACACCTGTCATCTGCCTCACCTCATCATTCTCCACCTGAACACCATTCAACACACCTGTCATCTGCCTCACCTCATCATTCTCCACCTGAACACCATTCAACACACCTGTCATCTGCCTCACCTCATCATTCTCCACCTGAACACCATTCAACACACCTGTGATCTGCCTCACCTCATCATTCTCCACCTGAACAGCATTCAACACACCTGTGATCTGCCTCACCTCATCATTCTCCACCTGAACACCATTCAACACACCTGTCATCTGCCTCACCTCATCATTCTCCACCTGAACACCATTCAACACACCTGTCATCTGCCTCACCTCATCATTCTCCACCTGAACACCATTCAACACACCTGTCATCTGCCTCACCTCATCATTCTCCACCTGAACACCATTCAACACACCTGTCATCTGCCTCACCTCATCATTCTCCACCTGGGCACCATTCAACACACCTGTCATCTGCCCTGCCTCATCATTCTCCACCTGGACACCATTCAACACATCTGTCATCTGCCTCACCTCATCATTCTCCACCTGAACACCATTCAACACACCTGTCATCTTCCAGCATCTTCACACAAGCACCACGGTCACTGTTTTTTGGGTACAGATGTCTGCATGTAGACATGCGCACGCACACATGCAGGTATTTGGGGTTACCTGGTCCTTTTCGGGGTACACTCCTGCCCTGAGGAAAGAAGCTTTCCAGCTGTCTACATCCTCCTGAGAGTCACAGGCAAGTTCCACCTGCCGCAGGTCCTTATAAACATTCCTACACACACACACACACATATATATATATATATATACACGCACATTACTGAGTGCTCCACCTGCCGCAGGTCCTTATAAACATTCCTACACACACACACACACACACACACACACACACACACACACATATATACACGCACATTACTGAGTGCTCCACCTGCCAAAGGTCCTTATAAACATTCCTACACACACACACACATTACTGAGTGCTTAACCTGCCACAGGTCCTTATAAACATTTCTACACAAATACACATACACATACATTACTGGGTGCTCCACCTGCTGCATGCATAAATATTCCTACACACACACATTACTGAGTGCTCCACCTGCCACAGGTGCTTATAAACATTCCTACACATACACACACGCACATATATACACGCACACTGCTCCACTTGCCGGAGGTCTTTATAAACATGCCAACACACACACAGACACATTACTGAGTGCTTAACCTGCCACAGGTCCTTATAAACATTTCTACACAAATACACATACACATACATTACTGGGTGCTCCACCTGCTGCATGCATAAATATTCCTACACACACACATTACTGAGTGCTCCACCTGCCACAGGTGCTTATAAACATTCCTACACACACACACACACACATGACTGAGTGCTCCACCTGCCACAGGTCTTCATAAACATTCCTACACACACACACACACACACACACAAATTACTGAGTGCTCCACCTGCCGCAGGTCCTTATAAACATTTCTACACACACACACACACATTACTGAGTGCTCCACCTGCCATTCCTACACACACACACACACACACACACACACACACACACACACCGAGTGGTCACTGGTGTCTTGTAATTTACTTTTACGTTTAAAACATGTTTTAAATAACCATTTGTATATTTATATAACTATTTTCAGTCGCCGTACAGCCATACGTTTGAAAACTTCCGGTCAATGGAATTAACATGCTAAATACCGAACTTCTCCTTTAATCTCTTTAAGCTTAGTAAAAAGAGACTTAGGGGTGATTTGATAGAGGGTTTTAAATTCATAAAAGAGATTAATAAAGATACTTCAGGTTGAGTTCTGTTAGTAGAACAAGGGGGCATAGATGGAAATTAGCAAAAGGTTAATTCCACACAGACATTAGGAAGTACTTCTTCACACAGACATCAGGAAGTACTTCTTCACACAGACATTAGGAAGTACTTCTTCACACAGACATTAGGAAGTACTTCTTCACACAGACATCAGGAAGTACTTCTTCAAACAGACATCAGGAAGTACTTCTTCACACAGACATTAGGAAGTACTTCTTCACACAGACATCAGGAAGTACTTCTTCACACAGACATCAGGAAGTACTTCTTCAAACAGACATCAGGAAGTACTTCTTCACACAGACATCAGGAAGTACTTCTTCAAACAGACATTAGGAAGTACTTCTTCACACAGACATTAGGAAGTACTTCTTCACACAGACATTAGGAAGTACTTCTTCACACAGACATTAGGAAGTACTTCTTCACACAGACATTAGGAAGTACTTCTTCACACAGACATTAGGAAGTACTTCTTCGCACAGACATAAGGAAGTACTTTTTCACACAGAAATCAGGAAGTACTTATTCGCACAGACATTAGGAAGTACTTCTTCACACAGACATCAGGAAGTACTTCTTCACACAGACATTAGGAAGTACTTCTTCACACAGACATCAGGAAGTACTTCTTCAAACAGACATCAGGAAGTACTTCTTCACACAGACATCAGGAAGTACTTCTTCACACAGACATCAGGAAGTACTTATTCACACAGACATCAGGAAGTACTTCTTCACACAGACATCAGGAAGTACTTCTTCACACAGACATCAGGAAGTATTTCTTCACACAGACATTAGGAAGTACTTCTTCACACAGACATTAGGAAGTACTTCTTCAAACAGACATTAGGAAGTACTTCTTCACACAGACATCAGGAAGTACTTCTTCACACAGACATTAGGAAGTACTTCTTCACACAGACATCAGGAAGTACTTCTTCAAACAGACATTAGGAAGTACTTCTTCACACAGACATTAGGAAGTACTTCTTCACACAGACATTAGGAAGTACTTCTTCACACAGACATTAGGAAGTACTTCTTCACACAGACATTAGGAAGTACTTCTTCACACAGACATCAGGAAGTACTTCTTCACACAGACATTAGGAAGTACTTCTTCACACAGACATTAGGAAGTACTTCTTCACACAGACATTAGGAAGTACTTCTTCGCACAGACATTAGGAAGTACTTTTTCACACAGAAATCAGGAAGTACTTATTCGCACAGACATTAGGAAGTACTTATTCGCACAGACATTAGGAAGTACTTCTTCACACAGACATCAGGAAGTACTTCTTCACACAGACATTAGGAAGTACTTCTTCACACAGACATCAGGAAGTACTTCTTCACACAGACATTAGGAAGTACTTCTTCACACAGACATTAGGAAGCACTTCTTCACACAGACATCAGGAAGTACTTCTTCAAACAGACATTAGGAAGTACTTCTTCACACAGACATTAGGAAGTGCTTCTTCACACAGAGAGTAGCCACTGTGTGGAATAGCTTGCCAGGTTGTGTAGTAGATGCAGAAACTCTGGGTGATTTCAAGACCAGGCTTGATATGGTGCTGGATACTATGTAGTTTGTAGGGGAGCGCTAGGTACCCTTTAGTGGTAGAAAAATGGCAAGCATTGTTGGGCTGAATGGCCTGTTCCCATCATTATGTTATATAGGTTCACACACACACACACACACACACACACACACACACACAGCTCACCTCTGCTCTGTGTTGAAGATGCCAAAGGTGTGTTTAGTAGACATAAAGCCTTTCTCCACATCTCTAAGCTTCAGGTTATCCAGTGGCAACATATACTTCTTCTCCTTCTCCTACAAACACACACATACAATCACAGTGTTATACACAATCTCCTACAAACACACACATACAATCACAGTGTTATACACAATCTCCTACAAAAACACACACATACAATCACAGTGTTATACACAATCTCCTACAAAAACACACACATACAATCACAGTGTTATACACAATCTCCTACAAACACACACATACAATCACAGTGTTATACACAATCTCCTACAAACACACACATACAATCACAGTGTTATACACAATCTCCTACAAACACACACACAATCACAGTGTTATACAATCTCCTACAAACACACAGATACAATCAGTTATATACACACACAATCACAATGTTATACACAATCTCCTAAAAACACACATACAATCACAATGTTATACACAATCTCCTACAAACACACACATACAATCACAATGTTATACACAATCTCCTAAAAACACACATATACAATCACAATGTTATACACAATCTCCTACAAACACACACATACAATCACAATGTTATACACAATCTCCTACAAACACACACATACAATCACAGTGTTATACACAATCTCCTACAAACACACACATACAATCACAATGTTATACACAATCTCCTACAAACACACACATACAATCACAATGTTATACACAATCTCCTAAAAACACACACATACAATCACAATGTTATACACAATCTCCTACAAACACACACATACAATCATAGTGTTATACACAATCTCCTACAAACACACACACAATCACAGTGTTATACAATCTCCTACAAACACACAGATACAATCAGTTATACACACACACAATCACAGTGTTATACACAATCTCCTACAAACATACAATCACAGTGTTATACACAATCTCCTACAAACACACACACAATCACAGTGTTATACAATCTCCTACAAACACACAGATACAATCAGTTATACACACACACAATCACAGTGTTATACACAATCTCCTAAAAACACACACATACAATCACAATGTTATACACAATCTCCTAAAAACACACACATACAATCACAATGTTATACACAATCTCCTAAAAACACACACATACAATCACAATGTTATACACAATCTCCTACAAAAACACACATACAATCACAATGTTATACACAATCTCCTACAAACACACACATACAATCATAATGTTATAATCTCCTAAAAACACACACATACAATCACAATGTTATACACAATCTCCTACAAACACACACATACAATCACAATGTTATACACAATCTCCTACAAACACACACATACAATCACAGTGTTATACACAATCTCCTACAAAAACACACACATACAATCATAATGTTATACACAATCTCCTAAAAACACACACATACAATCACAATGTTATACACAATCTCCTACAAACACACACATACAATCAGTTATACACACACACAATCACAGTGTTATACACAATCTCCTACAAACACACACACAATCACAGTGTTATACACAATCTCCTACAAACACACAGATACAATCAGTTATACACACACACAATCACAATGTTATACACAATCTCTCGCTCTCTCTCCCTCACTTAGGTGTTTGTGTAGGTGTGTTTCTTTGTGTGCGTGTGGGTTTGTGCGTGTGTGGGTTTGTGCGTGCGTGTGTGTGTGTGTGGCTCACCTCCTCATCCTTGTACCAGGACAGAGACTCTGCTGTCAGCACAAACCAGTAGTCCTTGGACCCGCCCTTCATGATGCTGATATTGATGGTGAGCCAGCCCCTCCGTATCACCTGCACAGAGAGGGATAGGGACAGGCAGTGGTCCAATTAAAAAATGGTAACAAAGGGGATGGTGTCTATTGGGGTGGGGGGGTGATTCTAAGGGGGTTCGGGGGAATTTGTAAATGATAAATATATATAAATATATGTGTAGATACATTTTATTACATTATTTTTGTTTGTTTTAGTGGGGTAGCTGATTTTGGGGAGAGCGGGCTAACGGGTTTAGGGGGTAACTGGTTTAGAGGAGAGTGGGGTAACTGGTTTAGAGAACAGTAGGCTAACTGGTTTAGAGGAGAGTGGGGTAACTGGTTTAGAGGACAGTAGGCTAACTGGTTTAGGGGAGAGAGTGGGGTAACTGGTTTAGGGGAGAGTGGGGCAACTGGTTTAGAGGAGACTGGGGTAACTGGTTTAGGGGAGGGAGTGGGGTAACTGGTTTAGGGGAGAGTGGGGCAACTGGTTTAGGGGAGAGTGGGGCAACTGGTTTTTGGGGTACCTGGTTTGGCATTGCTCTCTTCTTGTTCACATTAGTACTTCGTTGCTGGGCACTGTTCCAAAACGATGACAAAAAACAAACATAGAAAGAAAAAATATGTTTAAGAGAAAGCAGAAACACCCTGAGTCTACACACTGCTCCAGCGCTGCCCCTCCCTCACCCTGAGTCTACACACTGCTCCAGCCCTGCCCCTCCCTCACCCTGAGTCTGCACACTGCTCCAGCCCTGCCCCTCCCTCACCCTGAGTCTGCACACTGCTCCAGCCCTGCCCCTCCCTCACCCTGAGTCTACACACTGCTCCAGCCCTGCCCCTCCCTCACCCTGAGTCTACACACTGCTCCAGCCCTGCCCCTCCCTCACCCTGAGTCTACACACTGCTCCAGCCCTGCCCCTCCCTCACCCTGAGTCTACACACTGCTCCAGCCCTGCCCCTCCCTCACCCTGAGTCTGCACACTGCTCCAGCCCTGCCCCTCCCTCACCCTGAGTCTGCACACTGCTCCAGCCCTGCCCCTCCCTCACCCTGAGTCTGCACACTGCTCCAGCCCTGCCCCTCCCTCACCCTGAGTCTGCACACTGCTCCAGCCCTGCCCCTCCCTCACCCTGAGTCTGCACACTGCTCCAGCCCTGCCCCTCCCTCACCCTGAGTCTGCACACTGCTCCAGCCCTGCCCCTCCCTCACCCTGAGTCTGCACACTGCTCCAGCCCAGCACCTCCCTCACCCTGAGTCTGCACACTGCTCCAGCCCTGCCCCTCCCTCACCCTGAGTCTGCACACTGCTCCAGCCCTGCCTCTCCCTCACCCTGAGTCTACACACTGCTCCAGCCCTGCCCCTCCCTCACCCTGAGTCTACACTGCTCCAGCCCTGACCCTCCCACACCCTGAGTCTGCACACTGCTCCAGCCCTGCCCCTCCCTCACCCTGAGTCTGCACACTGCTCCAGCCCTGCCCCTCCCTCACCCTGAGTCTGCACACTGCTCCAGCCCTGCCCCTCCCTCACCCTGAGTCTGCACACTGCTCCAGCCCTGCCCCTCCCTCACCCTGAGTCTGCACACTGCTCCAGCCCTGCCCCTCCCTCACCCTGAGTCTGCACTGCTCCAGCCCTGCCCCTCCCACACCCTGAGTCTGCACACTGCTCCAGCCCTGCCCCTCCCTCACCCTGAGTCTGCACACTGCTCCAGCCCTGCCCCTCCCTCACCCTGAGTCTGCACACTGCTCCAGCCCTGCCCCTCCCACACCCTGAGTCTGCACACTGCTCCAGCCCTGCCCCTCCCTCACCCTGAGTCTGTTCATTCTGTTTATTCAGTCACTACATTCTGTTACCATCCATTCCACCCTTAGTGTAAACCGGGCCGACCAGCGAAAAATGGGCTCCCCCTCTAGCCAGGTTCCTTCCAAGATTTCTTCCTATTGGGGAGTTTCTCGCAACCGTTTGAGTGTTTTTCCTCCCACTGGGGAGCTTTCCATTTGGGGGTTCAGGCCTGGTTTTTGCCCAATTCTCTTGTTTCTCTGTACAGCTTCTTTGTGACAGTTGTGTGTAAAAAGCGCAATACAAAATAAAATGATCCCAGATCAGTGTGCCGGGTTATAATGATGTCCCAGATCAGTGTGCTGGGTTATAATGAGATGATCCCAGATCAGTGTGTTGGGTTATAATGATAATCAAGATCAGTGTGCTGGGTTATAATGACGACCCAGATCAGTTTTCTGGGTTATGATGACCCAGATTAGTGTGCTGGGTTATAATGATGACCCAGATCATTGTGCTGGGTTATGAGATGATCCCAGATCAGTGTGTTGGGTTATAATGATAATCCAGATCAGTGTGCTGGGTTATAATGACGACCCAGATCAGTTTGCTGGTTTATGATGACCCAGATTAGTGTGCTGGGTTATAATGATGACCCAGATCATTGTGCTGGGTTATAATGAGATGATCCCAGATCAGTGTGTTGGGTTATAATGATAATCCAGATCAGTGTGCTGGGTTATAATGACGACCCAGATCAGTTTGCTGGGTTATGATGATGACCAAGATCATTGTGCTGGGTTATAATGAGATGATCCCAGATCAGTGTGCTGGGTTATAAAGATGACCCAGATAAGTGTGATGGGTTATAATGATAATCCAGATCAGTGTGCTGGGTTATAGTGATGACCCAGATCATTGTGCCGGGTTATAATGCGATGATCCCAGATCAGTGTGCTGGGTTATGATGACCCAGATTAGTGTGCTGGGTTATAATGACGACCCAGATCATTGTGCTGGGTTATAATGATGATCCCAGGTCATTGTGCTGGGTTATAATGATGACCAAGATCATTGTGCTGGGTTATAATGATGATCCCAGATCATTGTGCTGGGTTATAATGATGATTCCAGATCAGTGTGCTGGGTTATAATGATGACACAGATCAGTGTGCTGGGTTATAATGATGACCCAGATCAGTGTGCTGGGTTATAATGACAACCCAGATCAGTGTGCTGGGTTATGATGACCTAGATTAGTGTGCTGGGTTATAATGATGACCCAGATCATTGTGCTGGGTTATAATGAGATGATCCCAGATCAGTGTGCTGGGTTATGATGACCCAGATTAGTGTGCTGGGTTATAATGATGACCCAGATCATTGTGCTGGGTTATGATGATCCCAGATCAGTGTGCTGGGTTATAATGATGACGCAGATCATTGTGCTGGGTTATAATGATGATCCCAGATCAGTGTGCTGGGTTATAATGATGACCCAGATCATTGTACTGGGTTATAATGAGTGCATATATACTGCAGTGAGGTAGGTAGGGGTATTTGCGTACTTTGCAAAGCCGATGAAGTCCTCGTGATTGGTGTTGATGTAGGACAGCTCAATGTCAATCAGCAGCAGAACCTGGACAGAACCAGAACAGAACCCAATGTGAAAGATCTACAAGACCTGTGTGGTTCCAGCTCTCCTAAAGCGCTCCCCCAACACCGCGCCCACCCCACACAGCTCCTCCAACACCACGCCCACCCCACACAGCTCCCCCAACACCACGCCCACCCCACACAGCTCCCCCAACACCGTGACCACCCCACACAGCTCCCCCAACACCGCACCCACCCCACACAGCTCCCCCAACACCGCGCCCACCCCACACAGCTCCTCCAACACCACGCCCACCCCACACAGCTCCCCCAACACCACGCCCACCCCACACAGCTCCCCCAACACCGTGCCCACCCCACACAGCTCCCCCAACACCGCACCCACCCCACACAGCTCCCCCAACACCGCGCCCACCCCACACAGCTCCCCCAACACCGCGCCCACCCCACACAGCTCCCCCAACACCGTGCCCACCCCACACAGCTCCTCCAACACCGCGCCCACCTCACACAGCTCCCCCAAAACCGCGCCCACCCCACACGATCTCCCAACACCACGCCCACCCCCTGAACCCCTCACCTGGTCCTTAGTCTTGCCCTCTCTCTCTCGGACATAGCTGGTGACGATTCTCTCAGTTTCCTCTCTCAGTTTGGGGTAGGAACCCAGCTGTGAACAACAATCACACACAGCACTGCAGGTACACACACATTATACATACACATACACAAACACAGACACACACTATATACACACACACACACATTATACATACACATACACAAACACAGACACACACTATATACACACACAGGCGCTGACTAACAGGTGAGAGGCAAGTATAGGTTAGCATTGGCATGCAATACATGGCTCACCATCAGGCTGCTGTGACCCGGTTTAACCAAGCTATCTACCCCTAACCCTAACCAGCAGGTTTAACTAAGCTAGACCATATCTACATCTAACCCTAGACCACATCCCAACCAGCAGGTTTAACTAAGCTAGACCATATAATAATAATAATAATAATAATACATTTTATTTATAAAGCACTTTACATTTGAAACAAATCTCAAAGTGCTACAAATTTAAAAATAGATAAGTAAAAACAAATTAAAAAAATAAAAAATAAATAAAAAAATAAAAAAATAAAAAATAAAAAACAAGGGCATAAGCAATACAGTTAAAAATCAATGCAGCCGAGATTAAAACATGCAATAAGATACATCATCAAACCACAAATTACAAGTCAAATAAAATCATATCTACCCCTAACCCTGGACAACATCCTATCCAGCAGGTTTAACTAAGCTAGACCATATCTACCGCTAACCCTGGACCACATCCTATCCAGCAGGTTTAACTAAGCTAGACCATATCTACCCCTAACCCTGGACAACATCCTATCCAGCAGGTTTAACTAAGCTAGACCATATCTACCGCTAACCCTGGACCACATCCTATCCAGCAGGTTTAACTAAGCTAGACCATATCTACCCCTAACCCTGGATCACATCCTATCCAGCAGGTTTAACTAAGCTAGACCATATCTACCCCTAACCCTGGACCACATCCTATCCAGCAGGTTTAACTAAGATAGACCATACGCTTGACAGCGTTTGAAGTTTTAAAATGTCCATCAAACTAGTATCATTCAGTAAACGTGTGATAAACGGTCACTCCAACCTGATAATGAAAACCGATTGGCTCTTAGTGTGTTAGCGAGGCGTTATCAGGGGGAAAAGACAAAGGGGGAAAAGGGGAGTCAGGATTAAAGGGGAGTCAGGATTAAAGGGGAGGAGTCAGGATTAAAGGGGAGGAGTCAGGATTAAAGGGAATGGCATTTCCGCAAAGATGAGGGAGGGAGGGAGAGAACAGCATCCTGGAAATTATGACTACAGTGACTATGGCAACGGCCCTTGTGTGGTTACTTCGCAAATTATTGATAGCCATATCTTCTTAGGTAAATAGTAGATCTGAGTGAGAAACTGAGTGGTCAACACTTGGAAATAGCCTGCTAATGTAGATAGCTAGGTATGTACTCAGCTCAAGTTAGACACCATTATGACTCAACCTACTGAGATCCCAGTCCAGCAGCGGTGATTTTGTATTGGTTAGCGGGAGTATTGGTTAGCACACGTGCTGAAATCCTACTGCTAATTCAGCAAATTTTCTCATATCGTTTTACATGTTTTGCTACCGAGCTAATGCTAGCACGAGTCATTTCAGTGGGTAGAAGCAACATTTACATCCATTCATGTTTTTATGGCTGAATGATTTAACAGGGCGTATCATCAATCGTAAGAGAAACAGTTCAGGAAAGGACCATGGCTGTGCTCCGAACCACAGGCACTAGACCAAACTGGTAGATTATACCTGTACCGATGATGACTATGCAATTTCCTTTGCAGAACTGGGAGAGCAATGGCTATGCAGAATCACCATGACGAAGGGGGTGTAGTCAGGGGCGGACTCAGGGGCAGACTCACGGGCGGAGTCAGGGGCGGGGTCAGGGGCGGGGTCAGGGGCGGAGTCAGGGGTAGGGTGATGGAGGAGGTGTGGTTGGATGTAGAAGTGGAGTCAACAATGGGAGCAACGATGCTTCAATGAGCTTCAGTATGCACTTATTGTACGTCGCTTCAATGAGCTTCAGTATGCACTTATTGTACATCGCTTCAATGAGCTTCAGTATGCACTTATTGTACATCGCTTCAATGAGCTTCAGTATGCACTTATTGTATGTCGCTTCAATGAGCTTCAGTATGCACTTATTGTATGTCGCTTTGGATAAAAGTGTCTGCCAAATGATTGTAACATAGAGAGGCTACAGTGAGCACCATCATTTATTGGACAGTGACACATTTTTTGTTATTTTGGTTCTGTACTCTAGCACTTTGTCATTGTATCCTTTTAACTCAATGGCGTTGTAGTTAATTTGAGGGGATTTTCATCCATATCAGATTAACCATTTAGAAATTATAGAACCTTTTGTACATAGTCTCCTCCAATTTCGGGCATCAAAAAATATTTGACAGTTTAACAATGTTGAATAAAGTTATAATTTGTTATATTTGGCCGTATATCCTTTGCATGTCATGACTTCCTGATGTCTGTGACCCAACAATATCAAGAGACTCTTCATATATTATTTTCTGGCACTCTTACAAGCAATACTATAACCTCTCTGCATTTGAATGGTTCTTGATGGGAATTGGGGGTGGGACTATATTTAGCTATAAATTACAGTGGAACAGTATGGGACACATGGTTGGCTAAATGGCTATAAGTCATCAAGGGTCTAACGTATCAAACAAGCCTTAAACCATCACTCTGCTGCTAGAAATACAGTAGATATGGATGGATTTGAAGGGTTTCTTTTCTCGACTATCCATAATATTTGTCAGGAGAAACAACTTTTAAAGTGATCCATCCATATCTACTGCATATCTGGGAGCAGAGTGATTATTACTAAAAATTATTACTTTATTCTACATTATGTTAAACTGTCAAATATTTTTTGATGCCCGAAATTGGAGGAGACTATGTACAAAAGGTTCTATAATTTCTAAATGGTTAATCTGATATGGATGAAAATACCCTCAAATTAAAACTGACAGTCTGAACTACAACGCCATTGAGTTAAAAGGATACAATGACAAAGTGCTAGCGTACAGAACCAAAATAACAAAAAATGTGTCACTGTCCAATAAATGATGGTGCTCACTGTAGCCTCTCTATGTTACAATCATTTGGCAGACACTTTTATCCAAAGCGACATACAATAAGTGCATACTGAAGCTCATTGAAGCGACATACAATAAGTGCATACTGAAGCTCATTGAAGCGACATACAATAAGTGCATACTGAAGCTCATTGAAGCGACATACAATAAGTGCATACTGAAGCTCATTGAAGCGACATACAATAAGTGCATGTTATGCCCGAAAATGGGGGGGGGGGGGGGGCAATGTACAAAAGGTTATATAATTCATAAACGGTTCATCCGATATTGATGAAAATACCCTCAAATTAAAGCTGCCAGTCTGCACTTCAACCTCATTGTCGTTGTATCTTCAAAGTGCTTGAGTACAGAACCAAAATAACAAAAAATGTGTCACTGTCCAATGAATTATGGTGCTCACTGTATATGATCAGTGTTGGGGTAATCACTAGAGAGGCTGTATGATCAGTGTTGGGTTAATCACTAGGGAGAGGCTATTTGATCAGTGTTGGGGTAATCACTAGAGAGGCTGTATGATCAGTGTTGGGTTAATCACTAGGAAGAGGCTATTTGATCAGTGTTGGGGTAATCACTAGGGAGAGGCTATTTGATCAGTGTTGGGGTAATCACTAGGGAGAGGCTATTTGATCAGTGTTGGGGTAATCACTAGGGAGAGGCTATTTGATCAGTGTTGGGTTAATCACTAGGGAGCGGCTATTTGATCAGTGTTGGGGTAATCACTAGGGAGAGGCTATTTGATCAGTGTTGGGGTAATCACTAGGGAGAGGCTATTTGATCAGTGTTGGGTTAATCACTAGGGAGCGGCTATTTGATCAGTGTTGGGGTAATCACTAGGGAAAGGTTATATGATCAGTGTTGGGGTAATCACTAGGGAGAGCCTATTTGATCTGTGTTGGGTTAATCACTAGGGAGAGGCTATTTGATCAGTGTTGGGGTAATCACTAGGGAAAGGTTATATGATCAGTGTTGGGGTAATCACTAGGGAGAGGCTATTTGATCAGTGTTGGGGGTAATCACTAGGGAGAGGCTATTTGATCAGTGTTGGGGTAATCACTAGGAAGAGGCTATTTGATCAGTGTTGGGGTAATCACTAGGGAGAGGCTATTTGATTAGTGTTGGGGTAATCACTAGGGAGAGGCTATTTGATCAGTGTTGGGGTAATCACTAGGGAGAGGCTATTTGATCAGTGTTGGGGTAATGACTAGGGAGAGGCTATTTGATCAGTGTTGGGTTAATCACTAGGGAGCGGCTATTTGATCAGTGTTGGGTTAATCACTAGGGAGCGGCTATTTGATCAGTGTTGGGTTAATCACTAGGGAGCGGCTATTTGATCAGTGTTGGGTTAATCACTAGGGAGCGGCTATTTGATCAGTGTTGGGTTAATCACTAGGGAGCGGCTATTTGATCAGTGTTGGGTTAATCACTAGGGAGCGGCTATTTGATCAGTGTTGGGTTAATCACTAGGGAGCGGCTATTTGATCAGTGTTGGGTTAATCACTAGGGAGCGGCTATTTGATTAGTGTTGGGTTAATCACTAGGGAGCGGCTATTTGATCAGTGTTGGGTTAATCACTAGGGAGCGGCTATTTGATCAGTGTTGGGTTAATCACTAGGGAGCGGCTATTTGATCAGTGTTGGGTTAATCACTAGGGAGCGGCTATTTGATTAGTGTTGGGGTAATCACTAGGGAGAGGCTATTTGATCAGTGTTGGGGTAATCACTAGAGAAAGGTTATATGATCATGTCATGGTTTCTCCGCCTGCTTGTTGTATATTGTCCACTTCCCTGGAGAGCGCTCACGTTGCGTTCCTTCGCTTTGTTTTTCTAGTCCGTTTCAGGTTTTGGTTTTCAGTTCAGTGTGTTCACCTGTTCAGGGTTTCCTGTCAGTATTTAAAGCACACGTCAGCGTTATTTGACGCTTCCATATTGCCATTCGTTTCTCTAAGAAAGCCGGTATCTTAGGATAGCATCCTTTTCCAGTCCCGCTCTCGTCGCGTTTTGGAATTCGTAAGCGTTATTTTGTTTTCATTGCTTTCACCATTTATCGGGCGTTATAGTCCACGTACCGAGGGTGCAATTGTTTTTTCGTTGTCGTTTATATTACCATTATTGTTACTGCCCGTGTGTTCAGGGCTATCTCGTTTTGCAAGAGAGTTTTTGGTTTCGGTTCCCTCGTTGTTAGCTATAGGGTTTTGTTCGTTGTTATTGCATTGTATAAAGTGTTGAGTTTTTTCGCCTTTAGGGTTGTTTTCAGTTGTAGCGGTATCTCTCCAGGTGTGGAGAGTTATATTTTGTTTGTTTATTGTTATTCCCTGTTTGCGGGGTTTCGCTCCCGCTTTGTGGTGTACAGTGAGCATCCTCTGTACCCCTACTGTCGCGTCTGGTCCTTCGTTCCCACGCTACCCCTGACAGATCAGTGTTGGGGTAATCACTAGGGAGAGCCTATTTGATCTGTGTTGGGTTAATCACTAGGGAGAGGCTATTTGATCAGTGTTGGGGTAATCACTAGGGAAAGGTTATATGATCAGTGTTGGGGTAATCACTAGGGAGAGGCTATTTGATCAGTGTTGGGGGTAATCACTAGGGAGAGGCTATTTGATCAGTGTTGGGGTAATCACTAGAGAAAGGCTATATGATCAGTGTTGGGGTAATCACTAGGGAGAGGCTATTTGATCTGTGTTGGGTTAATCACTAGGGAGAGGCTATTTGATCAGTTTTGGGGGTAATCACTAGGAAAGGCTATATGATCAGTGTTGGGGTAATCACTAGGGAGAGGCTATTTGATCAGTGTTGGGGGTAATCACTAGGGAGAGGCTATTTGATCAGTGTTGGGGTAATCACTAGAGAAAGGCTATATGATCAGTGTTGGGGTAATCACTAGGGAGAGGCTATTTGATCTGTGTTGGGTTAATCACTAGGGAGAGGCTATTTGATCAGTTTTGGGGGTAATCACTAGGAAAAGGCTATATGATCAGTGTTGGGGTAATCACTAGGGAGAGGCTATTTGATCAGTGTTGGGGGTAATCACTAGGGAGAGGCTATTTGATCAGTGTTGGGGGTAATCACTAGGGAGAGGCTATTTGATCAGTGTTGGGGTAATCACTAGAGAAAGGCTATATGATCAGTGTTGGGGTAATCACTAGGGAGAGGCTATTTGATCAGTGTTGGGGGTAATCACTAGGGAGAGGCTATTTGATCAGTGTTGGGGGTAATCACTAGAGAAAGGCTATATGATCAGTGTTGGGTTAATCACTAGGGAGAGGCTATTTGATCAGTGTTGGGGGTAATCACTAGGGAGAGGCTATATGATCAGTGTTGGAGGGCGGGGGTCTGGTCTGGGTTGGTTACCTTCTCAGTGGATTTCTGGATCAGTGTACTCAGTTCTGTCACCACCAGGTCCACACATTTCAGACTGGGCTCTTTGAGTTTTAGAATCTGCTTTTTAACAATGGCCTCGAAGGCCAGATCAGGGGTGAACAGCCCCGTTCTGCAGTAGCCATGGGGGAAAAAATCCAGCAAAGACAATGGATAAAGAAAGATAGACAGCAGAGGGGAAAGAAAGTGAGTGAGAAGAAAGATAGAAAAAGATTGAAGAAAAACAAAAGAAAATAAAAGGAAAAAAGGCATTTTGTTTAGTCCGTTAGTTTTCAGCGGCATCTGAAAAGATAAATCAAGCCAAACAGGAAGTATATAAATCAAGCCAAACAGGAAGTATATAAATCAAGCCAAACAGGAAGTATATAAATCAAGCCAAACACAAAGTATATCGAACGAGCTGCAGGTTCCCAGTCAGGATTCCTTTGTGTTCACACTGTAAACCCCACAGATTAACACCCAATACTGCATTACTTTCAGTGCTGTGAAGGGAACTGTATACTGCGCTGTAGATTAGACTGTGCTGTTGGTTAGACTGCATTGTGAGTTGAGCTGTGGATTAGACTGTGCTGTGAGTTGTGCTGTTCTGTGGATTAGACTGCGCTGCATATTAAACTGTGCTGTTGGTTTAACTGTGCTTTAATTGTGCTGTGGGTCAGACTGTGCTGTGGCTTAGACTGCGCTGTGGGTCAGACTGCGCTGTGGGTTAGACTGCGCTGTGGGTCAGACCGTGCTGTGGGTCAGACCACGATGTGGGTCAGACGGCGATGTGGGTCAGACCGCGATGTGGCTTAGACTGTGCTGTGGGTTAGACTGTGATGTGGCTTAGACGGTGCTGTGGGTTAGACCGCACTGTGGGTCAGACTGTGCTGCGCTGTGGGCTAGACTGCGCTGTGGGCTAGAATTTGCTGTGGGTCAGACTGCACTGTCGGTCAGACCGCGTTGTGGGTCAGACTGTGCTGTTGGTTAGACTGTGCTGTGAGTTGTGCTGTGGATTAGACTATGCTGTGGATTAGACTTCGCTGCATATTAAACTGTGCTGTTGGTTTAACTGCACTGTGGATTAGACTGTGCTGTGAGTTGTGCTGTGGATTAGACTGTGCTGTGGATTAGACTGCGCTGTGGCTTAGACTGTGCTGTGGGTTAGACTGCGCTGTGGGTCAGACTGCACTGTGGGTTAGACTGTAATGTGGTTTAGACTGCGCTGTGGGTCAGACCGCACTGTGGGTCAGACTGTGCTGTTGGTTAAAATGCACTGTGCTGTGGGTTAGACTGCGCTGTGGGTCAGACCGCGCTGTGGGTCAGACTGTGCTGTTGGTTAAAATGCACTGTGCTGTGTCTGGCCATTGAGAGCAGGCTGCAGAGATGGTCAGATGGACACAGAGGGATTGAAACCTGCAACTTGCCCCCGGTCACACCACAACCTCAAACACAACAACCACGCCCAAAAAATGGTGTGGTCATGTGGCCCCGCCCACATGCTGGGCGGACCCTGTGCAGTACCTTGTTGGTGCACTGCCTGACTGTGTTGATGAGCTCCTGAATGACCAGATCGATACATTTGAGACACGGCTCTTTCAGCTTAACCACCTGCTTTTTCACGATGGCTTCAAACGCCAGGTCTGGAGTGAACAGCCCCGTTCTGATCACACACAGACAGACAGACAGACAGACAAACACGGAAGCAGTCAGACAGAGACTGAGGGAGGGACAGAACAGACAAGAGGGCATAATGCGCGCACGCTAATAAGGCCAATTCAACGTCGCCAAAAAAGTATGCATATGCATGTCTGCAGGGTCCGTGGGACCTAAAGGACATCATAACAGAACCAAAACCCTAACCCTAACCCTAACCCTAACGTCCACGCAGCAGTCATTTTTTGTGTCCGCACAGACATGTTATTTCTTCCATGAAGGACACCATTGTTGTTTGCAATTTGTATGCAAATATGATGGGAAATGTAGTCTACAAAAGGGATTGGTACACTCGACTACAAAAGGCAAAAGTCAGTGGACAATCCGTCTGCATGCGTGTCTGCTCCCTGGATTAAAGACTCTGTAACTACCTGTACTTACAATCAGCCACACACACACATGCAAATACACACAAGGTGGAGTGGGAGCAGAAGTGAGAGAGTGAAAGGCAAGCAATGAGGTAAAGGGGGAGGTGTATGGAGGTAAAGGTGGAGGTGTAAGGAGGTGGAGGTGTGAGAAGGTAAAGGTGGAGGCGTAAGGAGGTAAAGGTGGATGTGTGAGGAGGTGTATGGAGGTAAAGGTGGAGGTGTGAGGAGGTAAAGGTGGAGGTGTAAGGAGGTGGAGGTGAGAGAAGGTAAATGTGGAGGTGTAAGGAGGTAAAGATGGAGGTGTGACAAGGTGGAGATGTAAGGAGGTAAAGGTGGATGTTTGAGGAGGTGTATGGAGGTAAAGGTGGAGGTGTGAGGAGGTAAAGGTGGAGGTGTAAGGAGGTGAAAGTGGTAAAAGTGGAGGTGTAACGAGGTAAAGATGGAGGTGTGACAAGGTGGAGATGTAAGGAGGTAAAGGTGGAGGTGTGAAAGTGGAGGTTTGAGGAGGTGGAGGGGTGAAGAGGTAAAGGTGGAGGTGTGAAGAGGTGGAGGTGTAAGAAGGTAAAGGTGGAGGTGTGAAAAAGTGGAGGTTTGAGAAGGTGGAGGTGTGAAGAGGTAAAGGTGGAGGTGTAAGAAGGTGGAGGTGTGAAGAGGTAAAGGTGGAGGTGTAAGGAGGTAAAGATGGAGGTTTGAAGAGGTGGAGGTGTAAAAAGGTAAAGGTGAAGGTGTGAGAAGGTAAAGTTGGAGGTGTAAGGAGGCGGAGGTGTGAGGAGGTAAAGGTGTGAAGAAGTGGAGGTTTGAGGAGGTGGAGGTGTAAAGATGTGGAGGTGTGAAGAGGTAAAGGTGGAGGTTTGAAGAGGTGTAGGTGGAAGGAGGTAAAGGTTGAGGTGTGAGGAGGTAAAGGTGGAGGTGTAAAGAGGTGGAGGTGTGAAGAGGTAAAGGTGGAGGTGTAAGGAGGTAAAAGTGGAGGTGTAAAAAGGTAAAGGTGGAGGTGTAAAAAGGTAAAGGTGGAGGTGTAAAAAAGGTAAAGGTGGAGGTGTAAGGAGGTGGAGGTGTGAGGAGGTAAAGGTGGAGGTGTAAAGAGGTAAATGTGGAGGTGTGAGGAGGTAAAGGTGGTGTGAAAAATGCACCTTCCTTTCCTCCAGCATCATCTCCTCTCCTCCGTGCCCCGGAAACATATCTTAGTGTTTTAATCTAATAATGCTAATTACGTATGAATGGTTACATATTAATGAATGTCTCAACGCAAACTGCAATGTCAGATACATTGTATACTGTACATTAGAGGGTGGATACCCGACCCGAACCCGACGGGACCCGACGGGACCCGTCGGGTCGGGCCGGGTTCGGACTAAACTTTTAAAATGATGTTCGGGCTCGGGTCGGGCTCGGTCACGGCGGCCGAACAACTAGCGAACATTTTACTTTTGAACTACAGTAAAACCTTGACATACGAGTGCACTAATTTACGAGTATTCCGAGTTACGAGCCGTTGCTCGGACAATTTCTTGCTTCGCCTTACGAGCCTAGAGCCGAGCAAGCGGAGCAATTGCATTCGCATTTCCGAAAAATTCTGAAGGGAAGGAAGAAACAAACCACCATGGATAGGTTTTTATCGAAACGCCCTGCAGATCAGAGTCAGAAAAGCGTGACGAAAAAGCCAAAAATCAATGAAAAAGATGCAAACGTCACTGATGAAGATTAAGTGTAAGTGAATAATAATAATGTAGCAATTAAGTTTAGAACCAGTTTATTTCTTTATATTCTATTTTATTATCTTTGTATTATGTTTTGTATTAATTATGTATTATTTATAAATACATTTCTCATTTTTATAACTACGTAACAAAGAAATTAGGGTGTTTTTTGGGGGGCTGGAACGGATTAATGGTATTTAAATTAATTTCAATGGGGAAAATTGATTTGATATACGAGTAAACCGAGTTACGAGCTCGGTCACGGAACGAATTAAACTTGTATGTCAAGGTATTACTGTACTAATTCGGATGGGTTAGCTTACTTCACATGGTGCTTCAAGTTGTTTTTGGTGAAAATATAGTGTGAAATAAATAAAAATGATACCGAATATTGTGTGTGTGTCTGTTATCTACCAATAAAACAATGCCTTTTGACGGTCATTTAGGTGTCCAGTGACCACTAAACAGAAGCTGTAACCATGGTAACAACAACTGCGTGACAGGGAAACATTATGTCAGCGCTTCAGTGCCTTAACTGCGTCGGGCTCGGGTCGGGTTCGGACATAAAAAGCAGAATTCCTTTCGGGTTCGGGTCGGGCTCGGTTACTACTATCTCGGGCTCGGTCGGGTTCGGACAGAAATATGCGGCCCGATCCGCACTCTACTGTACATGCACATACTTGAGTACTTGCAAAGTACTCAAAACGTCGAGGCAGTTTTGCATACTTCCGGGTAGAAGAGGAGTGGTAGTGGGGAAGTGGAGGAAAGGAGGTGGGGAGTCAGGAATATTGGGATGCACCCTGAGGTACACACAAACCACAAACAGACACTGTAAAGAGTGCCAAACAGACAGTGGGAGATACAGTTTGAGATACAGACAGTTTGAGATACAGTGTGTCTTACAGACGCAGAGAAGTACAGACAGCCCACTTGCCTCACACCGTGGATATTCTTGATAGCGTAGCTTATCTCCCGTCTAAGCTCTTTCTCGTCAAACTCCATCTAAATGAGAAATTGTGAGGGTTTGTGAAAGAGAAAGAGAGCGAGAGAGAGAAATAGTGTAGGGACAGAAAATTATATATTCTAATTCTGGTTTTCAAGGCATGTGAGCAGGGGACAGAGGGTGTCTCATTGACTGTCTGTGCTACCTTAACCAGCTCAAATGGAAATCGCTCATGGAAAATGCGATTGATCCTAGCTCCACCCGACAGCTCCACCGTGTCAACCTGATCCCCTGATCCCTCAATCCGCTTCTCAAAGTCAACCCCAAACTGCTGCACCATCCTGGGGAAGAGATGGAACAATATTCACTGCAGTAGGGCTTTACACCAGTAATATTCACTGCAGTAGGGCTTTACACCAGCAATATTCACTGCAGTAGGGCTTTACACCAGCAATACTCACTGCAGTAGAGCCTTTACACCAGCAATACTCACTGCAGTAGAGCCTTTACACCAGTAATACTCACTGCAGTAGAGCCTTTAAACCAGTAATATTCACTGCAGTAGGGCTTTACACCAGTAATACTCACTGCAGTAGAGCCTTTACACCAGTAATATTCACTGCAGTAGGGCTTTATACCAGCAATATTCACTGCAGTAGGGCTTTACACCAGCAATACTCACTGCAGTAGGCCTTTACACCAGCAATACGCACTGCAGTAGGGCTTTACACCAGTAATACTCACTGCAGTAGAGCCTTTACACCAGCAATACTCACTGCAGTAGGGCTTTACACCAGCAATACTCACTGCAATAGGGCTTTACACCAGCAATACTCACTGCAGTAGGGCTTTACACCAGCAATACTCACTGCAGTAGGCCTTTAAACCAGTAATACTCACTGCAGTAGGGCTTTACACCAGTAATACTCACTACAGTAGGGCTTTACACCAGCAATACTCACTGCAGTAGGCCTTTAAACCAGTAATACTCACTGCAGTAGGGCTTTACACCAGTAATACTCACTGCAGTAGGGCTTTACACCAGTAATACTCACTGCAGTAGAGCCTTTACACCAGTAATACTCACTGCAGTAGGGGCTTTACACCAGTAATACTCACTGCAGTAGGGCTTTACACCAGCAATACTCACTGCAGTAGAGCCTTTACACCAGTAATACTCACTGCAGTAGGGCTTTACACCAGTAATACTCACTGCAGTAGGGCCTTTACACCAGTAATACTCACTGCAGTAGGGCTTAACACCAGTAATACTCACTGCAGTAGGGCTTTACACCAGCAATACTCACTGCAGTAGGCCTTTACACCAGCAATACTCACTGCAGTAGGGCTTGTACACCAGTAATACTCACTGCAGTAAGGCTTTAAACCAGTAATACTCACTGCAGTAGGGCTTTACACCAGTAATACTCACTGCAGTAGGGCTTTACACCAGTAATACTCACTGCAGTAGAGCCTTTACACCAGTAATACTCACTGCAGTAGGGCTTTACACCAGCAATACTCACTGCAGTAGGCCTTTAAACCAGTAATACTCACTGCAGTAGGGCTTTACACCAGTAATACTCACTACAGTAGGGCTTTACACCAGTAATACTCACTGCAGTAGGGCTTTACACCAGTAATACTCACTGCAGTAGAGCCTTTACACCAGTAATACTCACTGCAGTAGGGGCTTTACACCAGTAATACTCACTGCAGTAGGGCTTTACACCAGTAATACTCACTGCAGTAGGGCTTTACACCAGTAATACTCACTGCAGTAGGGCCTTTACACCAGTAATACTCACTGCAGTAGGGCTTTACACCAGTAATACTCACTGCAGTAGGGCTTTACACCAGCAATACTCACTGCAGTAGGCCTTTACACCAGCAATACTCACTGCAGTAGGGCTTGTACACCAGTAATACTCACTGCAGTAAGGCTTTAAACCAGTAATACTCACTGCAGTAGGGCTTTACACCAGTAATACTCACTGCAGTAGGGCTTTACACCAGTAATACTCACTGCAGTAGAGCCTTTACACCAGTAATACTCACTGCAGTAGGGCCTTTACACCAGTAATACTCACTGCAGTAGGGCTTTACACCAGTAATACTCACTGCAATAGGGCCTTTACACCAGTAATACTCACTGCAGTAGGGCTTTACACCAGTAATACTCACTGCAGTAGGGCTTTACACCAGTAATACTCACTGCAATAGGGCCTTTACACCAGTAATACTCACTACAATAGGGCTTTACACCAGTAATACTCACTGCAATAGGGCCTTTACACCAGTAATACTCACTGCTATAGGCCTTTACACCAGTAATACTCACTGCAATAGGGCTTTACACCAGTAATACTCACTGCAATAGGGCTTTACACCAGTAATACTCACTGCAATAGGGCCTTTACACCAGTAATACTCACTGCAATAGGGCTTTACACCAGTAATACTCACTGCAATAGGGCTTTACACCAGTAATACTCACTGCAATAGGGCCTTTACACCAGTAATACTCACTGCAGTAGGGCCTTTACACCAGTAATACTCACTGCAATAGGGCTTTACACCAGCAATACTCACTGCAGTAGAGCCTTTATACCAGTAATACTCACTGCAATAGGGCCTTTACACCAGTAATACTCACTGCAATAGGGCCTTAGTCTTGCGTGTGGGGTCATCAGGGCGGAAATTCTTGTACTCCTCTACCTCCTTCTCCAAGGAGAGCAGCTGAGACTGCAACTTACTGCGCAAGCCCGGCAGAGTGTCCCTGATGTGATTGGTTAATTGCTAAGGGGGGA
>CM040405.1:100000-130000 GCA_022702515.1 Ilyophis sp. 1 JC-2022
ACCGCTGGAACATTACACACACCAGGCACTGCTAGAACATTACACACACCAGGCACTGCTGAAACATTACACACACCAGGCACTACTGAAACATTACACATGCCAGGCACTGCTGGAACATTACACACACCAGGCACTGCAGGAACATTACACACACCAGGCACTGCTGAAACATTACACACACCAGGAACATTACACACACCAGGCACTGCTGAAACATTACACACACCAGGCACTGCTGGAACATTACACATGCCAGGCACTGCTGGAACATTACACACACCAGGCACTGCTGGAACATTACACACACCAGGCACTGCTGAAACATTACACACACCAGGCACTGCTGGAACATTACACACACCAGGCACTGCTGAAACATTACACACACCAGGCACTGCTGAAACATTACACACACCAGGAACATTACACACACCAGGAACATTACACACACCAGACACTGTTGGAACATTACACACACCAGGCACTGCAGGAACATTACACACACCAGGCACTGCTGGAACATTACACACACCAGGCACTGCTGAAACATTACACACACCAGGAACATTACACACACCAGGAACATTACACACACCAGGCACTGTTGGAACATTACACACACCAGGCACTGCAGGAACATTACACACACCAGGCACTGCTGAAACATTACACACACCAGGCACTACTGGAACATTACACACACCAGGCACTGCTGGAACATTACACACACCAGGCATGTACACGTCTGTACACATACAGGTGTGTGTGTAAGTGTGCCCAGGTGTGTGTATAAGCGTGTGCAAGTGTGTACAGGTGTGTGTATAAGCATGTTTAAGGGTATATAAGCATGTGCAAGTGTGTAAGGGTGTGTGTGTGTGTATAAGCATGTTTAAGTGTGTGTAAGCATAAATAAGCATTTATAAGTGTGTGTAAGTGTGTACAGGTGTGTGTATTAGCATGTTTAAGGGTATATAAGCATGTCTAAGTGTGTGTAAGCCTGTATAAGTGTGTGTAAGCCTATATAAGTGTGTGTAAGCCTATATAAGTGTGTGTAAGTGTGTATAAGTGTGTGTTTAAGATTATATAAGTGTGTGTAAGCGTGTATAAGTGTGTGTAAGCATATGTAAGTGTGTGTTAGGGTGTATAAGTGTGTGTTAGGGTGTATAAGTGTGTGTAAGTGTTTATAAGGGTGTATAAGTGTGTGTAAGCATGTATAAGTGTGTGTAAGCATATGTAAGTGTGTGTTAGGGTGTTTAAGTGTGTGTTAGGGTGTATAAGTGTGTGTGTGTATAAGGGTGTATAAGTGTGTGTAAGTGTGTATAAGTGTGTGTAAGTATGTATAAGTGTGTATAAGCATGTGTAAGCGTGTATACGTGTGTGTAAGTGTGTATAAGTGTGTGTAAGCATATGTAAGTGTGTGTTAGGGTGTATAAGTGTGTGTAAGCGTGTGTAAGTGTGTGTAAGTGTGTGTAAGTGTGTGTAAGTGTGTGTAAGTGTGTGTAAGCATATGTAAGTGTGTGTTAGGGTGTATAAGTGTGTGTTAGGGTGTATAAGTGTGTGTAAGTGTGTATAAGGGTGTATAAGTGTGTGTAAGCGTGTATAAGTGTGTGTAAGCATATGTAAGTGTGTGTTAGGGTGTATAAGTGTGTGTAAGCGTGTGTAAGTGTGTGTAAGTGTGTGTAAGTGTGTGTAAGTGTGTGTAAGCATATGTAAGTGTGTGTTAGGGTGTATAAGTGTGTGTTAGGGTGTATAAGTGTGTGTAAGTGTGTATAAGTGTGTGTAAGCGTGTATAAGTGTGTGTAAGCATATGTAAGTGTGTGTTAGGGTGTATAAGTGTGTGTAAGCGTGTGTAAGTGTGTGTAAGTGTGTGTGTGTGTAAGCATATGTAAGTGTGTGTTAGGGTGTATAAGTGTGTGTTAGGGTGTATAAGTGTGTGTAAGTGTGTATAAGGGTGTATAAGTGTGTGTAAGCGTGTATAAGTGTGTGTAAGCATATGTAAGTGTGTGTTAGGGTGTATAAGTGTGTGTAAGCGTGTGTAAGTGTGTGTAAGTGTGTGTAAGTGTGTGTAAGCATATGTAAGTGTGTGTTAGGGTGTATAAGTGTGTGTTAGGGTGTATAAGTGTGTGTAAGTGTGTATAAGGGTGTATAAGTGTGTGTAAGCGTGTATAAGTGTGTGTAAGCATATGTAAGTGTGTGTTAGGGTGTATAAGTGTGTGTAAGCATGTATAAGTGTGTGTAAGTGTGTGTAAGTGTGTGTAAGTGTGTGTAAGTGAGTATAAGTGTGTGTGAGTATAAGTGTGTGTAAGCGTGTATAAGTGCGTGTAAGTGTGTGTAAGTGTGTGTAAGTGAGTGTAAGTGTGTGTAAGTGTGTGTAAGTGTAAGTGTGTGTAAGTGTGTGTAAGTGTGTGAAAGCATATGTAAGTGTGTGTTAGGGTGTATAAGTGTGTGTTAGGGTGTATAAGTGTGTGTAAGTGTGTATAAGGGTGTATAAGTGTGTGTAAGCGTGTATAAGTGTGTGTAAGTGTGTGTAAGTGTGTGTAAGTGTGTGTAAGTGTGTGTAAGCATATGTAAGTGTGTGTTAGGGTGTATAAGTGTGTGTTAGGGTGTATAAGTGTGTGTAAGTGTGTATAAGGGTGTATAAGTGTGTGTAAGCGTGTATAAGTGTGTGTAAGCATATGTAAGTGTGTGTTAGGGTGTATAAGTGTGTGTAAGCATGTATAAGTGTGTGTAAGTGTGTGTAAGTGTGTGTAAGTGAGTATAAGTGTGTGTGAGTATAAGTGTGTGTAAGCGTGTATAAGTGCGTGTAAGTGTGTGTAAGTGTGTGTAAGTGTGTGTAAGTGAGTATAAGTGTGTGTGAGTATAAGTGTGTGTAAGTGTGTGTAAGTGAGTATAAGTGTGTGTGAGTATAAGTGTGTGTTAGGGTGTATAAGTGTGTGTAAGTGTGTATAAGGGTGTATAAGTGTGTGTAAGCGTGTATAAGTGTGTGTAAGTGTGTATAAGTGTGTGTAAGTGTGTGTAAGCATATGTAAGTGTGTGTTAGGGTGTATAAGTGTGTGTTAGGGTGTATAAGTGTGTGTAAGTGTGTATAAGGGTGTATAAGGGTGTATAAGTGTGTGTAAGCGTGTATAAGTGTGTGTAAGCATATGTAAGTGTGTGTTAGGGTGTATAAGTGTGTGTAAGCATGTATAAGTGTGTGTAAGTGTGTGTAAGTGTGTGTAAGTGAGTATAAGTGTGTGTGAGTATAAGTGTGTGTAAGCGTGTATAAGTGCGTGTAAGTGTGTGTAAGTGTGTGTAAGTGAGTATAAGTGTGTGTGAGTATAAGTGTGTGTAAGTGTGTGTAAGTGTGTGTAAGTGTGTGTAAGTGAGTATAAGTGTGTGTGAGTATAAGTGTGTGTAAGTGTGTGTAAGTGTGTGTAAGCATATGTAAGTGTGTGTTAGGGTGTATAAGTGTGTGTTAGGGTGTATAAGTGTGTGTAAGTGTGTATAAGGGTGTATAAGTGTGTGTAAGCGTGTATAAGTGTGTGTAAGCATATGTAAGTGTGTGTTAGGGTGTATAAGTGTGTGTAAGCATGTATAAGTGTGTGTAAGTGTGTGTAAGTGTGTGTAAGTGAGTATAAGTGTGTGTGAGTATAAGTGTGTGTAAGCGTGTATAAGTGCGTGTAAGTGTGTGTAAGTGTGTGTAAGTGAGTATAAGTGTGTGTAAGCATGTATAAGTGTGTGTAAGTGTGTGTAAGTGTGTGTAAGTGTGTGTAAGTGAGTATAAGTGTGTGTGAGTATAAGTGTGTGTAAACGTGTATAAGTGCGTGTAAGCATATGTAAGTGTGTGTAAGTGTGTATAAGTGTGTATAAGTGTGTTCATTGCTTTCAGCTGTTGTTAGTTAGTTTGAACAGATTGCAGCCACTCGGTTACTTAGTTTATTTTAAATTGCTTAATAGAAAGCTTGTAGCTCATGCTGTGATTGGGCTGGCTACCTGTGTTTTGTGTTGCTAATTAGATCTAGTTGAACCAGTTTCAGCTATGTGTATTAACTCCGCAAACAGCTGAGTGCAATTAAGTAACTGCATAAAGCTAAAACAGAGGCAGCCGTATTACGAAAGCCTCGTCGCCGATTTAACTGTACTTGTTGTTCCGATGTTCACTAGGACTCTATCTAACCTCTCTTTTCACCCCCTACCATGTGTCTAACCGTGCAGAACCGGCCACTCAACTGAAACTGCACTCCTGGCTGTGACCGAGGCACTCGCCACTGCTAGAGCCTCCTCCCTCTCCTCTGTCCTGATTCTCCTTGACCTGTCTGCAGCATTTGATACGGTCAACCACAAACTCCTGATCTCCACACTGGCTGAGATGGGCATCTCTGGAACTGCTCTCTCTTAGTTTACATCTTATCTCACAGATAGATCCTACCAAGTCTCCTGGAAGGGCTCTATCTCTGCACCCCATCCTCTTTCTACAGGAGTCCCGCAGGGATCTGTACTGGGTCCTCTGCTGTTCTCCATTTACACTAAGTCTCTTGGTTTGGTCATTAACTCACATGGCTTCTCCTACCACTGTTATGCTGATGACACTCAACTCTTCCTCTCTTTCCCTCCCTCTACCCCACAGATTAAAGAGAGGATATCTGCTTGCCTGGCTGACATCTCTGAGTGGATGTCTAGCCATCACCTGAAGCTCAACCTGGACAAGACTGAGCTGCTCTTCATGCCACACAAGACATCCCCGCTTCTAGACCTGTCCATCACTGTCGACGGAACTATGGTGACCGCCTCCCGCTCTGCAAGAAACCTGGGGGTGGTCCTGGACGACCAGCTGGACTTCAGAGAGCACATCAGGGCAACGACACGGTCCTGCAGGTTCCTCCTGTACAACATTAGGAGGATTCGGCCGTACCTGACCACCTACTCTGCCCAGCTCCTTGTCCAGACCATGGTCACCTCACGCCTGGACTACTGCAACTCCCTTCTCGCAAGCCTGCCAGCCTGCGCCATTCTGCCCCTTCAACTGGTCCAGAACGCGGCTGCTCGGCTTGTGTTCAACCTCCCGAAGTTCACACACGTCACCCCCCTGCTGAGGTCACTCCACTGGCTTCCAGTCGTGGCCAGGATCAGGTTCAAAGTTCTGACCCTGGCCTACACTGCAGCCAAAAGGTCAGGCCCCTCCTACCTACAGGACTTGATCCAGCACTACGCTCCTGCTCGACCACTTCGCTCTGCTGGTGCAGGGCGACTTGCACTTCCCTCCCTCCGTGTCAACGGCACTCGCTCGTCCCGACTGCGGAGCTTCTCCACTCTAGCTCCCCAGTGGTGGAATGAACTCCCCACTCTGTTGCGCTCTGCTGAAACGCTATCTGTTTTCCGTCGTGGTCTGAAAACACACTTTTTCAGACTCCACCTTGATTAACTACATATATAAAGCCAAATATATAGTATGATCTTTCTGTTTATTTTCTATTTGGTTTTGCTATTTCGTAGCTTAGAATGTATAGCCGACTGTATTCTGTTGACTACTAGCGATAGCTCCTATGTTGTGAGAAAGTTGTGCTTTGTTGGATTTGCTTTGTAGATTGTGTCTATGTGTCAGGGGTAGCGTGGGAACGAAGGACCAGACGCAACAGTAGAGGTTCAGAGGATGCTCACTGAACACCACAAAGCGGGAACGAAACCCCGCAAACAGGGAATAACAATAAACAAACAAAATATAACTCTCCACACCAGGAGAGATACCGCTACAACTGAAAGCAACCCTAAAGGCGAAAAAACTCTTAACACTATATACAATGCAATAACAACGAAAAAACCCTATAGCTCACAACGAGAGAGCCGAAACCAAAAACTCTCTTGCAAAACGAGATAGCCCTGAATACACGGGCAGTAACAATAATGGTAATAGGCAGAACAACGAAAAACAATTGCACCCTCGGAACGTGACTATAACGCCCGATAAATGGTGAAAGAAATACAAAAACAAAATAACGCTTACGAGTTCCAACAACGAAGAGAGCGGGACTGGAAAAGGATGATGTCCTAGGATACCGGCTTTCTTCGTAAAACGATTGGCAATATGGAAGCGTCTACCACAGGTGACGCGAGGTTTAAATAATAATGGGAACTACGGAACAGGTGAATACACTGAGTAGCAAACCCAAAAACATGAAACGGACAAAGAAACAAAGAGAAGAGACGCAACACGAGCGCTCCCCAGGGAAGTGGTCAAACAGATAACAGCAGGCTGAAACCATGACACTATGACCTTCAATATGCACTAATTGTACGTCGCTTTGGATAAAAGCGTCTGCCAAATAAATGTAATGTAATATAAGTGTGTATACGTGTGTATAAGTGTGTGTAAGTGTGTATAAGTGTGTGTAAGCATGTATAAGTGTGTGTAAGTGTGTGAAAGTGTGTATAAGTGTGTGTAAGCGTGTATAAGTGTGTGTAAGCATGTATAAGTGTGTGTAAGCATGTGTAAGTGTGTATAAGCGTGTGTAAGTGTGTGTAAGCGTGTATAAGTGTGTGTAAGTGTGTATAAGTGTGTACCCCTGTGTACCCCTGCGTACCCCTGCGTAGTGGCAGCAGTTTGTTCTCCAGGATGTCTCTGGCATCTGTTCCCTCGTCCATCAGGTCCAGCTTGGTGATGACACCAATGGTGCGTAGACCTGGAAGAAGGTCAAAGGTCATCTATTGGGCCTTGGCCTTGTATTGCTCAAGAACAGAGGCGGTCAACCCTGCACTCTGATCCGAGATCAGGGGTGTATTATCATTATTAAATAATGTGTGTATTATTATCATAAGGTTGTCCATAAGCTAACCTTAAGAATGATAATAATACACTATTAATAACACATTATTTATTTTTGTAGTGCTCAATGCACCTTACAGAATAAGACCAACTAAAATAATTACAATCAATGCAATTTAAATTAATAAACCATTTTCTCTCACACAGCCATATTGGCATTAATGCAACAATGCGCAATACAGTGAAAGGAGAAAATCCTGTTGAGCATGAGAATACCATGTGACAAAGGCAGTACAGCTTTTCTGCAGTCATAACCTTTAAAATCCACAAACTACAGTCAATGCAATGGCACAAAAAAAAAATATATAAGGCACAGTAGCAATTTGTCTATTCACAGCCCTATTGTACAGGAATACACAGAGAGAATGAGGAGAGAAAGTAATGATATCACACAACTCAAGCATTACAACACAATGTTTATTCAAAGCCTTACCTGTGCTGCTCAGAGCCTTACCAGTGAGAGCTCTACCTGTGCTGCTTAGAGCCCTACCTGTGCTGCTCAGAGCCCTACCTGTACTGCTCAGAGCTCTACCTGTGCTGCTCAGAGCCGTACCTGTGCTGCTCAGAGCTCTACCTGTGCTGCTCAGAGCCCTACCTGTGCTGCTCAGAGCTCTACCTGTGAGAGCTCTACCTGTGCTGCCCAGAGCCCTACCTGTGCTGCTCAGAGCTCTACCTGTGAGAGCTCTACCTGTGCTGCTCAGAGCCCTACCTGTGCTGCTCAGAGCTCTACCTGTGAGAGCTCTACCTGTGCTGCTCAGAGCCCTACCTGTGCTGCTCAGAGCTCTGCCTGTGCTGCTCAGAGCCCTACCTGTGCTGCTCAAACCTCTACCTGTGTTGCTCAGAGCCCTACCTGTGCTGCTCAGAGCCCTACCTGTGCTCCTCAGAGCCCTACCTGTGCTGCTCAGAGATCTACCTGTGAGAGCCATACCTATGCTCCTCAGAGCCCTACCTGTGAGAGCCCTACCTGTGCTGTTCAGAGCTCTACCAGTGAGAGCCCTACCTGTGCTCCTCAGAGCCCTAACTGTGCTCCTCAGAGCCCTAACTGTGCTGCTCAGAGCTCTACCTGTGCTGCTCAGAGCTGTACCTGTGAGAGCCCTACCTGTGCTCCTCAGAGCCCTAACTGTGCTGCTCAGAGCTCTACCTGTGCTCCTCAGAGCTCTACCTGTGAGAGACCTACCTGTGCTCCTCAGAGCCCTACCTGTGAGAGCCCTACCTGTGCTGTTCAGAGCTGTACCTGTGAGAGCCCTACCTGTGCTCCTCAGAGCCCTAACTGTGCTGCTCAGAGCTCGACCTGTGCTGCTCAGAGCTCTACCTGTGAGAGACCTACCTGTGCTGTTCAGAGCCTTACCTGTGCTGTTCAGAGCCCTACCTGTGAGAGCCCTACCTGTGCTGCTCAGAGCTCTACCTGTGAAAGCCCTACCTGTGCTGCTCAGAGCTCTACCTGTGAGAGCCCTACCTGTGCTGTTCAGAGACCTACCTTGCGGATCGACCTCCTTTGCGATCTTGAGGGCATCGGAGTTGGCCAGGTCAGTGTTGGCGGGTGTGACAGCCAGGATCAGACAGCTCTCCTTGGTGATGAACTGCAGAAGCATTTCTCTGATCTGCTGCTCAATGTCCACTGGCTGGTCACCCACCGCCACCTTGGTCATCCCCGGGAGGTCAATCAGGGTCAGGTTCAGCACTGACACAGAAACAGCGTATGTCAATGACGTGTAGCATGTAAAACTGTGTGCTGCCCAACACACTCTTCTGCTATCAACATGAATGTCACACACAACATGTTACCACGTGGGTAACATATCCTCAGGTTAAGGGGAATAGTTGTGCATCATGTGTGTAGTTTAGGTGTAGTGTGTTACCACAGGGAGAGTACACTCTGAATGATAGGGGTGGGGGAGATGATGATGTGTGTAGTTTAGGTGTAGTGTGTTACCACAGGGAGAGTACACTCTCAGATTGACAGGGAAGGGGGAGATGATGATGTGTGTAGTTTAGGTGTAGTCTGTTACCATGGGGAGAGTACACTCTCAGATTGATAGGGAAGGGGGAGATGTGTGTAGTTTAGGTGTAGTGTGTTACCATGGAGAGAGTAATCTCAGATTGATAGGAATGGGGTAGATGATGTGTAGTTTAGGTGTAGTGTGTTACCATGAGGAGAGTACACTCTCAGATTGATAGGGAAGGGGGAGATGTGTGTAGTTTAGGTGTAGTGTGTTACCATGGAGAGAGTAATCTCAGATTGATAGGAATGGGGTAGATGATGTGTAGTTTAGGTGTAGTCTGTTACCATGGGGAGAGTACACTCTCAGATTGATAGGGAAGGGGGAGATGTGTGTAGTTTAGGTGTAGTGTGTTACCATGGAGAGAGTAATCTCAGATTGATAGGAATGGGGTAGATGATGTGTAGTTTAGGTGTAGTGTGTTACCATGGGGAGAGTACACTCTCAGATTGATAGGGACGGGGGAGATGCCCTTATTGGTTCCTGTGATTCTGTCCGTCTCCGCCTCGATCTCCATCCGCACCTCATCAAAATCCACAAACTTCCGCCCTTTACAGTGCAGGAACTCTGCATATTCTACAGAAATGGAGATGATAACATGCTAAGAAAGAGAGGCAATAACACACCAAGAGAGAGAGAGAGAGAGAGAGAGAGAGAGAGAGAGCATAACAGACCTTGACACTGAACATGCAAGCAAACATCTGACACACACTTTGAGCAGCAATCCTATTTTGTTCAGACAAAAGCACAGCAGGTACACACCTGCACACACACCTGTGTGAGTACCTTTACACACTCGCACACACACCTGTATGAGTACCTTTACACACTCGCACACACACCTGTATGATTACATTTACACACTCGTGCACACACCTGTATGAGTACATTTACACACACCTGCCTTAGGGCATTTACACACTCGCACACACACCTGCATGAGTACATTTACACACACACACAAACCTGCATGAGTACATTTACACACATACACACACCTTTATGAGTACATTTACACACTCACACCTGTATGAGCACATTTACACACTCACACACACACACACACCTGCTTTGTTGTTGACCAGCTGTAGGATAAGAGGCCTGCGGGTGACGATGCCTGACCCTCGAGGAAGAAAATCCCTGAAAAACACAGAATAAAACTGAAACAAACAAACACACACACACACACACACACAAACACACAAACACACACACAATACCACACACACCAAACCAGAAACAAACACACACAATACCACACACACACACACACATACACCAAACCACAAAAACACACACACACACACACACACACACACCAAACCACAAAAACACACACACACACCAAACCACAAACACACACACAATACCACACACACGCACACACACAAACACACACACACACACGCACGCACCAGAAAGCACAAACAGAGACACACACAAAAACCACAAACCCAATAACCAAACCTCACCAACCGACATTGTACACCTGTACCTATAGGCTCATTCCAATGGGAAAATGAACCCTTTTTAACTTCAACCTCTCAGATCTTTATGGTATTTGATACCCATAATGTAACCTTGCAGTAATGACAATGATTGAGAAAGAAAATGATCAGGGATCAAGAAAATGATCAAGAAAATTAGGAACAAAGTGCATTTCCACAAACACTTCTGGTTCAGAGACCTACAGTCTGAAGATGGTCGCATTGTAATCACAATAACTTGCTTTACAACATGGGTCATGTTTGAATACTTTGACTTAATGCTTTGCAATCATTAATTAAGAATTACATTTAAAAATCGAATTCTCTCAAAACTGGGATGTGCTGTTGTACACAGTGGGATGTGCTGTAGTACACATTGGGATGTGCTGTAGTACACATTGGGATGTGCTGTAGTACACAGTGGGATGTACTGTAGTACACAGTGGGATGTGCTGTTGTACACAGTGGGATGTGCTGTTGTACACAGCGGGATGTGCTGTAGTACACAGCGGGATGTGCTGTAGTACACAGCGGGATGTGCTGTAGTACACAGCGGGATGTGCTGTAGTACACATTGGGATGTGCTGTAGTACACAGTGGGATGTGCTGTAGTACACAGTGGGATGTGCTGTAGTACACAGTGGGATGTGCTGTTGTACACAGTGGGATGTGCTGTAGTACACATTGGGATGTGCTGTAGTACACAGTGGGATGTGCTGTAGTACACAGTGGGATGTGCTGTAGTACACAGTGGGATGTGCTGTTGTACACAGTGGGATGTGCTGTTGTACACAGTGGGATGTGCTGTAGTACACAGTGGGATGTGCTGTAGTACACAGTGGGATGTGATGTAGTACACAGTGGGATGTGATGTAGTACACAGTGGGATGTGCTGTAGTACACAGTGGGATGTGCTGTAGTACACAGTGGGATGTGCTGTTGTACACAGCGGGATGTGCTGTAGTACACAGCGGGATGTGCTGTAGTACACAGTGGGATGTGCTGTTGTACACAGCGGGATGTGCTGTAGTACACAGCGGGATGTGCTGTAGTACACAGCGGGATGTGCTGTAGTACACAGCGGGATGTGCTGTAGTACACAGCGGGATGTGCTGTAGTACACAGCGGGATGTGCTGTAGTACACAGCGGGATGTGCTGTAGTACACAGTGGGATGTGCTGTAGTACACAGTGGGATGTGCTGTAGTACACAGTGGGATGTGCTGTAGTACACAGTGGGATGTGCTGTTGTACACAGTGGGATGTGCTGTAGTACACAGTGGGATGTGCTGTTGTACACAGTGGGATGTGCTGTAGTACACAGTGGGATGTGCTGTAGTACACAGTGGGATGTGCTGTAGTACACAGTGGGATGTGCTGTTGTACACAGTGGGATGTGCTGTAGTACACAGTGGGATGTGCTGTAGTACACAGTGGGATGTGCTGTAGTACACAGTGGGATGTGCTGTAGTACACAGTGGGATGTGCTGTTGTACACAGTGGGATGTGCTGTAGTACACAGTGGGATGTGCTGTAGTACACAGTGGGATGTGCTGTAGTACACAGTGGGATGTGCTGTAGTACACAGTGGGATGTGCTGTAGTACACAGTGGGATGTGCTGTTGTACACAGTGGGATGTGCTGTAGTACACAGTGGGATGTGCTGTAGTACACAGTGGGATGTGCTGTAGTACACAGTGGGATGTGCTGTAGTACACAGTGGGATGTGCTGTTGTACACAGTGGGATGTGCTGTAGTACACAGTGGGATGTGCTGTAGTACACAGTGGGATGTGCTGTAGTACACAGTGGGATGTGCTGTAGTACACAGTGGGATGTGCTGTAGTACACAGTGGGATGTGCTGTAGTACACAGTGGGATGTGCTGTAGCACACAGTGGGATGTGCTGTAGTACACAGTGGGATGTGCTGTAGTACACAGTGGGATGTGCTGTAGCACACAGTGGGATGTGCTGTAGTACACAGTGGGATGTGCTGTAGTACACAGTGGGATGTGCTGTAGTACACAGTGGGATGTGCTGTAGTACACAGTGGGATGTGCTGTAGTACACAGGGGGATGTGCTGTAGTACACAGTGGGATGTGCTGTAGTACACAGTGGGATGTGCTGTAGTACACAGTGGGATGTGCTGTAGTACACAGTGGGATGTGCTGTAGTACACAGTGGGATGTGCTGTAGTACACAGTGGGACGTGCTGTAGTACACAGTGGGATGTGCTGTAGTACACAGTGGGATGTGCTGTAGTACACAGTGGGATGTGCTGTAGTACACAGTGGGATGTGCTGTAGTACACAGTGGGATGTGCTGTAGCACACAGTGGGATGTGCTGTAGTACACAGTGGGATGTGCTGTAGTACACAGTGGGATGTGCTGTAGTACACAGTGGGATGTGCTGTAGTACACAGTGGGACGTGCTGTAGTACACAGTGGGATGTGCTGTAGTACACAGTGGGATGTGCTGTAGTACACAGTGGGATGTGCTGTAGTACACAGTGGGATGTGCTGTAGTACACAGTGGGATGTGCTGTAGTACACAGTGGGATGTGCTGTAGTACACAGGGGGATGTGCTGTAGTACACAGTGGGATGTGCTGTAGTACACAGTGGGATGTGCTGTAGTACACAGTGGGATGTGCTGTAGTACACAGTGGGATGTGCTGTTGTACACAGTGGGATGTGCTGTTGTACACAGTGGGATGTGCTGTAGTACACAGTGGGATGTACTGTAGTACACAGTGGGATGTGCTGTTGTACACAGTGGGATGTGCTGTAGTACACAGTGGGATGTGCTGTTGTACACAGTGGGATGTGCTGTAGTACACAGTGGGATGTGCTGTAGTACACAGTGGGATGTACTGTAGTACACAGTGGGATGTGCTGTTGTACACAGTGGGATGTGCTGTAGTACACAGTGGGATGTGCTGTTGTACACAGTGGGATGTGCTGTAGTACACAGTGGGACGTGCTGTAGTACACAGTGGGATGTGCTGTAGTACACAGTGGGATGTGCTGTAGTACACAGGGGGATGTGCTGTAGTACACAGTGGGATGTGCTGTAGTACACAGTGGGATGTGCTGTAGTACACAGTGGGATGTGCTGTAGTACACAGTGGGATGTACACACGCCAATTTAGAGTGTTGGATCGCTTGCACTTTTTGTTTTGCAGCACTATTACAGAAACTGATTGACGAGTTAAATCAGGGGAGAATTGCTCCGGTCCTGGTTTTCACTCCAACCAATTAGCAACCGTTTTAGTTTTCTGACCGCTCTATAAACTATGCTGGTTCAGTACGACAGCACGGTGAAATCTTACACTCTTTAGAATACACTCATCTGCGGCTGTAGCTGGTGCATTTACAAACGCTCAAGATATCATTGAGCTAATGAAATAATTAAGAGCAGGGTAAAGGCTAGTGCTCCAGTGGAGAGGGTTACAATCACAAATAACACTGGCCATGTCACATGACTCCTACTGAAAAATGAATGAATGTGAAGCAACCGGTGTTAATTATTAATGTTGAATGAACAAAACCAGAGCCCAGAGAAACAGGCTATTTATACTGCACACCAACAGCCAACAGATGCACACTCATATACACACATTAACACCTACAGCTCTGACTGCACACTCATATAAGCACATTAACACCTACAGCTCTGACTGCACACTCATATAAGCACATTAACACCTACAGCTCTGACTGCACACTCATATACACACATTAACACCTACAGCTCTGACTGCACACTCATATAAGCACATTAACACCTACAGCTCTGACTGCACACTCATATACACACATTAACACCTACAGCTCTGACTGCACACTCATATACACACATCAACACCTACAGCTCTGACTGCACACTCATATACACACATTAACACCTACAGCTCTGACTGCACACTCATATACGCACAGGTCTCACAATATTCTACAGATGTTGGTCCCTAGAGTCAGAACAGAATTAGGCAAAAAAGCTTTTAAATACACTGCCCCTTCTTCCGGGAATAATGTACAGAAGGACCTGAAATTGTCAGAACTGATTACTATGGGGGAATTTTAAAAGATCCTGAACATTTGCTCCTAAATTCTCTCTAAAACAGTTTTAGAAAATTGTACCTGTTTATGAATCATAACTGGATTTGTGTCTTTGACCTTGTATTGTATATTAAGTGGACATTGTGCTCATTCGTTTGGAGTGTGTGACGGTTATACCTGTCTGTTTGTATTGTTTGTGTTTGGAGTGTGTGACGGTTATACCTGTCTGTTTGTATTGTTTGGGTTTGGGTTTATTATTGTAATAATGTTTATGCTGCTCTCTTGGCCAGGTCACTCTTGAAAAAAAGATTTTAATCTCAATGAGACTTTTACCTGGTTAAATAAAAGATATGATGATGAAAACTGGTTATTGGTTAAGAATGTTCCACTTTGGTTCCATACCAGGGCCGCGTTTACCAATAACTTTTTATTTCCCGCTAGGGAACTTCAGTTGTAGTCCCAGCAACAACAAAAAAGACAGACAGTGGGGCAGACCCACAACACACAAACAAACATATCAAACAAAGACCTCCAACAGAATCATTACATCAATCAAGTGAATCAAGTGAATTAAAGTGCAATACAGCCATGATTAAAAATAGCCCCCGTTGTCCCGAGATGCCCAGTGTCACCAAGCAGTCCAACACACAAACTCCGCCTCCATGACTCTCCTCAATATACGCAGTGCCGCGGTCTCTGTACACCGCCGAAACGGAGCACCGAACTGTGTAAATTTTCCCAGTCTTCTCCTCACTCCTCCCCCGCATTATGTTCTCCTTCCCTGGTTGCCGTTTGAAGATTGCCTGCACTCCTGGATCAGTCCCGACATCTTCAACTCCGGTGAAGAGCGACGGTAACTTTGTTGCTGCAGTCTCCAGATCCAAGATCTTCTCTAATGTATTTGGTACTCAGTGCCGAAATAGAACTCTGTACAGCTACGCCCAGAGGTTTTGTAGCGAGGGCAGGCTATGACCCAGCTATAAAAGCGAATCTCAGCGGTTGATCTGCGTGCCGTGGACGGGGAGAGCAGATAGGAGAGAGAGAGCGAGCAAACGAGCGATATATATAGCTAGCTTACAGTTTATCTTTTTTCAATATTCTAGTAAGTTATAGTAACCTTAAAAATATATATATACATAGTTTATTCAAAATAAATGGCATGGGTAACTATTTGTACAGCGTGTGATTTGTTGTTTACTGGCCGCATCATTATAAGCCCAAACGAGGCTATGCATGCCGCATTCGCCACCATTGCTTCTGCCTCGGCAGCGGCAAGCTTCTTGGGGCTCGCTTGGGCTCAGCCCCTATTATTTCCTTATCATGCCCAGATTGCGGCATTTTTCGAATTTCAAAAGGGGCGGGTTTAGCTAAACCAGCGTGTTTTGTTACCCTTTAAAGCGTGAACACGCAGTCACCTCTTAAGAGCTACTTAAAGGAGAAGTTTGGTATTAAGCATGTTAAGCCCTGTTAAAAGGTTATTGACGATCAATGATCATATACAATGGTCCATATCAACATTTTGACAAACTTTGCAGTCTTGAGATATATTTACCATTTAAAGGGTAAGTACAGCCTAAAACCACTATTTTTTTTGCCAATTACTGATATATTTGAACATATCCATGTGCGAGAGATTGATCCTGTTGCAAATCGCGACATTTCATCACAATGTTTAGCATTTTATAGACAGAGTAGTGTACCTAGGCTATTGCATTTGTAATTTACTATTGGCTGTTGTACATTACATTAGTTATTTGGCAGACGCTTTTATCCAAAGTGACGTACAATAAGTGCATATTGAAGGTCTACAAAGCAAAGCAAATCCGACAAAGCACAACTTTCTCACAACGTAGGAGCTATCCTTAATAATGAACATAGAATACAGTAGGCTATACATTCTTAACTATAAAATATCAAAAAACACAAATAGAAAATAACAAATAAACAGGAAGTACGTACTTGTGTTCGAGCCGCTCGCTCAGTATTTGTGACGTGCAGTACATGTGATGTCCAAATCCAGGAAGTTGTGGAGAGGAGCATTTGTGTGAGCTACAGGCTACTGATAGAGAGAGGATGGCTAGGTGTCAACTCATACAGTTTGCCCTTATTATATATGGTTTTTCCAACTTTTCTAGTCTAATACGTTTTGGTTTTTTTCTCAAACGTTTCTCCATCAACCTGCCCAGGGACTACAGATGAAAATTAGCCCCAATGGCTAAATCTGGCACATTTACGTTTATTAATGTGCATTGTCCCTTTCTTAAATAAATAAACCTAAACCTATAATTAATTTAATCGCAGAAATCACATTTTCTTTCTCCCTCTCGGCTGTTCTTCCGCTCTCTGAGGCCATGGGGAAAACAAGTAGCAGGACTGATCTAAAAATGACACCGTAGCCCACAAGATACCTACGTTAGTTAACTTAGCTAACAGTTAAACGGTTATGACTGGTCAATGTTCATGTTTATGCAGTTTTGACCGAAATTAGATGTTTCTTGAGATTTTAATGTGGCTTATATATATGACTCAATTTAGCTAAGTTACTACGAGTTTCATTGTATATTAATTAATGGCTAACTTAGCAGTCTTTAATAACTAACTGTTACTAGAAAATTATGCAAATTAAGATGAGCTAAGTTTATAACTAGGCCTTATTATGTAGCCTACATTCTCCAGTTCTCCGCCTCTGCTCCAGGCTCAGCAGCCGGAGCGAGCAGCTCGAACAAAACACATTATGGCTGTGAATGAGCATACACGTGGCTTGCTAACTCGAACCCAACCCTTTCATGAGTATCTTTCCCACCCCCAATTTTGGCATTTTCTGAACCGCAAACGGAGGCGTGGTCGCTCTGAAACAGCTCTGAGTTACCCTTTAATGATTTATAGAACTATTTTCAGTCGCCGTACAGCCATACGTTAGTAAACTTCCGCTTGAAATTTTGGGAGGGCTTGAATTCAACCAGAGAAAAGGGTGTAAAGGATGTAAACCTCCGTTGGTGTCTATGCACGTCAATGGATTTAATAAAATGATAAATAAAACCCAATACGAAGCATACTTTGCAACGATTTTTGTGTCAGAACATCAACGGACACCAGTGACCACTCGGTGAGTTTCTCGTCTTTGAAAACGAGAGTTTATGGTGTTTTTTGAAGGATTTTCTATTGTGCACGTCCACGTCTATTGTGGAAGTTAGCTGTGACATTAGCAATAAACAATATATCTCAAGACTGAAAAGTTTGTCAAAATGTTGATATGGACCATTGTATATGATCATACATAACCTTTTAACAGGGCTTAACATGCTAAATACCAAACTTTTCCTAACCCTCCGCAGTATTTAGTTCCAATCACCTGAATTTACTAATTTGCACAATTCTTCAGGCAGGAGGTAGAACTAATTAGTGAAATCAGCTGGCTGAGTTTGTGGGTGAAAGAAACACAAAGCAGGACTTTTCCTTTCTGATCCCTGGATTTTACATCTCTGTACTTCTGTATGTGGTGCTGCTGATACGGGAGGAGGAGGGGCGATATATTGGGAGACGCGAACCCCACTGTGATGCCCAATACATGGCTGGTTAGGCACGTCAAAGTTTATTTTGAAATAAAATATTTTTCCCACTGATTTTACTTGTCTCAAACTTATTTATTTATAGGGCTATTAAAAGAATGACTTCACTATAAAAAAAAAATACAATCAGTGGTTATGGTAACCGTAAAAAGAAATGAACACTAACACAAAAAATCTAATAAAGTATCTGATTTATGGGTTTCTAAAACACACTTAAACGTCTACGACTGGTCTGGAGTAATCATTAATCTACGAACGTTTCTAAGAGTGTCTTAAGTTAAGATGCTTTTGGGAAACACACGCAAAGTTCAAAAAGCTTTGTACGAATGGTTTTACGAGCGTCTTAGCCATACAATGCTTTTGGGAAATGCACTCCAGATTGACGAAGGGTATAGCCTAATCCTGGCGTAAGTCTGTGGGTCAGGTTTCGGTTATTACTGATCAAATACAACACAGAACAGGCCTACTACTTATCAAATGCAACACAGAACAGGCCTACTACTTATCAAATGCAACACAGAACAGGCCTACTACTTATCAAATGCAACACAGAACAGGCCTACTACTTATCAAATGCAACACAGAACAGGCCTACTACTTATCAAATGCAACACAGAACAGGCCTACTACTTATCAAATGCAACACAGAACAGGCCTACTACTTATCAAATGCAACACGGGACAGGCCTGCTACTGGTCAAATGCAACACGGGACAGGCCAGCTACTGGTCAAATGCAACACAGAACAGGCCTACTACTTATCAAATGCAACACAAAACAGGCCTACTACTTATCAAATGCAACACAGAACAGGCCTACTACTTATCAAATGCAACACAGAACAGGCCTACTACTTATCAAATGCAACACGGGACAGGCCTGCTACTGGTCAAATGCAACACGGGACAGGCCAGCTACTGGTCAAATGCAACACAGAACAGGCCTACTACTTATCAAATGCAACACGGGGCAGGCCAGCTACTGATCAAATGCAACCCGGGACAGGCCAGCTACTGATCAAATGCAACCCAGGACAGGCCAGCTACATCAATCAGCAAATTAAACACCTGATTGCAACAGGCATAGATGAAGGGTACACTGCAGCAGGCATAGATGAAGGGTACACTGCAGCAGGCATAGATGAAGGGGACACTGCAGCAGGCATAGATGAAGGGGACACTGCAACAGGCATAGATGAAGTGTACACTGCAGCAGGCATAGATGAAGGGCACACTGCAGCAGGCATAGATGAAGTGTACACTGCAGCAGGCATAGATGAAGGCATAGATGAAGGGTACACTGCAGCAGGCCTAGATGAAGGGGACACTGCAGCAGGCATAGATGAAGGGCACACTGCAGCAGGCATAGATGAAGTGTACACTGCAGCAGGCATAGATGAAGTGTACACTGCAGCAGGCATAGATGAAGGGGACACTGCAGCAGGCATAGATGAAGGGCACACTGCAGCAGGCATAGATGAAGGGCACACTGCAGCAGGCATAGATGAAGGGTACACTGCAGCAGGCCTAGATGAAGGGCACACTGCAGCAGGCATAGATGAAGGGCACACTGCAGCAGGCATAGATGAAGGGCACACTGCAGCAGGCATAGATGAAGGGGACACTGCAGCAGGCATAGATGAAGGGTACACTGCAGCAGGCATAGATGAAGGGTACACTGCAGCAGGCATAGATGAAGGGCACACTGCAGCAGGCATAGATGAAGGGGACACTGCAGCAGGCATAGATGAAGGGGACACTGCAGCAGGCATAGATGAAGGGCACACTGCAGCAGGCATAGATGAAGGGCACACTGCAGCAGGCATAGATGAAGTGTACACTGCAGCAGGCATAGATGAAGGGTACACTGCAGCAGGCATAGATGAAGGGGACACTGCAGCAGGCATAGATGAAGGGGACACTGCAGCAGGCATAGATGAAGGGTACACTGCAACAGGCATAGATGAAGTGTACACGGCAGCAGGCATAGATGAAGGGGACACTGCAACAGGCATAGATGAAGTGTACACTGCAACAGGCATAGATGAAGGGCACACTGCAGCAGGCATAGATGAAGGGGACACATTCAGGACTTGGTCAAAGGGCGAAAACAGCATGGGTTGTTTCAGTACTAAAAGCAAACCAATAAAAAATAAAATAATATAAAAAATAAAAAACTGTCTCAGAAATATGGAGACCGTTATCCTTAAAGCTTCCTCAGCTTCAAAACAGTTACATCGTTAAAAAACACACCACCATGGGCTGATTTCAAAGGCTTTAAAACGCATCAGGCAGGGCAAAGGCCTTTACGTGACCACATCATGCGAGAACGCTGGGAACACCTGTATGTAACCCTAACCCTAACCCTCCGCTCCACAGCAGTCAACAGTTAATGACTAAATATCGCAACGATTTAGCAAATTCTTCAATATAAGAAGAGCAAATCTATTATCAGAATATATTTTCAGTCGCTTTCACCTAGGAGTATTTTTACAAGACCAATTGTAAAAACTAAATTAACCGTTATCTTTCATGCGCAACAGAGAAAGTCCCACCTTAGAACTGAACATTTCCATGCAATTTTCTATATCTCTGCTATTGTGAAAAGGCTTGTCGATCTGGCTGGCTAAATAGCCCATAAACACATGGATGAATAGCTCCGTTTGACAGTCTCTCTCTTATCAGCCAGTCACACAATATAAACGCAATTGGGTCAATGTACAAACGTTTGCAAGCGCTATTTAAAAAAAAAAAACATAGCCGAACATTCGAGTCAAGCGTTGTACAAAATATAGTTTAATAGTAAAACTTGGTTTCCGTGCTTCCAGACTAAATTCCACAAATCCCAGCAATAGTTCCCGTTTCCGTGGTTTTCTGCGCGCCACGCAACAGCCGCAAAATACGACAGTTCCCGTACTTTTGCCCCGTCTCATGCTGCCTTCCTGCCTGCCTTCGCTACGGCAAAAGCGCAACTGCTGTTGGAAAATGGTGCCATTCTAGAACGGAAAACTAGCCCCTTAAAATAGAGAGCACAGAATCGGTCCGCGACATTATGTTAATGATCAGCAGACAATTAAGCAAAAACAAAACCACACCAGTGAATTAGATAGACTGTGCAATGCAATGCCTGCGCGTATAACGTTACTATATACATTTCTTTCAAATAAAATGCATAATAAAATTGATGTTGGCTACCTGCCGACGAAATTTTCCAAGACTGAGCTTTTCCCGGCGCTCTGCCCTCCAACCACAGCAATTTGGGGCAGATCCAAGTTACAGCTCTGTCCGATGCAACTGAAGGCGTCTTGCAATTTATTGATGAGGGGGATCAAGTCCTCCATCCCCCGGTTCCCCATGGCTGCGTACCGCAGGCTCGGTTTTACTTTTAATTCGTAAACTGGGAAAATAAGGATAGATCCTTTGTCTACTTTCGTTCGGATCCGTCTATACTTCTGTTTCCTTGGTTAAATTCGTTGTTTTCATGAGAATAGTCTTATTTACAGAAATATAGGCTACCGGAAATATTGTCATAAGCGGCGTTCAAAAATAGTTGCAGTTGCAGACTCAACTACAGAAAACTTCTATCCGGTCAGGCGACACCCGACCGAGAGCACGAGAGCCTGGCTCCCGAAAACCAATCGCGCAGCCAGAGCTCAATTTTTGCTTCCAATTTCTTTCCAATCACGCGTTCTGCCCCGTCCATTTCTTACCAATCAAATCTCTCCGTCTCTGCGCTCCATTACTGACCAATCAGGACTCGTCATTCATGCCCATCCATTTCTTGCCAATAAAATGTGGCAACGCAACTTTTTAGTTGTTTTTAAACGCATCGAGGCAGATACTGATGGCAGCAACTCTGAAGAACACAGTCAGCGATATACCGCGATGTCTCTAGATAAGACGGCTGCATTAAATTAATTTAATTTAATCTTTAAAGGTGAAACGCTCGCTATCGGTCGTTTTATAGTAACAGAGACGGTATATATCCCTTCTACCGTCTCTGGTAGTAAGCTAATTTAATTCATTACCCTAACCCCATGATGTAATTATGTTATTAGGTATTCATGTTTGTGTCGGCTATGTCCTATAACTGTAGTTGTATAGTCTAGTAATACAATTACGTTCCTTGGACTGACAGTGATTCCCTGTTAGATTGACATGAGTTGAATATAAATCAAGTCAGATATAATTCACAGTACCTTTTGTAGATGCATCAATGGGGTATGATAATGATTTTTCATTGGCACTCCTATATGAAAATTTGGTTAGCCTACATAACAAGCTCCCTTTAGTGTCACCAAGCCTACATAACAAGCTCCCTTTAGTGTCACCAAGCCTACATAACAAGCTCCCTTTAGTGTCACCAAGCCTACATAACAAGCTCCCTTTAGTGTCACCAAGCCTACATAACAAGCTCCCTTAGTGTCACCAAGCCTACATAACAAGCTCCCTTTAGTGTCACCAAGCCTACATAACAAGCTCCCCTTAGTGTCACCAAGCCTACATAACAAGCTCCCCTTTATTGTCACCAAGCCTACATAACAAGCTCCCCTTAGTGTCACCAAGCCTACATAACAAGCTCCCCTTAGTGTCACCAAGCCTACATAACAAGCTCCCCTTAGTGTCACCAAGCCTACATAACAAGCTCCCCTTAGTGTCACCAAGCCTACATAACAAGCTCCCCTTAGTGTCACCAAGCCTACATAACAAGCTCCCCTTAGTGTCACCAAGCCTACATAACAAGCTCCCTTTAGTGTCACCAAGCCTACATAACAAGCTCCCCTTAGTGTCACCAAGCCTACATAACAAGCTCCCCTTAGTGTCACCAAGCCTACATAACAAGCTCCCCTTAGTGTCACCAAGCCTACATAACAAGCTCCCCTTAGTGTCACCAAGCCTACATAACAAGCTCCCCTTAGTGTCACCAAGCCTACATAACAAGCTCCCTTTAGTGTCACCAAGCCTACATAACAAGCTCCCCTTAGTGTCACCAAGCCTACATAACAAGCTCCCCTTAGTGTCACCAAGCCTACATAACAAGCTCCCCTTAGTGTCACCAAGCCTACATAACAAGCTCCCCTTAGTGTCACCAAGCCTACATAACAAGCTCCCTTTAGTGTCACCAAGCCTACATAACAAGCTCCCCTTAGTGTCACCAAGCCTACATAACAAGCTCCCCTTAGTGTCACCAAGCCTACATAACAAGCTCCCCTTAGTGTCACCAAGCCTACATAACAAGCTCCCCTTAGTGTCACCAAGCCTACATAACAAGCTCCCCTTAGTGTCACCAAGCCTACATAACAAGCTCCCCTTAGTGTCACCAAGCCTACATAACAAGCTCCCCTTAGTGTCACCAAGCCTACATAACAAGCTCCCCTTAGTGTCACCAAGCCTACATAACAAGCTCCCCTTAGTGTCACCAAGCCTACATAACAAGCTCCCCTTAGTGTCACCAAGCCTACATAACAAGCTCCCTTTAGTGTCACCAAGCCTACATAACAAGCTCCCCTTAGTGTCACCAAACCTACATAACAAGCTCCCCTTAGTGTCACCAAGCCTACATAACAAGCTCCCCTTAGTGTCACCAAGCCTACATAACAAGCTCCCCTTAGTTTCACCAAGCCTACATAACAAGCTCCCTTTAGTGTCACCAAGCCTACATAACAAGCTCCCCTTAGTGTCACCACATTGAGTCTGTATTTACACTTATTTGACAGTGTACACGTTTGGTGTGCCAGTACATAAAAGCCCAATTTTCACTTCTTACAGATAGAGAAGTGTCTAGTCCAGCTGAGGGGACAGACATCTCTTGTTTGGAGGTACCACAGAACTGTGTCTGTGGATTCCACTCTGTGAAGGTCATGTTAACATAGCTGACTGATGGACATAATATACTTGTATATGTGGAGGTATTTTATTTTTTCGATTTATTTGGCTCAGCCCACCGGCAGTGTAACCTCTGCATGAACTCCTGAAGCTGGACCTGCTACCTGCTCCTGCTCCCCAGTGCGTCCTGACTGCAGCACATCCTCCACACAGCCACCACTGAATTTAGGAATGGTGAATATACAGGTGCCCCAGTGTGTCCTTACTGCAGCACATCCTCCACACAGCCACCACTGAATTTAGGAATGGTGAATATACAGGTGCCCCAGTGTGTCCTTACTGCAGCACATCCTCCACACAGCCACCACTGAATTTAGGAATGGTGAATATACAGGTGCCCCAGTGTGTCCTTACTGCAGCACATCCTCCACACAGCCACCACTGAATTTAGGAATGGTGAATATACAGGTGCCCCAGTGTGTCCTTACTGCAGCACATCCTCCACACAGCCACCACTGAATTTAGGAATGGTGAATATACAGGTGCCCCAGTGTGTCCTTACTGCAGCACATCCTCCACACAGCCACCACTGAATTTAGGAATGGTGAATATACAGGTGCCCCAGTGTGTCCTTACTGCAGCACATCCTCCACACAGCCACCACTGAATTTAGGAATGGTGAATATACAGGTGCCCCAGTGTGTCCTTACTGCAGCACATCCTCCACACAGCCACCACTGAATTTAGGAATGGTGAATATACAGGTGCCCCAGTGTGTCCTTACTGCAGCACATCCTCCACACAGCCACCACTGAATTTAGGAATGGTGAATATACAGGTGCCCCAGTGTGTCCTTACTGCAGCACATCCTCCACACAGCCACCACTGAATTTAGGAATGGTGAATATACAGGTGCCCCAGTGTGTCCTTACTGCAGCACATCCTCCACACAGCCACCACTGAATTTAGGAATGGTGAATATACAGGTGCCCCAGTGTGTCCTTACTGCAGCACATCCTCCACACAGCCACCACTGAATTTAGGAATGGTGAATATACAGGTGCCCCAGTGTGTCCTTACTGCAGCACATCCTCCACACAGCCACCACTGAATTTAGGAATGGTGAATATACAGGTGCCCCAGTGTGTCCTTACTGCAGCACATCCTCCACACAGCCACCACTGAATTTAGGAATGGTGAATATACAGGTGCCCCAGTGTGTCCTTACTGCAGCACATCCTCCACACAGCCACCACTGAATTTAGGAATGGTGAATATACAGGTGCAGCTCAAAAAATTCGAATATTGTGAAAAAGTTCAATATTTTTTGTCACTCATGTCAGAAAGTGAAACTCATATATGATATATTCAAGCCTTTATTTCTTGTAATTTCGATGATTATGGCTTACAGCTAATGAAAACCCAAATTCAGTGTCTCAGAAAATTAGAATATTACATAAGATCAATAAAAAAGGATATTTTAAACAGAAATGTCAGCCTTCTGAAAAGTATGTTCATTTCTATGCACTCAATACTTGGTTGGGGCTCCTTCTGCATGAATTACTGCATCAATGCGGCGTGGCATGGAGGCGATCAGCCTGTGGCACTGCTGAGGTGTAATGGAAGCCCAGGTTGCTTTGATAGCGGCCTTCAGGTCGTCTGCATTGTTGGGTCTGGTGTCTCTCATCTTCCTCTTGACAATACCCCATAGATTCTCTATGGGGTTCAGGTCAGGCGAGTTTGCTGGCCAATCAAGCACAGTAATACCATGGTCATTGAACCAGCTTTTGGTACTTTTGGTAGTGTGGGCAGGTGCCAAGTCCTGCTGGAAAATGAAATCAGCATCTCCATAAAGCTTGTCAGCAGAAGGAAGCATGAAGTGCTCTAAAATTTCCTGGTAGATGGCTGCGTTGACTGTGGACTTCAGAAAACACAGTGGACCAACACCAGCAGATGACATGGCATCCCAAATCATCACTGACTGTGGAAACATCACACTGGACTTCAAGCAAGACTCTGGGACCTTTATTTCCAAATGAAATGCAAAATTTACTTTCATCTGAAAAGAGTACTTTGGACCACTGAGCAACAGTCCAGTTCTTTTTCTCTTTAGCCCAGGTAAGACGCTTCTGACGTTGTGTCTGGTTCAGGAGTGGCTTGACACGAGGAATGTGACATTTGTAGCCCGTGTCCTGGATTCATCTGTGCGTGGTGGCTCTTGATGCACTGACTCCAGCCTCAGTCCACTCTTGTGAAGCTCCCCCAAATTCTTGAATGGATTTTGCTTGACAATCCTCTCAAGGCTGCGGTTATCCCTGTTGCTTGTGCACCTTTTCCTACCACACTTTTTCCTTCAGGAAGTTTTCCTTCAACTTTCTATGAATATGCTTGGATACAGCACTCTGTGAACAACCAGCTTCTTTAGCAATGACCTTTTGTGGCTTACCCTCCTTGTGGAGGGTGTCAATGACTGTCTTCTGGACATCTGTCAAGTCAGCAGTCTTCCCCATGATTGTGTAGCCTACTGAACCAGACTGAGAGACCATTTAAAGGCTCAGGAAACCTTTGCATGTGTTTTGAGTTAATTAGCTGATTAGTGTGTGACACCATGAGTTTCCAATATTGAACTTTTTCACAATATTCTAATTTTCTGAGACACTGAATTTGGGTTTTCATTAGCTGTAAGCCATAATCATCAAAATTACAAGAAATAAAGGCTTGAAATATTTCACTCTATGTGTAATGAATCTATATAATATATGAGTTTCACTTTCTGAAATGAGTGACAAAAAATATTGAACTTTTTCATGATATTCTAATTTCCACCCTTGATAAGTGCAGTACCTCATCCCACCACTTCCACACCCTGGAGGCCTCCAGGCCCCTTTGAAGTGGTCTACCCCCACCATTACATTACATTATAGGCATTTAGCAGACGCTCTTATCCAGAGCGACTTACACAACTTCTTATTACATTTATCCATTCATACAGCTGGATATATACTGAAGCAAGTCAGGTTAAGTACCTTGCTCAAGGGTACAACAGCAGTGTCCTACCTGGGAATCGAACCTGCAACCTTTTGGTTACAAGTCCAGCTCCTTAACCATTATGCTACACTGCCGCCCACCAGTATGGCTTCACCCTGGACGAGCCAAAGTGCCAGGGCTGCAACCTGTTCCTGGTGCTGATGGTCCCGGGGGAGGCCTGGAACAACAAAAGGGATGCGATCCGCGCTACCTGGGGAAACCAAAGCCTGGAGCCGGGCACGGCCATCCGCTGACTCTTCATTCTGGGGTTAGCAGGCAGGACGGGGCTGCAGAAGGAGCTTGTTCAGGAGAGCACTGAGCACCGACTTCCTGGACAGCTACCGCAACCTGACCATGAAGACTCTGCTGATGATAGAGTAGCTCGTGGCCCATTGCCCAAAGACATCAGACGTGTTCCTGAACCTGCATGTACACTAACATTGTCTCTGTAACTGGCATGCAGCCTTACCAGCTGCTTCTGTACTGGGCCAATTTCCGCAAAGCAGGGTCAACCTGCCACCCCTAATCCAACCACACCCCTGTAACCTACCCCCTAACCCAGGGGTAGGCAACCCTGGTCCTAGAGAGCCGCAGGGTCTGCTGGTTTTTGTTTTCACCTTAAACACAGCAACTAATTAGACCAAAGAAACCAGGTGAGGTGAGTTAACTGTGTAATCAACTGCTCTAATTGACCAATTAAGTGGTGAGTAACAACAAAAACCAGCAGACCCTGCGGCTCTCTAGGACCAGGGTTGCCTACCCCTGCCCTAACCCAACCACACCCCTGTAACCCACCCCCTAACCCAACCACACCCCTATAACCCACCCCCTAACCCAACCAAACCTCTGTAACCCACCCCTAACCCAACCACACCCCCATAACCTATCCCCTAACCCAACCAAACCCCTGTAACCTACCTCCTAACCCAACCACACCCCCATAACCTACTCCCTAACCCAACCACACCCCTATAACCTACCCCCTAACCCAACCACACCCCTATAACCCACCCCCTAACCCAACCACACCCCTATAACCCACCCCCTAACCCCAACCACACCCCTATAACCCACCCCTAACCCAACCACACCCCCATAACCTACTCCCTAACCCAACCACACCCCCGTAACCTACCCCCTAACCCAACCACACCCCCGTAACCTACCCCCTAACCCAACCACACCCCCGTAACCCACCCCCTAACCCAACCACACCCCTATAACCCACCCCTAACGCCAACCACACCCCCGTAACCCAACCACACCCTCATAACCTATCCCCTAACCCAACCACACCCCTATAACCCACCCCCTAACCCAACCACACCCCCGTAACCCACCCCCTAACCCAACCACACCCCCATAACCTATCCCCTAATTTTTGTCATGGTTTTTTCAGTTGCATTTGTTCCCTTAGACTCGGTTTGTTTTTCTGAAAAAGACACTGTATAACTTTCACATGCTGGCACTAAGGAAAGTGATGAGGGTGCAACTCACCAGTCCTTGGCTGTCGTCCAATGTGCGTAAGCTAATAAAGCTGTACTTTACAAAACACTCAACTTGCACTCTGCACTTTCGCAGAATTATTATAAAGGGATGATGTCATAATGTTTGTGGTGGTGTGGTTACATTCCATAGTACAGCTATAAAAAGTAAATCTTGAGAAACTGGATGCGCATAAAATATGAATGAAAATAATTTGTGAAGTTAATTCCAGGACTGTAGAATAAGGCTTTAAAGCATTATGGATATTATTTTTCCTGGTCGTGAAAATCGTGGCTTGCATATGATATTGATATGTCATTTTCCTGTATCTGTATATCCACCTTATAACCGGTTACAGTGCCTCCATCTTAAATAACTCCCACAGCCTCAGAAAGACTAACTTTATTTCAGTGCATATCACACAGCCTCTCTCCTCCTAACAAAGTGGCTACTCAGTATATATATAGTGTGTAAATATAATTACTTACATAATTATTACTATGAGAATCACTTAGTGTCACAGAGCCTTCAAATTCAAGTTTTACAGTGATTAATAACATTTTATAATCAACCGTTACTGTTTAACAGCATTCAAAATAACTGACATACCCACAATGTTATAAAACTAGATTTATCATATACCAATGTTAAAAGGCTCATTACATGCGTAACCCGTTCTACCTGCTTCCACCTGTAGGGATGTTTGTGTTGAGGGAAGTCCCTGTAGGGTTGTTTGTGCTGAGGGAAGTCCCTGTAGGGCTGTTTGACTGTCGGGCTGTTTGTGTTGAGGGAAGTCCCTGTAGGGCTTTTTGACTGTCGGGCTGTTTGTGTTGAGGGAAGTCCCTGTAGGGCTGTTTGACTGTCGGGCTGTTTGTGTTGAGGGAAGTCCCTGTAGGGCTGTTTGACTGTCGGGCTGTTTGTGTTGACGGAAGTCTCTGTAGGGCTGTTTGACTGTCGGGCTGTTTGTGTTGAGGGAAGTCCCTGTAGGGCTGTTTGACTGTCGGGCTGTTTGTGTTGAGGGAAGTCCCTGTAGGGCTGTTTGACTGTCGGGCTGTTTGTGTTGAGGGAAGTCTCTGTAGGGCTGTTTGACTGTCTGGCTGTTTGTGTTGAGGGAAGTCCCTGTAGGGCTGTTTGACTGTCGGGCTGTTTGTGTTGAGGGAAGTCCCTGTAGGGCTGTTTGACTGTCGGGCTGTTTGTGTTGAGGGAAGTCCCTGTAGGGCTGTTTGACTGTCGGGCTGTTTGTGTTGAGGGAAGTCCATGTAGGGCTGTTTGACTGTCGGGCTGTTTGTGTTGAGGGAAGTCCCTGTAGGGCTGTTTGACTGTCGGGCTGTTTGTGTTGAGGGAAGTCCCTGTAGGGCTGTTTGACTGTCGGGCTGTTTGTGTTGAGGGAAGTCCCTGTAGGGCTGTTTGACTGTCGGGCTGTTTGTGTTGAGGGAAGTCCCTGTAGGGCTGTTTGACTGTCGGGCTGTTTGTGTTGAGGGAAGTCCATGTAGGGCTGTTTGACTGTCGGGCTGTTTGTGTTGAGGGAAGTCCCTGTAGGGCTGTTTGACTGTCGGGCTGTTTGTGTTGAGGGAAGTCCCTGTAGGGCTGTTTGACTGTCGGGCTGTTTGTGTTGAGGGAAGTCCATGTAGGGCTGTTTGACTGTCGGGATGTTTGTGTTGAGGGAAGTCCCTGTAGGGCTGTTTGACTGTCGGGCTGTTTGTGTTGAGGCAAGTCCTTGTAGGGCTGTTTGACTGTCGGGCTG
>CM040405.1:140000-323910 GCA_022702515.1 Ilyophis sp. 1 JC-2022
TCTTACATTACACAGCCAAGCTTACTATTCTTACATTACACAACAAGACTTACTATTCTTACATTACACAACAAGACTTACTATTCTTACATTACACAGCCAAGCTTACTATTCTTACATTACACAGCCAAGCTTACTATTCTTACATTACACAACAAGACTTACTATTCTTACATTACACAACAAGGCTTACTATTCTTACATTACACAGCCAAGCTTACTATTCTTACATTACACAACAAGGCTTACTATTCTTATATTACACAGCCAAGCTTACTATTCTTACATTACATAACAAGACTTACTATTCTTACATTACACAACAAGGCTTATTATTCTTACATTACACAACAAGACTTACTATTCTTACATTACACAACAAGGCTTACTATTCTTACATTACACAACAAGACTTACTATTCTTACATTACACAACAAGACTTACTATTCTTACATTACACAGCCAAGCTTACTATTCTTACATTACACAGCCAAGCTTACTATTCTTACATTACACAACAAGACTTACTATTCTTACATTACACAGCCAAGCTTACTATTCTTACATTACACAACAAGACTTACTATTCTTACATTACACAGCCAAGCTTACTATTCTTACATTACACAGCCAAGCTTACTATTCTTACATTACACAGCCAAGCTTACTATTCTTACATTACACAGCCAAGCTTACTATTCTTACATTACACAACAAGACTTACTATTCTTACATTACACAGCCAAGCTTACTATTCTTACATTACACAACAAGACTTACTATTCTTACATTACACAACAAGGCTTACTATTCTTACATTACACAGCCAAGCTTACTATTCTTACATTACACAACAAGGCTTACTATTCTTACATTAAACAACAAGACTTACTATTCTTACATTACACAACAAGACTTACTATTCTTACATTACACAACAAGACTTACTATTCTTACATTACACAACAAGGCTTACTATTCTTACATTACACAGCCAAGCTTACTATTCTTACATTACACAACAAGACTTACTATTCTTACATTACACAACAAGACTTACTATTCTTACATTACACAACAAGACTTACTATTCTTACATTACACAACAAGACTTACTATTCTTACATTACACAACAAGGCTTATTATTCTTACATTACACAACAAGACTTACTATTCTTACATTACACAACAAGACTTACTATTCTTACATTACACAACAAGACTTACTATTCTTACATTACACAACAAGACTGATTATTCTTACATTACAGAACAAGACTTACTATTCTTACATTACACAACAAGACTTACTATTCTTACATTACACAACAAGACTGACTATTCTTACATTACACAACAATACTTACTATTCTTACATTACACAACAAGCTTACTATTCTTACATTACACAACAAGGCTTACTATTCTTACATTACACAACAAGATTTACTATTCTTACATTACACAGCCAAGCTTACTATTCTTACATTACACAACAAGACTTACTATTCTTACATTACACAACAAGCTTACTATTCTTACATTACACAACAAGGCTTACTATTCTTACATTACACAACAAGATTTACTATTCTTACATTACACAGCCAAGCTTACTATTCTTACATTACACAACAAGACTTACTATTCTTACATTACACAGCCAAGCTTACTATTCTTACATTACACAGCCAAGCTTACTATTCTTACATTACACAGCCAAGCTTACTATTCTTACATTACACAACAAGACTGACTATTCTTACATTACACAACAAGACTTACTATTCTTACATTACACAACAAGACTGACTATTCTTACATTACACAACAAGACTTACTATTCTTACATTACACAACAAGACTTACTATTCTTACATTATACAACAAGGCTTACTATTCTTACATTACACAGCCAAGCTTACTATTCTTACATTACACAACAAGGCTTACTATTCTTACATTACACAACAAGATTTACTATTCTTACATTACACAACAAGACTTACTATTCTTACATTACACAACAAGGCTTACTATTCTTACATTACACAACAAGACTGACTATTCTTACATTACACAACAAGACTTACTATTCTTACATTACACAACAAGACTGACTATTCTTACATTACACAACAAGACTTACTATTCTTACATTATACAACAAGGCTTACTATTCTTACATTACACAGCCAAGCTTACTATTCTTACATTACACAGCCAAGCTTACTATTCTTACATTATACAACAAGGCTTACTATTCACACAGTGCATACTGTAGCTAGGCTATGGGAAACACAATGCATACTGTAGCTAGGCTATGGGAAACACAATGCATACTGTAGCTATGCTATGGGAAACACAATGCATACTGTAGCTATGCTATGGGAAACACAATGCATACTGTAGCTAGGCTATGGGAAACACAATGCATACTGTAGCTAGGCTATGGGAAACACAGTGCATACTGTAGCTATGCTATGGGAAACACAATGCATACTGTAGCTATGCTATGGGAAACACAATGCATACTGTAGCTAGGCTATGGGAAACACAATGCATACTGTAGCTAGGCTATGGGAAACACAATGCATACTGTAGCTAGGCTATGGGAAACACAATGCATACTGTAGTTAGGCTATGGGAAACACAATGCATACTGTAGCTAGGCTATGGGAAACACAATGCATACTGTAGCTATGCTATGGGAAACACAATGCATACTGTAGCTAGGCTATGGGAAACACAATGCATACTGTAGCTAGGCTATGGGAAACACAATGCATACTGTAGCTAGGCTATGGGAAACACAATGCATACTGTAGCTATGCTATGGGAAACACAATGCATACTGTAGCTAGGCTATGGGAAACACAATGCATACTGTAGCTAGGCTATGGGAAACACAATGCATACTGTAGCTAGGCTATGGGAAACACAATGCATACTGTAGCTAGGCTATGGGAAACACAATGCATACTGTAGCTAGGCTATGGGAAACACAATGCATACTGTAGCTATGCTATGGGAAACACAATGCATACTGTAGCTAGGCTATGGGAAACACAATGCATACTGTAGCTAGGCTATGGGAAACACAATGAATACTGTAGCTAGGCTACACAACTGTAGCTAGGCTATGAAACACAATGCATACTGTAGCTAGGCTATGGGAAACACAGTGCATACTGTAGCTAGGCTATGGAAAACACAATGCATACTGTAGGTAGGCTATGGGAAACACAATGCATACTGTAGCTAGGCTATGGGAAACACAATGCATACTGTAGCTAGGCTATGGGAAACACAGTGCATACTGTAGCTAGGCTATGGAAAACACAATGCATACTGTAGGTAGGCTATGGGAAACACAATGCATACTGTAGCTATGCTATGGGAAACACAGTGCATACTGTAGCTAGGCTATGGGAAATAATGCATACTGTAGCTAGGCTATGGGAAACACAGTGCATACTGCAGCTAGGCTATGGGAAACACAATGCATACTGTAGCTAGGCTATGGGAAACACAATGCATACTGTAGCTAGGCTATGGGAAACACAGTGCATACTGTAGCTATGCTATGGGAAACACAATGCATACTGTAGCTAGGCTATGGGAAACACAAAGCATACTGTAGCTAGGCTATGGGAAACACAATGCATACTGTAGCTAGGCTATGGGAAACACAATGCATACTGTAGCTAGGCTATGGGAAACACAAAGCATACTGTAGCTAGGCTATGGGAAACACAATGCATACTGTAGCTAGGCTATGGGAAACACAATGCATACTGTAGCTAGGCTATGGGAAACACAATGCATACTGTAGCTATGCTATGGGAAACACAATGCATACTGTAGCTAGGCTATGGGAAACACAATGCATACTGGAGCTAGGCTATGGGAAACACAATGCATACTGTAGCTAGGCTATGGGAAACACAATGCATACTGCAGCTAGGCTATGGGAAACACAATGCATACTGTAGCTATGCTATGGGAAACACAATGCATACTGTAGCTATGCTATGGGAAACACAATGCATACTGTAGCTAGGCTATGGGAAACACAATGCATACTGTAGCTAGGCTATGGGAAACACAGTGCATACTGTAGCTATGCTATGGGAAACACAATGCATACTGTAGCTATGCTATGGGAAACACAATGCATACTGTAGCTAGGCTATGGGAAACACAATGCATACTGTAGCTAGGCTATGGGAAACACAATGCATACTGTAGCTAGGCTATGGGAAACACAATGCATACTGTAGTTAGGCTATGGGAAACACAATGCATACTGTAGCTAGGCTATGGGAAACACAATGCATACTGTAGCTATGCTATGGGAAACACAATGCATACTGTAGCTAGGCTATGGGAAACACAATGCATACTGTAGCTAGGCTATGGGAAACACAATGCATACTGTAGCTAGGCTATGGGAAACACAATGCATACTGTAGCTATGCTATGGGAAACACAATGCATACTGTAGCTAGGCTATGGGAAACACAATGCATACTGTAGCTAGGCTATGGGAAACACAATGCATACTGTAGCTAGGCTATGGGAAACACAATGCATACTGTAGCTAGGCTATGGGAAACACAATGCATACTGTAGCTAGGCTATGGGAAACACAATGCATACTGTAGCTATGCTATGGGAAACACAATGCATACTGTAGCTAGGCTATGGGAAACACAATGCATACTGTAGCTAGGCTATGGGAAACACAATGCATACTGTAGCTAGGCTATGGGAAACACAATGCATACTGTAGCTAGGCTATGGGAAACACAATGCATACTGTAGCTAGGCTATGGGAAACACAGTGCATACTGTAGCTAGGCTATGGAAAACACAATGCATACTGTAGGTAGGCTATGGGAAACACAATGCATACTGTAGCTAGGCTATGGGAAACACAATGCATACTGTAGCTAGGCTATGGGAAACACAGTGCATACTGTAGCTAGGCTATGGAAAACACAATGCATACTGTAGGTAGGCTATAGGAAACACAATGCATACTGTAGCTATGCTATGGGAAACACAGTGCATACTGTAGCTAGGCTATGGGAAATAATGCATACTGTAGCTAGGCTATGGGAAACACAGTGCATACTGCAGCTAGGCTATGGGAAACACAATGCATACTGTAGCTAGGCTATGGGAAACACAATGCATACTGTAGCTAGGCTATGGGAAACACAGTGCATACTGTAGCTATGCTATGGGAAACACAATGCATACTGTAGCTAGGCTATGGGAAACACAAAGCATACTGTAGCTAGGCTATGGGAAACACAATGCATACTGTAGCTAGGCTATGGGAAACACAATGCATACTGTAGCTAGGCTATGGGAAACACAAAGCATACTGTAGCTAGGCTATGGGAAACACAATGCATACTGTAGCTAGGCTATGGGAAACACAATGCATACTGTAGGTAGGCTATGGGAAACACAATGCATACTGTAGCTATGCTATGGGAAACACAATGCATACTGTAGCTAGGCTATGGGAAACACAATGCATACTGGAGCTAGGCTATGGGAAACACAATGCATACTGTAGCTAGGCTATGGGAAACACAATGCATACTGCAGCTAGGCTATGGGAAACACAGTGCATACTGTAGCTATGCTATGGGAAACACAGTGCATACTGTAGCTAGGCTATGGGAAACACAATGCATACTGTAGCTAGGCTATGGGAAACTGTAACACTTGCAACTAACGTTAAATTGTAAAGAACAAATCTCTACTACAAAACCTAGCCGGCAGTTCGGGAGGATCTACGTCGTTTATTGAATGTATCTTATTAATATAGCGTTGTTTCTTCTATCCATCTCCCTTTATGGCCCTCTGGTGGACATACCCGAGCATTACATCATAATTAAGATAATTTTGTTGATGCTGCATGTGAAAAACATTATTAATAATATATAGTCAACATTATTCAAATTAATATGTATTTTACATTTAAAAACTTGAATTAAATTTTTGGGTCAATGTGACAGCCAAACAAGCAATCCTACCATTACATTACACATTAGTTTTACTCTTACACACAGCAAGGATTAGTATTTTTATACACAAAAACTAAACTTATACACAAAACACATTTGTTTAAAAGTGTATCATTCATATGAGAAAATAGTAATGAAAATTTTGATTATTATTATTATCTCAGGCAATTGTGCTGATCTCAGAAGCAGGAAAGCCGTACTCACGCATGAATACATATTCCACCATTCTACTGTATCCTGTTTCTATGACAACGGGCCTTTACCAGCTCCTGCACGGTGGCGGTACTGTTTCTATGATGATGTGAAGGTCCTGTTTCTATGACAACGGGCCTTTACCAGCTCCTGCACGGTGGCGGTACTGTTTCTATGATGATGTGAAGGTCCTGTTTCTATGACGATGTGCCCTTACCAGCTCCTGTACGGTGGCGGGACCTTTGGCTCGCAGGCGTAACGTTCCTCTTCCTGTCCCCAACTGGGTGCCCCCAACCGAGCGCCCGGCCCCACGCTGACTGATCATATCTGCACACACAAACACACACACACACACACACACACACACACACACACACACACACACATCAGGATGATATCTTTACAGCATGCATGCACACACACACACAAACACACACACACATCAGGATGATATCTGTACAGCATGCACACACACACACACAAACACACATCAGGATGGTATCTTTACAGCACACACACACACACACATCAGGATGGTATCTTTACAGCACACACACACACACACACACACACACACACACACACATCAGGGGCTCGTTTCATGAAAATTTTGACGTGCGAGCTGCAATCTGATAGAATCGACCGATTTCTCCTGTACGTTTTGGAGTGTTTCACGTAGAAATCGCAATTGCAAACCACAAACACAATGTCGCAAAGTGCGTTCATGTAGGCAATCCGTAAATCTGCAATCGTTCTCATCCCCCTGCCTCGTTTTTTTTGTATCGAACTGTCAATTATCCCAAAACACAAACTAAAGGTGGCGCTATTCATAGATTACAGGCTACTTTACTGTCTGTAAAATATTCAAAATACTTTTAACAACCGAAATTATGTCACAATGTATTGTGTCCTTAACCCAACGTCCTTAACTCCACACTAGGCCTAATATAGCCAACATTTTATAGTAAAAAGTTATGCGTATTGCTATTAGTTATATATTCAAATTAAACCTACCCATTGTCACCTCAGTCATCTGTCAGTAATGTCAGGAAGTGGTGATACAAATTGCTCACACAGTTGCTCCAAATGTAGCTGTCGTGTGTGCATGTGAGGCTGTTTAACGAGTGTTAGGCTACTTCTCTACACACAAACGTGTTAATTCTCTGCCCTGGTGGGAATTTGCGACCCATCTTTTGCACCAAGGAGTTTTGGGAGACCATTCAGTGCATAAACGTCTCCTTTACAGCTGAATTAAAGCGTCGTGCTGTCGTCACTTTATGGACTAATCAGACTTTTTGTTGCTTATTCCATAACATTGTCCAATGTCCGACAACCCAGAGAAAGCTGCCCGGTGCCAGGAAGCGCAGAGCTGTCACTATTTGAAGCGAGACAGGTAGGGCCATGATCTGCTACATGTTATGGCCTAAGATCAAGAAGGTCGCATAAGCGTAACATTCCATTTATTTTTTATGAAGTTGTCTACGTAAAATATAGTCTACTTTAAAATAAAAGTACTTAAGTATACTTTTAAAAATAAACTTTTATGTAGGCTACTACTTTTTTGTAAGGGATATCTTTCTAGCAACTAATCTCTGTAGTCTAGGGTTAGGGTTAGGGTTCCACCAATCTAAATGGTGGAAGCGATCACAAAGAAGATTCTGCCTCGGTCTCCGCACGATCAAAATAAACGCCATATTTGCGAGGAAATAATTCTATGTGCGAGAGGCCGGTAGTTGTCGCACTTTTATTTGCGATTTGCGAGCGATGCATTTTTGTGAAACGCGTTTTGACAAGAAATTTCGATCTGCGCAATTGCGATCTGCGCAAATCGCTTTCGTGAAACGAGCCCCAAGATGGTATCTTTACAGCACACACACACGCATGCACGCACACAATCAGGATGGTATCTTTACAGCACACACACACACACACATCAGGATGGTATCTTTAGAGCACACACACACACCACATTCACACACACACAGACACTCACCAAAGGCCTTCAACGGCTCCACCAGCTTAAGGCAGAAGTTCCGGCCCTTGGGAAGCTCCTTCAGCATCTTGGCGACCTCATAGTGTCGGCAGCCAATCAGAACGTGCCCATTGATGGACTCGATCATGTCCCCTATATTTATTACCTGGACTCTGTCTATGATGCTTCCCTCTCGTATTCTCTGAAAAGGTCACAGAACATGTAAATGAGTGTGTACGTGTAAAAGAGTGTGCACGTGTAAATGTGTTTGCATGTAAATGAGTGTGCACGTGTAAATGAGTGTGCGTGTAAATGCGTTTGCGTGTAAATGTGTTTGCGTGTAAATGAGTGTGCACGTGTAAAAGAGTGTGCACGTGTGTACATAAATGTGTAACGCCGGGTTCACCAGATCAACTCTCAACAAAGCCACAAGATTCCGCTCAAAATCTATGGATAACGGCGACAAACAGCGGGAGGGGATGGAGTCAGTCCACAGCGACAAATAACCCGTATGTTTCAGTCCACAGCGATAAATAACCCGTATGTTTCAGTCCACAGCGATAAATAACCCGTATGTTTGTCTCTCTGAAATGTTCACTACCAGTCAACTTTATCTCACTGCCAATAAATCAGAAATGACGGTGCTGTAAAAAAAAAAAAAGATTATTATTATTATTATATATTTTTTAAGTGTCCGACAAGCTTGTGTTATTTTCTGTCTCTCTGAAAAGCAGCTCATCATCACGGTATTAAACCACCAAATTCTATACGATAACAGTCTATACGGCAATAGGGATATTAGAAAACTTGTGGCAGAGACCGTCGGCATGTATAGTGACAGTATTGTACTTTGCAATCAAGTGTTTACAATCGGTAAGTTGTTGGGTGTTGCACCAAATGCGCTTACAATGCCCCCTTGCTGCTGCACGTGACCAAGTACATCGGTTTTGTCTCTGTCGCGAGTAGATGGTGTGAGCGAGGCATAAGAGTGTATGCGAGTGTGTGTATGTACAAGTGTGTAAATGCATGAGTCTGTATACAGTGCATACGGAAAGTTCAGACCTTTTCAAGTTTTCCACATTTTGTTACGTTTCAGACTCATCTTAAAATGGATTTTAAAAAAATTTCTCTCATCAATCTACACTCAATAACCCATAAAGTTAAAAGTGAAAACATGTTTTTAGAAATTTTAGCAAATTTATTAAAATTCTAAAACTGAAATCTCTTATTTACATAAGTATGCATATCCTTTTCTTTAACATATTTTTAAAGTATCATATTTCATATTCGGTCGCATATCCAGTGCATGCTGTTACTTCCTGAAGTCTGTGACCCATCAACATCAAAAGACTCTCGATATCTTATTTTCAGGTACTGTTACAGGCGATATTATAACCTCTCTGCATTTGAACTGATCTCTATGGGAATTTGGGGGTGAGACTAGATTCAGCTGTAAATCACACTGGTACAGTATGGAATACATGACTGGCTAAATGGCTGTTAGTTCTCAAGGGTCTTAGCTATCGAACAAGCCCCAAACCATCACTCTGTTGCCAGATATGGAGTAGATGTGGATGGATCACTGCAAGGGTTATTTCCCCTGATTAATTTTCCTATAGAACTCTATGGGGAAAAAAGTCAGGAGAAACAACCCGTAAAGGGATCCAGATGAGATGAGAGTAGCTCAGTTAATTCAGACAGAAAAAGTGATTGATTTGGTTTGATTTGATTTGGTTTAGGGGGGTGAAAGATGAGAACGGCAATGGCATTGTGTAATTTAAATGCAATGCATTCAAAGGACGTAACAGAAACCGGGAGGAAGACTTCAGATGGAGTGAAATTGATATGATAGATAATTGCAAGGCCACCAAGTAACTAAAACCAGGGGGCGTGGCTAAAACCAGGGGGCGTGGCTAAAACCAGGGGGCGTGGCTGCTGCCAGGTCTCACACACAGAAAGTCCAGGTTATTGTCAATAATAAGTTCATGGAGCAGCGGGGAGTGAATGTTCAGCAAAGCAAAGTTTTCTTGGTGAATTGACTGTTTGACAACCGGAGGGGCTGTGGGGAATGAACAGAGTAATCCACACACACACACACACACACACACACACACTTAACCCTAACCGGAGGGGCTGTGGGGAATGAACAGAGTAATCCACGAGGCGAGTGATGATTCCTCATTGCAGAGCGATCTATAGTCCATATGGATGGGATGGATTGTGCTGATGTTGCAGTGGCAGCGTGGATGTTACGACTACGCTCCTGGTGTAGGTATCGGGTGTGAAGAATGCCATGCTTTTTGCACATGAGGAAGTCGTGTAAGGCAACAGGGTAGCGAGATTTGAGAGTAAGCAGTTGTGATGAGCTGTATTGTAACATTGACGTTGACACCTGGGGGTGATAAATCCAGTCGTTATTGGGGGTGTTCAGTAGCATCAGCAGTGTAGAAAAAACTAGAACAAGCGGCTGTGTCAACAGCTGTAGCATAGCGGGCTAGCGGTAGCTGAACAGTTAACGTTAGCGAGGATCGGACTGTCCCGATGAGTGGACCGGAGCAGGCCAGGTAACGCAGACTAGGCTGGTAAAAACAACCGCAATGAACCTGGCTAAACCGAGCCCACGACCAGCCAGCTAGTCAGCACAGCAAGAGAGCAGTAAGCGTACTCACCATGAAGGCTAGCATAGCTGGCAGCTCGAAGACCAGGCGAGAGAGCGGAGACCGACTCGCTGGAATGGAGCCGGGGGGGTGAAGCAGGCAGCGTCGAGTACCAGCCGGTGCGGAAATCGTCAGCAACGGTGGCGGCGGTAAGGCAGACCGGATAGGCAATCCACGGAAAGAAATCCACAGCTAGCGAACATCCAGGAGGGCGAAGCAGATGGATGGCCGGATCCAGGGTCAGTAGCAGAGAAGAGGTGAGCCGGGAGGTAGGAGACTCAGAAGGGGAGGGACCAGCAGGGGATCCAGGCAGCAGGCGATGCAGACGGGGTCGTAGATCCACGCCGAGGGGTGAAGCAAGATAGCAGGTCGATTTGAATCGCTGGACGATTCCAACAAGTACGCTAGCTAGTAATCTAACATATGGATTTGCGTTGTAGACTAAAAGTATACTGTATATTAGCTAAGCGAGTGCCAACAGTGAAAGGCAGAATCAGGAAACACACAGAGCTTGGAGGGCGAGGGAGGGTAGCAGCGGTGAGAAGCGGGAACACGAATGCGCGTTCTCAAACAGCGACAGATCAGCTTTGCAGGGTGGAGCCTTGTCATGGACCAATTTTTTTTTAAATTCCACCATAAATTTTCAATGGGATTGAGATCCAGTCTGTTTGCTGGCCATGTCATTGAGTTGATATGCCTTTCCTGAAGAAAAGCTTCTAAAGCTTTAACACTCTTTGCTCTGTGGCAAGATGCAATATCATCCTGAAAAATTACTTCATCACCAAACCCATTTTCTATCAATAGAATGAGAAAAGTGTACAAAATTTCAATGTACACCTGTGCATTGGCTGTTGAGGTAATGATTGCCATCTTCCCTGGTCCTTTACCTGACATGCAACCCCATATCATAAATGACTGGGGATATTTGATTGTTTTCTTCAGGCAGTCACCTTTATTAGTTTAATTAGCATGGCACCAGACAAAAGTTCCAGCATCATCTCCTTGGCCAATGCAGATTCGTAATTAATCACTGAATATCACTTTCATCCAATCATCCACACTCCATGATTGCTTCTCTTTCGCCCACTGTAACCTTTTCTTCTGTTTAGATGTTAGTGCTGGTCTTCGTTTGTGGCTTTTCTGTGCGTAAATCCCATTTCATTCAGCGTTTTGGCTTTTCTGTGCGTAAATCCCATTTCATTCAGCCCATTTCTTACAGTTCTGTCACAAACATTGACTCCTGTTTCCATCCATTTTCTATTTTTAAGGCATATTGCTTTGAGCTTTCTATCCTGATTCCTGACGCTTTGACGTCTTCCTTGGTCCACCTGCATGTTTTCCTTTTATAAACTTCATATTTTGTTTATACTTGCACCAAATTTTAGACACAGCTGACTGGGAACAACCAATATCTTTTGCCACACTCCATGTTGCATTTTCCTTCTTGAAGGAGTTTTATAATCCTTTCCATTGTTTAAATTGACAACTCTCTTGTTGGGGCCATGTTTCCTTTCAATTAGCCAAGTCCTACAGCTCGTTAAGGTCTGTAAGCACTCTTTTAACTGCAGACTAATTTGCATTTTTAGACGTGTGCCGGTATTTGGTTGAGAAATGCAAATTACAAAGTGATTCCATAATTTTTTCCTCTACTTGATAAGAAAAAATCCGAAAAAAAATTGAGAAAAAAATATGCCATTAATTAAAATAATTACATTTAATTTGTTTGAGGTATGTTTCACGAAGCCAGAATGTTCAGCTATTAAACAAAAAAAATTTTGTGTCGTATCTGTGATTTGTTAATTTGCTACGAACTAAAAAAGCTGGATGAACATCCTCTAAGTGTGGTGATTCCATAATTTTTGCCATGGTTTGTATATGCGAGTGTATATGTGTGATTGTAGGTGTGTCTATGTGAGAGTGTATGTGCGATTGTAGGTGTTTGTGTGCATGTACATGAGTATGTGTGATTGTAGGTGTGTATATGTGAGTGTATATGTGTGTGTGTGTGTGTATGTGAGTGAGTGAGTGTATGTGAGTGAGTGAGTGTATGTGAGTGAGTGAGTGTATGTATGTGAGTGAGTGTATGTATGTGAGTGAGTGAGTGTATGTGAGTGAGTGTATGTGAGTGAGTGAGTGTATGTGAGTGAGTGTGTGATTGTAGGTGTGTATATGTGAGTGAGTGAGTGAGTGAGTGAGTGAGTGAGTGAGTGTGAACATAGTGGAGGCTCCATTGTGTACCTTGATGAAGGCGTATCCGGCTCCATTATCGGTGATGGTCAGTCCGAGGGCGTCCTCGCCCTTAAACACGTCCACCTCCTTCCTCTGGCCCTGCACGTGGGCAAAGATAAAGTCCTCCAGTCCTATCTGACCCCCGAGGAGCCTCTCCATGTCCACTTTATGAGTATTCAGGGTACAAAACATGACCTGCAGAGACACTCATTATGAGTATTCAGGGTACAAAACATGACCTGCAGAGACACTCATTATGAGTATTCAGGGTACAAAACATGACCTGCAGAGACACTCATTATGAGTATTCAGGGTACAAAACATGACCTGCAGAGACACTCATTATGAGTATTCAGGGTACAAAACATGACCTGCAGAGACACTCATTATGAGTATTCAGGGTACAAAACATGACCTGCAGAGACACTCATTATGAGTATTCAGGGTACAAAACATGACCTGCAGAGACACTCATTATGAGTATTCAGGGTACAAAACATGACCTGCAGAGACACTCATTATGAGTATTCAGGGTACAAAACATGACCTGCAGAGACACTCATTATGAGTATTCAGGGTACAAAACATCCCCTGCAGAGACACTCATTATTTCAGCTTTTCTCTTTCATCACAACTTTATTATTTCTATTAATTATATACTTATATTCCATTTTAGTTATATTTGTGCAGTACTTCATTGCGGCAGTGTAGTATAACGGTTAAGGAGAGGGAGAGAGAGAGAGGGAGAGAGGGGGGAGAGAGAGAGGGAGAGAGAGAGGGGGGAGAGCGAGAGGGAGAGAGAGAGGGGAGGGAGAGAGGGGGAGGGAGAGAGAGAGGGGAGAGAGTGAGGGAGATATATACAGGTGCAGCTAAAAAAATTATAATATTGTGAAAAAGTTCAATATTTTTTGTCACTCATGTCAGAAAGTTAAACTCATATATTATATAGATTCATTACACATAGAGTGAAATATTTCAAGCCTTTATTTCTTGTAATTTTGATGATTATGGCTTACAGCTAATGAAAACCCAAATTCAGTGTCTCAGAAAATTAGAATATTACATAAGATCAATAAAAAAAGAAATGTCAGCCTTCTGAAAAGTATGTTCATTTATATGCACTCAATACTTGGTTGGGGCTCCTTTTGCATGAATTACTGCATCAATGCGGCGTGGCATGGAGGCGATCAGCCTGTGGCACTGCTGAGGTGTAATGGAAGCCCAGGTTGCTTTGATAGCGGCCTTCAGGTCGTCTGCATAGATTCTCTATGGGGTTTAGGTCAGGCGAGTTTGCTGGCCAATCAAGCACAGTAATACCATGGTCATTGAACCAGCTTTTGGTACTTTGGACCAAACCTTTGGACCACTGAGCAACAGTCCAGTTCTTTTTCTCTTTAGCCCAGGTAAGACGCTTCTGACGTTGTCTCTGGTTCAGGAGTGGCTTGACACGAGGAATGCGACATTTGTAGCCCATGTCCTGGATTCGTCTGTGCGTGGTGGCTCTTGATGCACTGACTCCAGCCTCAGTCCACTCCTTGTGAAGCTCCCCCAAATTCTTGAATGGATTTTGCTTGACAATCCTCTCAAGGCTGCGGTTATCCCTGTTGCTTGTGCACCTTTTCCTACCACACTTTTTCCTTCCACTCAACTTTCTATGAATATGCTTGGATACAGCACTCTGTGAACAACCAGCTTTTTTTAGCAATGACCTTTTGTGGCTTACCCTCCTTGTGGAGGGTGTCAATGACTGTCTTCTGGACATCTGTCAAGTCAGCAGTCTTCCCCAAGATTGTGTAGCCTACTGAACCAGACTGAGAGACCATTTAAAGGCTCAGGAAACCTTTGCAGGTGTTTTGAGTTAATTAGCTGATTAGAGTGTGACACCATGAGTTTCCAATATTGAACTTTTTCACAATATTCTAATTTTCTGAGACACTGAAATTGGGTTTTCATAAGCTGTAAGCCATAATCATCAAAATTACAAGAAATAAAGGCTTGAAATATTTCACTCTATGTGTAATGAATTTATATAATATATGAGTTTAACTTTCTGAAATGAGTGACAAAAAATATTGAACTTTTTCACGATATTAAAAAATTTTGAGCTGCACCTGTATATAGAGAGAGAGATTTTACACACTCATGTTTGTTTACCTCGGAGGGCGTGATGGCAAAAGCCTCGCCGATCTTGGCGTAGAGCTCACGCACGTTGCTGAAGCCCTCGATGCGGCCAGTCGGGCTGCCGTGCGCCAGCTGGGTGTGGAATATGAGGCGTGGCCGCAGGCTGGCGGGAGGGGGGGGGAGGCCCTGTAGCGAGGCCGTCTCATCTGCCCCACCCTCCAGCCCTGCCACAGCCAGCCCCGCCCGCACAGGCTCCGCCTCCTCATTCTCCACCAAAAGAGTCGCCTTCTTCCTGCGACCCAGGCCGAGAGGCATCTTACGTCCGTCTGTCTGTCTGTCTGTCTGTCTGTGAGCGCACAGGCCTCAGCTCAGACACATGCCCCTCCGGCTCTGTGCATGCCCCCCAGGACTGGCACAGAGCCCACCCCTACCCCTACCTCTACCCCTACCTCTCTCTCTCGCTCTATCGCTCTATCGACACCACCGACAAGGACGGCCCCTCAGCTGTGAAAAAGAGGCCTTCAGTCAAACTGCAGCAAAGAGCGAATCCATTTACACAGGAAGATTTCCTTTTTCAGAAATGACCTGAAGAGTGGAGATTTCTCAGGGCTCCCACTTCTTAGCACTTAAATGAAACCTGGAGGAGAAATCGGAGGGAGGATAATGCATGTCACATCAATACAATACAGTGCCATGTATGATATCCTCCTGCAATTACATCAATTACAGCCTCCTGCCAATTTAAGAGACTGGCCTCATAGGAATTGAGTGTAATGGTCTTACTGGAATGCAGGGTGTATTATTTTAACGCCTATTAAATTTGACAACACCCTTTCTTTTTATGTTCCTTTTAACTAGCGAACAATGATTCTTATTCATGATTTTATTTCACACACATGCCATCTTTCCCCAAGTACAAAAAGGAAAGGTGAACAGATCCATTGTATTTTACATGGATAGAAACAGTCAAGTACAAGAAAGAAAGGTGAACAGATCCATTGTATTTTACATGGATAGAAACAGTCAAGTACAAGAAAGAAAGGTGAACAGATCCATTGTATTTTACATGGATAGAAACAGTCAAGTACAAGAAAGAAAGGTGAACAGATCCATTGTATTTTACATGGATAGAAACAGTCAATGCACAGTCAGTACAGAATGAGCGCGAGGGTGCAGTATTTGGGAATTGAACCTGCAACCTTTCAGTTACAAGCCCAGCTTCCTAATGTTAATGTTATCACCCCACTGCTGCTCTGTACACAGGTTTAGCTAACGTTAACTACAGTTACAGTTACCTAAAATATGTCAATAACTACACAGCTTTGCCAACATTAGTAATTTTCGAGTCGATAGGTTAACTGCCGCGGTTTTTAGTGACATGTTTACCTAATGTTAGGTCACCAGCAATATTATTATTGATAGCACGGGTAACGTTAAACTGGTTGATTCCTTAACGTTAGATCAGCTGGCGCCACAGATAATAACGTTAACGAGGCCAGTGGCCCTTCGTGGCATCATACCAATGTTTAGTAACGTTAGGAGGCAAGTTCGCTAGAGAATGTAACACCACACAGTTAACTACCTAACGTTAGCTAGCTACCGCTTTTATCATTTTAAATACAGTGTAACTGGGCATGTTTACAGAACTTAACAGAATCACATCTCCAAGTTGGCTAACGTTACCTAGCTAAATTGGCAGTTAGACACACCACATTGTGTACTGACCAGTTAGACACACCACATTGTGTACTGACCAGTTAGACACACCACATTGTGTACTGACCAGTTAGACACACCACATTCTGTACTGACCAGTTAGACACACCACATTGTGTACTGACCAGTTAGACACACCACATTGTGTACTGACCAGTTAGACACACCACATTCTGTACTGACCAGTTAGACACACCACATTCTGTACTGACCAGTTAGACACACCACATTGTGTACTGACCAGTTCCGACCTCAAGCTGAAGTAACGTTAGCAAGCTCAATGCGTAACTCCCGATTTAACACAGCTATCCTAGCTAGGCAACGCAAGCTGCTAGCAAGGTACCTTTTGTGCAGAAATGTTCCTCGTTCCCAGCTGCAGTTGGTCCGAATTAAAAACACGAACCATCCGAAATGTAAGTCGGTAGTTTGGTTTTAATGCAAACTAGCGCGCCCAATCTAGGCTGTAACCAGATGAACATCAAAATAATACAGTGGGAAGGAACGAACAGAGGTATGGTTAGGGTACATCCGGGTAGGGCGGAGCTTACCTCATGATGTATGGTTAGGGTACATCCGGGTAGGGCAGAGCTTACCTCATGACAGCCAATCACAATAATACAGTGGGAAGGAACGAACAGAGGTAGGGTTAGGGTACATCCGTGTAGGGCGGAGCTTACCTCATGATGTATGGTTAGGGTACATCCGGGTAGGGCGGAGCTTACCTCATGACAGCCAATCACAATTACAAGTAGAATAAAGGAAATGATGCAACAAAAAAAAACACTCGTTACAGAGTAGAGCACGTAACAGAACAGCAAGTTAATAACTACAAACGTATATCCTATAATAATAATAATAATAAATTCAATTGTTCTACTGTGAAGATGTTTGTAATTTCCCGGGGAACTCACGTACGTTACCACCGATGGAAGTTGTAACTCAACGTAATTTATTTATGATGCAAGCAGGTTTTGGCCAACACATTCACGGCTAAATCCAGATAAGGGTTTTCGCAACGTTTTCGATCCTTTCTGCCAGGGGTTTTAAATTAAAACGTTTTCGCAGCCTTGTGTGGCTTTGGCGGCTTTAAGGAGCTGAAACGGGTTCCTGGTGTGCACGAGGCCCTAGTTACGAACAGGGATTTTGGGCCCCATGAAAAGATTTATCACATTGGACCCCAACACCCCCCACCACCACAGGCCAGGCCAACCCTGCGCCTTTTTCCGTATTTTTTTCCGTTTTCCCAATTTTCAACCATTTTTTATTCACAAACGGCCTTAAAATATGTATATATAATCATTAAAACTTGTGGTAAGCTAAATTAAGACAAGAAAATAACATATAGGATGCTCTGATCAAGATTTTAGAGATACAGAGGCTCTCTGGATGTTTACCTTTTTACTACTAAAACGTTCGTTTTAGTAGTACATTGTAAATAAAATATTATATTAATGATGATAGGTTAATAATTTTAGATAGAATATTTTTTTAGGGCCCCTGCCAGTCAGTACCATTTAATATTGTTCTGTAAAGATTAATGTGTCTCTTAGACATATGATGTAAATTATACAGTAATGTACTGGGAGGTCACAACCATACTCCATCATTCCTTTGCAAAAAGAGGAAATGCATTGTGCATAGAATCTAGGGCATTGAGTTCATGCAGGACAGTAAAAAATAGGAAAGCCATTTCCTGCCCATCCCAATAATGAGGACACAAGTGCTGAAACGGCAGATGGAAAACTCTTTCCCTTGATCTGGCAGGGTACAGGCGTGGAAAGCTTGATCTGGCAGGGTACAGGTGTGGGAAGCTTGATCTGGCAGGGTACAGGTGCGGAAAGCTTGATCTGGCAGGGTACAGGTGTGGAAAGCTTGATCTGGCAGGGTACAGGTGTGGGAAGCTTGATCTGGCAGGGTACAGGTGTGGGAAGCTTGATCCGGCAGGGTACAGGTGTGGAAAGCTTGATCTGGCAGGGTACAGGTGCGGAAAGCTTGATCTGGCAGGGTACAGGTGTGGAATGCTTGATCTGGCAGGGTACAGGTGTGGGAAGCTTGATCTGGCAGGGTACAGGTGTGGAAAGCTTGATCTGGCAGGGTACAGGTGTGGGAAGCTTGATCTGGCAGGGTACAGGTGTGGAAAGCTTGATCTGGCAGGGTACAGGTGTGGGAAGCTTGATCTGGCAGGGTACAGGTGTGGGAAGCTTGATCTGGCAGGGTACAGGCGTGGAAAGCTTGATCTGGCAGGGTACAGGTGTGGAAAGCTTGATCTGGCAGGGTACAGGTGTGGAAAGCTTGATCTGGCAGGGTACAGGCGTGGAAAGCTTGATCTGGCAGGGTACAGGCGTGGAAAGCTTGATCTGGCAGGGTACAGGTGTGGAAAGCTTGATCTGGCAGGGTACAGGTGCGGAAAGCTTGATCTGGCAGGGTACAGGTGTGGAATGCTTGATCTGGCAGGGTACAGGTGTGGGAAGCTTGATCTGGCAGGGTACAGGTGCGGAAAGCTTGATCTGGCAGGGTACAGGTGTGGGAAGCTTGATCTGGCAGGGTACAGGTGCGGAAAGCTTGATCCGGCAGGGTACAGGCGTGGAAAGCTTGATCTGGCAGGGTACAGGTGTGGGAAGCTTGATCTGGCAGGGTACAGGTGTGGGAAGCTTGATCTGGCAGGGTACAGGTGTGGAAAGCTTGATCTGGCAGGGTACAGGTGTGGAAAGCTTGATCTGGCAGGGTACAGGTGCGGAAAGCTTGATCTGGCAGGGTACAGGTGTGGGAAGCTTGATCTGGCAGGGTACAGGTGTGGAATGCTTGATCTGGCAGGGTACAGGTGCGGAAAGCTTGATCCGGCAGGGTACAGGTGTGGAAAGCTTGATCTGGCAGGGTACAGGTGTGGAAAGCTTGATCTGGCAGGGTACAGGCGTGGAAAGCTTGATCTGGCAGGGTACAGGTGTGGAAAGCTTGATCCGGCAGGGTACAGGTGTGGAAAGCTTGATCTGGCAGGGTACAGGCGTGGGAAGCTTGATCTGGCAGGGTACAGGTGCGGAAAGCTTGATCCGGCAGGGTACAGGCGTGGAAAGCTTGATCTGGCAGGGTACAGGTGCGGAAAGCTTGATCCGGCAGGGTACAGGCGTGGAAAGCTTGATCTGGCAGGGTACAGGTGTGGGAAGCTTGATCTGGCAGGGTACAGGTGTGGGAAGCTTGATCTGGCAGGGTACAGGTGTGGAAAGCTTGATCTGGCAGGGTACAGGTGTGGAAAGCTTGATCTGGCAGGGTACAGGTGTGGAAAGCTTGATCTGGCAGGGTACAGGTGCGGAAAGCTTGATCTGGCAGGGTACAGGTGTGGGAAGCTTGATCTGGCAGGGTACAGGTGTGGAATGCTTGATCTGGCAGGGTACAGGTGCGGAAAGCTTGATCCGGCAGGGTACAGGTGTGGAAAGCTTGATCTGGCAGGGTACAGGTGCGGAAAGCTTGATCCGGCAGGGTACAGGTGTGGAAAGCTTGATCTGGCAGGGTACAGGCGTGGAAAGCTTGATCTGGCAGGGTACAGGTGTGGAAAGCTTGATCCGGCAGGGTACAGGTGTGGAAAGCTTGATCTGGCAGGGTACAGGTGTGGAAAGCTTGATCTGGCAGGGTACAGGTGTGGGAAGCTTGATCTGGCAGGGTACAGGTGCGGAAAGCTTGATCCGGCAGGGTACAGGTGTGGAAAGCTTGATCTGGCAGGGTACAGGTGCGGAAAGCTTGATCTGGCAGGGTACAGGTGTGGAATGCTTGATCTGGCAGGGTACAGGTGTGGGAAGCTTGATCTGGCAGGGTACAGGTGTGGAAAGCTTGATCTGGCAGGGTACAGGTGTGGAATGCTTGATCTGGCAGGGTACAGGTGTGGGAAGCTTGATCTGGCAGGGTACAGGTGTGGGAAGCTTGATCTGGCAGGGTACAGGTGTGGGAAGCTTGATCTGGCAGGGTACAGGTGTGGAAAGCTTGATCTGGCAGGGTACAGGTGTGGAAAGCTTGATCTGGCAGGGTACAGGTGTGGGAAGCTTGATCTGGCAGGGTACAGGTGCGGAAAGCTTGATCCGGCAGGGTACAGGCGTGGAAAGCTTGATCTGGCAGGGTACAGGTGTGGGAAGCTTGATCTGGCAGGGTACAGGTGTGGGAAGCTTGATCTGGCAGGGTACAGGTGTGGAAAGCTTGATCTGGCAGGGTACAGGTGTGGAAAGCTTGATCTGGCAGGGTACAGGTGCGGAAAGCTTGATCTGGCAGGGTACAGGTGTGGGAAGCTTGATCTGGCAGGGTACAGGTGTGGAATGCTTGATCTGGCAGGGTACAGGTGCGGAAAGCTTGATCCGGCAGGGTACAGGTGTGGAAAGCTTGATCTGGCAGGGTACAGGTGCGGAAAGCTTGATCCGGCAGGGTACAGGTGTGGAAAGCTTGATCTGGCAGGGTACAGGCGTGGAAAGCTTGATCTGGCAGGGTACAGGTGTGGAAAGCTTGATCCGGCAGGGTACAGGTGTGGAAAGCTTGATCTGGCAGGGTACAGGTGTGGAAAGCTTGATCTGGCAGGGTACAGGTGTGGGAAGCTTGATCTGGCAGGGTACAGGTGCGGAAAGCTTGATCCGGCAGGGTACAGGTGTGGAAAGCTTGATCTGGCAGGGTACAGGTGCGGAAAGCTTGATCTGGCAGGGTACAGGTGTGGAATGCTTGATCTGGCAGGGTACAGGTGTGGGAAGCTTGATCTGGCAGGGTACAGGTGTGGAAAGCTTGATCTGGCAGGGTACAGGTGTGGAATGCTTGATCTGGCAGGGTACAGGTGTGGGAAGCTTGATCTGGCAGGGTACAGGTGTGGAAAGCTTGATCTGGCAGGGTACAGGTGTGGGAAGCTTGATCTGGCAGGGTACAGGTGTGGAAAGCTTGATCTGGCAGGGTACAGGTGTGGGAAGCTTGATCTGGCAGGGTACAGGCGTGAAAAGCTTGATCTTATTATTCTTTATTCTTTATTCATTCTTTATTCACATTCACGTTCACGTTTGTACAATGTAAGCTACATTACATGCTTGCTTATATCCAATGTGGGAATGTGAACTGGTCTCCCTAGGAAGCTATGAAAAGCTTATTTTAGGGAGCCATGGGACATTCAACATAACATTTCATATGGTAAAAATACAGATACATACATATACAAACAGTAAAAATACAGACACATTCATATACATACGATAGCAATACAGACACCTACATATAGACAACAATAAAATCCCAGAATTTGCATATATGTATAATTATAATTATTGATATGAGCTACATAGTTTTTCTTTTAAATGATGTTTGAAAATATAGATGGACCGTGATATTTTAAGACTAGTGTTTAGCTCGTTCCAGATCCGCGGTCCTTGATACACCACATTCATTCTAGTGCAAACCAGTTTCCGTTTTTTACCAGAAATAAGATGTTTGTTTCTGGTGTCGTGGGTGTAGAGGGGACTGAAGACCGGGATGAGCTCACAGAGTTTATTATTTAAACCTGAGACCACCTGATACATCGTGCAGGCATTGTGGAAGTAGTTGAGTTCTTTAAGCCGCAGAATGCCATATAGGGCGAACAAATGACGGGTAGGTGAATTAGCTCGTGACCATGAGATGGCATGAATAATTTTTTTTTGGAGAATTTCGAGTTTTGTAAGGTGGCTTGGGTAGGTGTTGCTCCAGATAATGTTACAATAGTTGAGGTGTGGTTCAAATAGAGTTTTGTAAATGGTGAGGAGGGCAGAACGTGGTAGCAGGTGTCTCAGTTTGAAAAATAGACCGACATATTTAGATAGTTTATGTAGCAGGTGATCTATATGGCATTTGAAATTTAAACTGTCATCTATGAGGACCCCAAGGAACGTGGTGGAATTTACTCTCTTTATTTCCTCCTCATTTATTTTAATCTGTAGGGTCATGGTCTCCATATTTTTTAGTTTTCTATTTGAGCAAAATATAACATAATTAGTTTTACTGATGTTAAGGGAAAGTTTATTGACTTTAAACCATGAGTCCACGTTCAGTAGTTCCTTATTTAAAAGGGATTGAAGTTCGTGGATATTGTTATGTGATAGGAATAAATTAGTATCATCAGCAAAGATGACTTTATGGAGGACCTTTGAGGAGTTAACCAGATCATTTATGTAAATGATAAAGAGGAGAGGCCCCAGAATGGAACCTTGGGGAACCCCATAATTAATGTATTTACATTGTGAATTTGATGCATAGATATTTACATATTGTTGTCTCTGGTACAGGTAGCTAGTGAACCAGTTCAGAGCTACTCCTCTGATTCCATAATGGTTTAATTTTTCCAGTAGTATCTTTGTATCAATGGTATCAAAGGCCTTAGACAGGTCTAGAAATATACCAATGCCATAATCACCCTTGTCTATTGCGTCGTTTATTTTTTCAAGGAGATCGAGGATTGCGATACAGGTGGAACTTTTCTTCCTGAAGCCGTACTGAGATGGTGTTAGTATATTATATTTGGTAATATAATTACTGAGTCTACTATACACTACTCTCTCCAGTATTTTGGAGAGTGTAGGTAAGATAGATATGGGACGATAGTTGGCCCTTTCATTTTTATCACCAGATTTGTATATGGGTATAATTTTTGCTATTTTTGTTTTTTGAGGGACAATCCCTGTAAGAAGAGAAAGATTAATGCAGTGGGCAAGTGGCTCCACAATTTCATTTGCAATGGTTTTTAGAATTTTGCTATTTATTTCATCCTCGCCAGCTGAATTAGAGCTTTTTATAGCCATTATGATATTATATATTTCATCTCTGTCTGTAGGCTTAAAGAAGAAAGACTTCAAGTAATTACCTGTCAGATATTGCTTAAAGGAAACTCCCTGCGGTTGACTGATCTTCTCCGAGAGGTTTTCCCCAATAGACACAAAGTAGTCATTGAAATCATTTGCAAGGTCAGTGTTATTTGCATTGCCAGGGTCAGGATACACAGTATGTTTATGGCCCCTGTTCAGGACATTGTTTATCACTTGCCAGGACTTCTTTGAATCACCCAGGGATGCTTTAATGAGGTCAGAATAATGATTAGTTTTACTCTTTCTTATTATATGTGTAAGTTTGTTCCTATAAGTAATGTATTTATTTTTATTATCTATATTTGGCTTTTTTATATATCTTTGGTATAATTTCTTTTTATGTTTAATGGAGTTGGAAATCCCCTTTGTTAGCCAGGGTTTCTGGTCCCTCCTGCTGTGTGTGACAGTTTTTACAGGGAGTGTTCTACGGATAGACTCTGTTATTTCATTTGTAAGTCTATCATACGCAGTGTCCGGATCGCTACAGTGATAAACAATGTCCCACTCTTTAGCCTGCATGCATACAGTTAATTGATGCAGTGTTCGCTTATTGAGTACTCTAGTTTTTATTGGTTGATGTGACTGTAGGCTCTTGTAGGCAAGATTAAAGAACAAAACAATTGGAAAGTGATCAGTAATATCAGAGTAAAGTACTCCTGATTCAAACTTTGATCTGGCAGGGTACAGGTGTGGGAAGCTTGATCTGGCAGGGTACAGGTGTGGGAAGCTTGATCTGGCAGGGTACAGGTGTGGGAAGCTTGATCTGGCAGGGTACAGGTGTGGGAAGCTTGATCTGGCAGGGTACAGGTGTGGGAAGCTTGATCTGGCAGGGTACAGGTGTGGAAAGCTTGATCTGGCAGGGTACAGGTGTGGGAAGCTTGATCTGGCAGGGTACAGGTGTGGGAAGCTTGATCTGGCAGGGTACAGGTGTGGGAAGCTTGATCTGGCAGGGTACAGGTGTGGGAAGCTTGATCTGGCAGGGTACAGGCGTCGGAAGCTTGATCTGGCAGGGTACAGGTGTGGGAAGCTTGATCTGGCAGGGTACAGGTGTGGGAAGCTTGATCTGGCAGGGTACAGGTGTGGGAAGCTTGATCTGGCAGGGTACAGGCGTGGGAAGCTTTATCTGGCAGGGTACAGGCGTGGGAAGCTTGATCTGGCAGGGTACACGTGTGGGAAGCTTGATCTGGCAGGGTACAGGTGTGGGAAGCTTGATCTGGCAGGGTACAGGTGTGGGAAGCTTGATCTGGCAGGGTACAGGTGTGGAAAGCTTGATCTGGCAGGGTACAGGTGTGGGAAGCTTGATCTGGCAGGGTACAGGTGTGGAAAGCTTGATCTGGCAGGGTACAGGTGTGGGAAGCTTGATCTGGCAGGGTACAGGTGTGGGAAGCTTGATCTGGCAGGGTACAGGTGTGGAAAGCTTGATCTGGCAGGGTACAGGTGTGGGAAGCTTGATCTGGCAGGGTACAGGTGTGGAAAGCTTGTTACTGCAGTGCCAAGATGGTGGTTCATTCATTAGTCTTTTGAGAAGGGTGTCAGGGAAGCGAGGATGAAGTAAAAATGCTTATAATTCTGAACCCAGCAGTTCCAGCACTCAATGCCCTCGTTAAATTGCCCAGCACTCTGAATACTGAACACAAGCGGTATCGCGTGCTGAAACCCCTCCCTCAACCATACATTTAATTATATGTACTGGATTTAATTTATTAATTATTATTCAAAATGACAATCGTCAATTAAATCGCCAAATTCGTTGATAGGTACATCGAACAGTAACCTGGTGGATCAACTAACAAGTCAAAACAAAGTCCAAATCAGGTCTTAAAGAAGCTATATGTAACACATTTACTGTACTAAATCATAAAATGACCATGATATGTCATCAGAGATTAAAGAAACATGCTAAATCGAAATACTGGCTTCTCCGACAACAATGCTACAGCCAGTATGTTCTTCTTTGAAATTTCCATTCCGGGTCGGAACGTTCGTTTTTGTTTTGGCCTGTGTGATTCACTGCCCGATCGTCTCAGAGTTGACTCCGCCCACTGCCCGATCGTCTCAGAGTTGACTCCGCCCACTGCCCGATCGTCTCAGAGTTGACTCCGCCCAACTGCCCGATCGTCTCAGAGTTGCCTCCGCCCACTGCGCTGCAGCCATGAGAGCAAGCAAACGAACAGGATCAACTGAGATTGTACTAGATTCTACCTAAAAAGAGGGTATGTTTTGTTGGGGTAGGGACATGTAGGAGTACTGAAGGGGGGTAGAGAGGGTATGTTTTGTTGGGGTTGGGTAGTATTGAAGGGGGGTAGAATTCCAAGGACCAAAGAAAAACTTGTCTCTGTATGTAGACAACTTCGCAGCATGACACCCAGAACATTCACGGCTTCTAAAAACTCCACAGCCCAAACTGATCGCCTAACAACTAACTGATGTTACAGCCCGCTCACTCAGGCCACAACCAAGAAGGGAGGCCCACACGGTAATCCAGGGTTAACTTGGTATTTAATAATAAAAGAAACTAAAGCAAATTTATGGACCAGGTATAGCCAGGTACTAGCGACCTTGTGATATTAAACACTGTTTATGTTCGGGGGACTTGCTATTTGCTTATTTTCAGATATAGGTTTTATTCCTCCTGATTAGCATTCTGTGCTATTTATTTTGTTCCTTGCTGTTCTCTTGGAGACAGTTTTTCTTTGTTGGTTTTGTTTTGGCCGTCCGAACTTATGTTCCGGGGATGTTCTTTTATTTGATACGTTTCCCGTTTTGGCTCCAGTATTGAGCTCGGGAGATTTAGTTTGTGTTTCACTCTTTATTCGAGTTCACCCTATTTTAGTGGGTTTATTTTCGTTTGGCTGTTTAGCCATAATGAATTAATGGACTGGACTTATATAGCGCCTTTTTTCGAAGCACTTTACAATGGCCTCTCACTCAACCATTCACACACACATTCACACACCAATGGCGGCAGCTGCCATGCAAGGTACAGCCTAAATAAACTCAAAACTCGGTTGTTTTAATTAAATTGACCATTAATCAATTTCTTAAAGATAATGTGCAATTTTGGCCGCTTGTTCTAAAAGTGGCGCTGATGAGCCGAACACACACACTGCCGTGTTATGTAGCACTGAAGAAGAAGAAGTTTTGCTTACGAATCACAAGCCAAGCTTTTGATTTGTACATGTGAACATTGGAAACATATCTGTAAATGTTATTTGCATTTGTGAATATAATTTTTGCATTCATCAAAATTATGATTTACGAAACACAAATTGGGAGGTGTGTGTGTGTGGATGGTAAATACAATTGTGGATTATACTTTTGTGCTTGTTTATTTTTGATAGAAATCTACCTCCATATATGTCCCCTTTATTGGTCATCACATTTGTAGGTGACTTGTCTGATCTCCCTCACCTCTGCTAGTGATCCATCACAGTTCAGCACTCTGAATATAGAACCCAACTGCTATTGAATGCCTAACCCCTAACCCTAACCCTAAATTAACCGAGAGGTGTGCGTCAACTGACAGGCCGATACTGGGAATACTCCCGAGGTAACAGAATCAGTATTTCCCATTCTACCCATTGTCTCTTACAGCCGTATTCCCAGTAACCGTAACAGATAGTTACACACGGGACCGAATGTAGGTTATCCGATCAAAATCCCTCTCATAGACTCTATGCGTTTCAAATCTGAATATGGGGCTTCTAAATATTAAATCTCTGACAAATACATTTTTTCTCATTAATGATCTAATCTGCAACCGCAAACTAGACTGTATGTTTTTAACTGAAACCTGGTTAAGCAGTGATGGCCCTGCTGTTCTTATTGAAGCCTCACCTCTGAACTTAACCTTCTCTCATGCCATTAGACACGGGAAGACAGGTGGGGGAACCGCTAGTATCCTTTCATCCAGCCTGTGTCACAGGGACATTTAGTTTGGTGATTTTATATGTTTTTAATACCGTGCTGTAATAATGCAATGCCAACCTACTGTGCTAGCGGTTACACTGTATAGACCCCCCAAACACTCTCCCTGGTTTATGAATGATTTTTCTGAAATGCTGTCAATAATTAATTCCAACTATGATAGGATTATTATTATGGGAGATTTTAACATTCATGTAGACATTGCTACTGAATTTATTAGTGTTCTAAACTCCATGGATTTTGTGCAGCATGTTGAAGGACCCACCCACAAACATGGACATACTCTTGACCTTATAATTAGTCAGGGACTCACCATAGACATTACCCCTATTGCTGATATTGCTATCTCTGATCATTACTGTGTTTCTTTCACTGTAACAGCATGCAAAGCGCCAGTACTGAACGTACTGTGAAGAAACGTTATCTAAACTCGGAAGCAGCTGAAAATTTTATGTCATGTCACTTTTTAAAGATAGTCCAACACCATATGTGCCCTCCTCCTGTGATGAACTTACTGATAGCTTATATAGTAAGTTGAAGGCTACCATTGTAGCCCCACTGAAATAAAAAAAAGGTCTCATTTAGCACCATGAAAAAATGAGGAGTTAACTCAGCTAAAAAGAAACGGCAGAACGCAAATGGAGGAAATCAAAACTCCAGATCAATTATGACAACTTTAAATATAATGTTGCCTGCTACAACTAAGGTACTAGAACAGCCAGGCAGGCTTACTGTTCCACAATGATCTCTAATAACCAGAACAACCCTAGAGTATTATTTTCCACTATTGACCGCTTGATAAAAGCTGCCTCCATGAAAAATTATGAATTTCTCTCAGGATCTAAAGAGAGTCTCTTAGTTAGGGTTAGGGTGCCTAAAGCTCGGTCTCTTAGTTTGGGTTAGGGTTAGGGTGCCTAAAGATCGGACTCTTAGTTGGGGTTAGGGTTAGGGTGCCTAAAGCTCGGTCTCTTAGTTGGGGTTAGGGTTAGGGTGCCTAAAGCTCGGTCTCTTAGTTGGGGTTAGGGTTATGGTGCCTAAAGCTCGGTCTCTTAGTTGGGGTTAGGGTTAGGGTGCCTAAAGCTCTGTCTCTTAGTTAGGGTTAGGGTGCCTAAAGCTCGGACTCTTAGTTGGGGTTAGGGTTAGGGTGCCTAAAGCTCGGACTCTTAGTTTTGGTTAGGGTTAGGGTGCCTAAAGCTTGGTCTCTTAGTTGGGGTTAGGGTTATGGTGCCTAAAGCTCGGTCTCTTAGTTTGTGTTAGGGTTAGGGTGCCTAAAGCTCGGACTCTTAGTTTGGGTTAGGGTTAGGGTGCCTAAAGCTCGGACTCTTAGTTTGTGTTAGGGTTAGGGTGCCTAAAGCTCGGTCTCTTACTTGGGGTTAGGGTTATGGTGCCTAAAGCTCGGTCTCTTAGTTTGTGTTAGGGTTAGGGTGCCTAAAGCTCGGACTCTTAGTTGGGGTTAGGGTTAGGGTGCCTAAAGCTCGGACTCTTAGTTTGTGTTAGGGTTAGGGTGCCTAAAGCTCGGTATCTTAGTTGGGGTTAGGGTTAGGGTGCCTAAAGCTCGGACTCTTAGTTTGGGTTAGGGTTAGGGTGCCTAAAGCTCAGACTCTTAGTTGGGGTTAGGGTTAGGGTGCCTAAAGCTCGGACTCTTAGTTAGGGTTAGGGTTAGGGTGCCTAAAGCTCGGACTCTTAGTTTGGGTTAGGGTTAGGGTGCCTAAAGCTCGGACTCTTAGTTAGGGTTAGGGTTAGGGTGCCTAAAGCTCGGACTCTTAGTTTGGGTTAGGGTTAGGGTGCCTAAAGCTAAGACAAAAACATATGGTGAGGAAGCTTTCAGCACTTACAGCCCTAGACTTTGGAACAGCTTACCTGAGGATCTGAGAGCAGTACAGACAGCTGACATGTTTAAGCAAAGTTTAAAAACGTTTCTTTTCAGCTTTTATTAAAGAATGACTTTTATTTGTTTTTACTTCCCTGTTTTAATTCTATCTATTTTATTTTATTATTATAATAATTTTATTATTTTTTCTCCTATTGCACTTTTATTGATTATGGTATTTCTATTTTTACTTTCCTTTCTTCCCATAGCTTATGCCTTATTCTTATTTTAACTTTTATTATGAAGCGCATTGCATTGCAAATGTTGTACGAAATGTGCTATATAAATAAAGTTTGATTTGACTTGATTGAAAATATATACAGTGAATTATCTTAATCTCACGCTGAAAAAATGAGAAAAATCCAAGCTTTAACTGAAGTAAATTTATTATGAGAAAAAAAAATCCCTCACCAAATCAATTAAACCAAACCCGTCATGCTGGATGATGTTGCAGGTAGCTTAACATTCGCCGCGGCGTCTCCAGACTCTTTCACGTCTGTCACATGTGCTCAGTGTGAACCTGCTCTCATCTGTGAAAAGAACGGGGCACCAATGGCGAACCTGCCAATTCTGGTGTTTTCTGGCAAATGCCAATCGAGCTGCACAGTGCTGGGTTGTGAGCATAGGTCCCACTACAGGATGTTGGGCCCTCATGCCACCCTCATGGAGTCTGTTTCTGACAGTTTGGTCAGAAACATGCACACGAGTAGCCCGCTGGAGGTCATTTTGTAGGGCTCTGGCAGTGCTCCTCCTGTTTCTCCTCACACAAAGGAGCAGATACCGGTCCTGCCGCTGGGTTGTTGCCCTTCTACGGCCCTGTCCAGCTCTCTTCGTGTAATGGCCTGTCTCCCGGTATCTCCTCCACGCTCTTGAGACTGTGTTGGGAGACACAGCAAACCTTCTTGCGATGGCACGTATGGATGTGCCATCCTGGAGGAGCTGAACTACCTGTGCAACCTGAATAGGCTGCAGGTACTGCCTCATGCTACCAGTAGTGACAAGGGCACTAGCAAAATGCAAAACTAGAGAAATATCAGTCAGGAAGGATAAGGAGAGAGAAATGGTCTGTGGCCACCACCTGCAAAACCATTTACTTTTTGAGGGTTGTCTTGCTGTTGCCTCTCCTGTCCATCTGTTGTCACTCATTTGCACCAAAGCAGGTGAAATTGATTCACAATCGTTTACGCTTCCCAACTGGACAGATCGATATCCCAGAAGTTTAATTGATTTGGTGTTATACTGTGTTGATTAAGTGTTCCCTTAATTTCTTTGAGCAGTGTATATAGAATAAAGTAATAATTTCTAATATTTTGTTGCATATCCTTTGCATGCCATGACTTCCTGATGTTTGTGACCCAACAACATCAAAAGACTCTTGATATCTTATTTGCAGGTACTCTTACAAGTGATACTATAACCTCTCTGCATTTAAATGGATCTCTATGGAAATTGGGGGGTGGGACTAGATCTAGCTGTAAATTATGCTGGAACAGTATGGTATACATGGTTGATAAAATGACTGTAAGTCATCAAGGGTCTGAGGTATCAAATGAGCCTCAAATCATCACTCTGCTGCCAGATATGCAGTAGATATAGATGGATCACTTTCAGGGTTGTTTCTCCTGAATTTTCCTATTGAACTCTATTGAAAAATAAGACAGGAGAAAAAACCCTTTAACCTTTTTTTAAATTTAATAACCATTAATTAGAATGAAAAGAAAAAGTGAATTTATTGAATTGCCAAATTTGTTATACGTACATGTTTGATCACTCATTACATTACACATCCTTTTTTATCAGAATACAGAATTTATTGGAAAAATCAAAGCGAGATTCAGGAACTAATAATTAAAGTTGATCAGAAATAATAAAAATGCATGAAATATAGCCCCCATGAATCATCAGATGAAAAATTACCAACAAGGTAAAAAAGGGAAAAGTAAATAATAATAACAACGAAGACAATCCAACGCAAAATAGATTACACATAAACAATGGGGGAATAAATGAACAGAGCAATGTGTTCATTAATAATAACTTCAATAATAATAACGTATCACACGTATTCATTAACTAACGTGAGTCACACTGAACCAACAAATTAATTATTCTAAAGGTGGCGATATGATCTGGTGTAGATTATGAAGCCAAGGAAAAAGGGAGGGCCTTCGTCAGCTGACCAATCACAGGCGCCAAATTTAAATCCATAACTGTCACAATGTGTTAAACAGAATCATGTTATCACACAGAAACCAGAGTCTGGACAGTGATAATAATTTAAATCCATAACTGTCACAATCCACATGTGTTAAACAGAATCATGTTATCACACAGAAACCAGAGTCTGGACAGTGATAATAATTTAAAAGGAAAAGAAAAAAGCTGCAAAAGATGAAAGCGATGGTTTTTTAGAAGATAAACAGTGCTATAATTTTTACATGGTGAAAGCAAATCAAAAACCACAAACTAAGGAAAGAAAAAGTGGAATAATTAGTACAAAGTGGAACAATTAGTAAAAAGTGGAACAATTAGTAAAAAGCCATGGCAAAAACACACAGGCAACTCGTGCAAGTTCCTTTATATTTTTCTAGATGGTGGGTATGATCTATGATCCTATTGGTTGTAAGAATTTCTCTCCTTTTGGACGTTACGCTGATGCCTTCGATAGATTGGATCCAGCACAATTGTAGTCTGCAGATTTCCAGCCAATTGTAGTCTGCAGATTTTCTGAGGGAAATAATAAGGACCGATGGATATTTTGCTAGCGATGGAAATAATGTCTTGGAAATTAATCTTGACATACCAAACAAGTACATACCAAGCATGGCTACTCCCACTTAAAGCTTCTTGAATTTCCCAAGAATATACATGTTGAGAATAGGCACACATATAATTTAAATACATGCTTTTGGTGTCAGGGTTAGGGTTAGGGTTAGGGTTAGGGTCAGGGAGTATCGTTGCTTGTCTGGTTTTGATTAACCATCATATTATGTTCGGGGCACTTTGACCTGATTCACTGTTTGACGTCTCTTAAAAACCAGTTAAAGTTTTTTCATCTTGACACTATATGACTTTTCTTAATTTGTAAAAATTAACACACACACACACCAGTACAGCATCTATGTCTGCACTACAGTTAAACTAAAGGAAGAGGACACAGGACTACAGTTAAATTAAAGAAACAGAATACAGGACTACAGTTAAACCAAAGGAACAGGATACAGGACTACAGTTAAACTAAAGGAACAGGGTACAGGACTACAGTTAAATTAAAGAAACAGAATACAGGACTACAGTTAAACCAAAGAAACAGAATACAGGACTACAGTTAAACCAAAGGAACAGGATACAGGACTACAGTTAAATTAAAGAAACAGAATACAGGACTACAGTTAAACCAAAGGAACAGGATACAGGACTACAGTTAAATTAAAGAAACAGAATACAGGACTACAGTTAAACCAAAGGAACAGGATACAGGACTACAGTTAAACTAAAGGAACAGGGTACAGGACTACAGTTAAACTAAAGGAACAGGATACAGGACTACAGTTAAACTAAAGGAACAGGATACAGGACTACATTTAAACTAAAAGAACAGGATACAGGACTACAGTTAAACTAAAGAAACAGAATACAGGACTACAGTTAAACCAAAGGAACAGGATACAGGACTACAGTTAAACTAAAGGAACAGGATACAGGACTACAGTTAAACTAAAGGAACAGGATACAGGACTACAGTTATACTAAAGGAACAGGATACAGGACTACAGTTAAAATAAAGGAACAGGATACAGGACTACAGTTATACTAAAGGAACAGGATACAGGACTACAGTTAAACTAAAGGAACAGGATACAGGACTACAGTTAAACTAAATGAACAGGATGGTGCTTCACTCACTGTGATGTTCTGGAATGGCACAGAGGTCTGAAGGAGGAATCATTTGCACAGCAATTTGTTCCGCCAGCTTCTGTATTGAACCCTCACCTGTAAAACACACACACATGTACAGCACTCTCACCTGTAAAACACACGCATACACCTGTACTGCATTCTCACCTGTAAAACACACACACATGTACAGCACTCTCACCTGTAAAACACACACACACATGTACAGCACTCTCACCTGTAAAACACACACACACATGTACAGCACTCTCACCTGTAAAACACACACACACACATGTACAGCACTCTCACCTGTAAAACACACACATACACACACACACCTGTACAGCACTCTCACCTGTAAAACACACACACACACACACACACCTGTACTGCTCTCTCACTTGTAAAACACACACACCTGTACTGAACCCTCACCTGTAAAATACAAACACACGTACAGCACTCTCACCTGTAAAACACAAACACACATGTACAGCACTCTCATCTGTAAAACACACACATACACACACACCTGTACAGCACTCTCACCTGTAAAACACACACACATGTACAGTACTCTCATCTGTGAAACACACACACACACACACACCTGTACAGCACTTCCACCTGTAAAACACACACACACACACCTGTACTGCCCTCACCTGTAAAACACACACACCTGTACTGAACCTTCACCTGTAAAATACAAACACAAGTACAGCACTCTCACCTGTAAAACACACACACATGTACAGCACTCACCTGTAAAACACACACATACATCTGTACAGCACTCTCACCTGTAAAACACACACATACACCTGTACAGCACTCTCACCTGTAAAACACACACACATGTACAGCACTCTCACCTGTAAAACACATACCTGTACTGAACCCTCACCTGTAAAACACACACATACACACACACACACCTGTACAGCACTCTCACCTGTAAAACACACACACATGTACAGAACTCTCATCTGTGAAACACACACACACACACACACCTGTACAGCACTTTCACCTGTAAAACACACACACACACACACCTGTACTGCTCTCTCACTTGTAAAACACACACCTGTATTGCTTTTTCACTTGTAGAACACACACACACACCTGTACGGCACTCTCACCTGTAAAACAAACACCTATACTGCACACTCACCTGTAAAATACGGGACATGTGAGAAAGGGACAGGTATGAGAGTGGGACAGGTGAGAGAGGGACAGGTAAGAGAGCGGGACAGGCGTATGACAGGTGTGGGACAGAAGAGTGAGACAGGTGTGAAAGGAACAGGTGAGAGAGAGGGACAGGTGAGAGATTGGGACAGGTGTGGCACCATAAAATGTAATTGAATTGAGGTGGGCATTTACATATTTGTTGAGGACAGGTGAGAGTGAGGGACAGGTGGACACTCACCTCTTTGTTGAGGATAGGTGAGCGAGAGGGACAGGTGGACACTCACCTCTTTGTTGAGGACACAGTGTATGAGGAAGATGAAGGTGCCTTGCTGGGAGGTGAAGAAGAGGAAGATGTATTCCAGCATCTTATTGCTTTTCACAAAGAAGCCCAGAATCCAAGGACAGCCCAGGATAATAAACTGAAGCAGAATTTTGAACACCATGATCCTTTAGAGAGAGAGAGGGAGAGAGGGAGAGAGAGAGAGAGAGAGAGAGAGAGAGAGAGAGAGAGAGAGAATAGAGAGAGAAGAGAGACTTTTGACTTTTGACAGCCTTTAATCACCAATATCCCCTAAAAACTACTCACCAGCAGTATTACACGCACACCCTCACTCACCCACACACACACACACACACACACACACACACACACACACAAAAAAAAATAAACACGACCCCCCCACCCCCACCCCTCATTCACAGTATATTACATTGCATATAAAAACCCTTCCTAAAAAAACCATAGCATTGCTACACCAATTACATACAAATAAATAAGTCCCCGTCCCTGAGCCTGTAAACGGCACCATCAACACACCAGATGCTCTGAAACATATCAAGGTCATTCATCAACCCATAGTACTCATACTCAGTCCTAAGTCGAAGAGAGAGAGAGAGAGAGAGAGAGAGAGAGAGAGAGAGATTAAAAGTCTCAGGGAAAAGTCTGGCTCAAACAACTCTGACCACCTTGAGGCTTCCAGGTCCATCAAAAAGGCAATGTGACCTGCCTTAACATTTATCATTGAATTCCTTCAGCTTAATGGGTTGTTTATGCAATTTAATTGTATCCATTAGGGTTGTTTGTGTGTGTGTGTGTGTGGTGGGGGGTATATGTAAGTGTATATTTGGGTGCGCACTAGGCCATAGACCTCAAAACTTTCATCCATTAGGGTTGTTTGTGTGTGTGTGTGTGTGGTGGGGGGTATATGTAAGTGTATATTTGGGTGCGCACTAGGCCATAGACCTCAAAACTTTCATCCATTAGGGTTGTTTGTGTGTGTGTGTGTGGTGGGGGGTATATGTAAGTGTATATTTGGGTGCGCACTAGGCCATAGACCTCAAAACTTTCATCCATTAGGGTTGTTTGTGTGTGTGTGTGTGTGGTGGGGGGTATATGTAAGTGTATATTTGGGTGCGCACTAGGCCATAGACCTCAAAACTTTCATCCATTAGGGTTGTTTGTGTGTGTGTGTGTGTGTGGTGGGGGGTATATGTAAGTGTATATTTGGGTGCGCACTAGGCCATAGACCTCAAAACTTTCATCCATTAGGGTTGTGTGTGTGTGTGTGTGTGTGGTGGGGGGTATATGTAAGTGTATATTTGGGGGAGCACTAGGCCATAGACCTCAAAACTTTCATCCATTAGGGTTGTTTGTGTGTGTGTGTGTGTGGTGGGGGGTATATGTAAGTGTATATTTGGGTGCGCACCAGGCCATAGACCTCAAAACTTTCATCCATTAGGGTTGTGTGTGTGTGTGTGTGTGTGGTGGGGGGTATATGTAAGTGTATATTTGGGTGCGCACCAGGCCATAGACCTCAAAACTTTCATCCATTAGGGTTGTGTGTGTGTGTGTGTGTGTGGTGGGGGGTATATGTAAGTGTATATTTGGGTGCGCACCAGGCCATAGACCTCAAAACTTTCATGCAAAATTGCTTGTGCTCTGTCTTGGTGTAAATTAATCTTGTGTTGTTGATGTCTTGTTGATGTTGTGTTGAATGTTGGGTGAAGGCTGGGTGGGACAGTCGAAGGAGGGCTGATGTTGTGTTGAAGGTTGGGTGAAGGCTGGGTGGGACAGTCGAAGGAGGGCTGATGTTGTGTTGAATGTTGGGTGAAGGCTGGGTGGGACAGTCGAAGGAGGGCTGATGTTGTGTTGAATGTTGGGTGAAGGCTGGGTGGGACAGTCGAAGGAGGGCTGATGTTGTGTTGAATGTTGGGTGAAGGCTGGGTGGGACAGTCGAAGGAGGGCTGATGTTGTGTTGAATGTTGGGTGAAGGCTGAGTGGGACAGTCGAAGGAGGGCTGATGTTGTGTTGAATGTTGGGTGAAGGCTGGGTGGGACGAGACCACTTTACTGGTATCCATCTTATTTTTCTCCTTTCCTATGTTATTTTTCTTTCCTTAAGTAATTTTTGTTGTACCAGTTATTTTATCTCTCCTTTACTTACAAGATCAATAGTAACATATTTATTTAACTATATTAAGGTTTAAGTTGTTATTATTACTGGTAGTATTATATTTTCATTTAACTAAAATAGAAGATGAAGGAAGATTACACACTGCTCAAAAAAATGAAGGGAACACGTAATCAACACAGTATAACACCAAGTCAATTAAACTTCTGGGATATTGATCTGTCCAGTTAGGAAGCGTAAACTATTGTGAATCAATTTCACCTGCTTTGGTGCAAATGAAAGTGAGAACAGATGGACAGGAGAGGCAACAGCAGGACAACCCCCAAAAAGTCAATGGTTTTGCAGGTGGTGGCCACAGACCATTTCTCTCTCCTTATCCTTCCTGACTGATTTTTCTCTAGTTTTGCATTTTGCTAGTGCCCTTGTCACTACTGGTAGCATGAGGCAGTACCTGCAGCCCATTCAGGTTGCACAGGTAGTCCAGCTCCTCCAGGATGGCACATCCATACGTGCCGTCGCAAGAAGGTTTGCTGTGTCTCCCAGCACAGTCTCAAGAGCGTGGAGGAGATACCGGGAGATGGGCCATTACACGAGGAGATCTGGACAGGGCCGTGGAAGGGCAACAACCCAGCGACAGGACCGGTATCTGCTTCTTTGTGTGAGGAGAAACAGGAGGAGCACTGCCAGAGCACTACAAAATGACCTCCAGCGTGCTACTCGTGTGCATGTTTCAGACCAAACTGTCAGAAACAGACTCCATGAGGGTGGCATGAGGGCCCGACGTCCTGTAGTGGGACCTGTGCTCACAGCCCAGCACTGTGCAGCTCGATTGGCATTTGCCAGAGAACACAGAGAATTGGCAGGTTTGCCATTGGCACCCCGTTCTCTTCACAGATCAGTAGGTTCACACTGAGCACATGTGACAGACGTGAAAGAGTCTGGAGACACTGTGGCGAATGTTATGCTGCCTGCAACATCATCCAGCATGACCGGTTTGGTTTAATTGACTTGGTGTTATACTGTGATGATTAAGTGTTCCCTTAATTTCTTTGAGCAGTGTATAATCGTAGTATTATAGTAATAATGATAACAGACAACTGGCAATGAAAACGATACAAATTATATTGATAATTATGATGATGATGGTAAGATGATACTAATAAGTATGATGATAAAACCTATAATAAAGTGGTCCTCCAAAGAAGGGGGGTGGTGGGGGGTTGGAAAAAAAACAAAGAAAACATTGGTGATGTACATGGCCTTTTTTGTGATGTCTTTAAAAACTCTGGGGTTCAAAAGGAAAGGATTTTCCCCACTTCTTGCTGTACATCCCCCACAGCAGCAGCAACGCTAAACGTTGGGCTCCTCTGGCACTGTCTAAGCTGCACCCATTCTTCCCCATACACCTCCACCCATCGCCGTTTCTTAGGTGGGCCAGCTTAGTACACCCATTCTTCACCCATTCAAGATTTTTAAAATAGGTGCTCGGAGCGTCCATATTTTTAATTGAAGATATCCGAGCCCTGACCAGTGCCCCTTTCACCCGCTTCTGCAGGAAGAGGCCTAATTCTTGTTTTTTATTCTCTAACACTTGCATTGCTTGACCATTTAGATTTACCAAGTCTCTTTCAAGGTCCTTGATATCCTCCTCCAACCTTTGAATAATTGCTTTTGCACTTTGTGTTGTATAACTTGTGTAATTCTGACAAAACATCTTCATTTGCGTATTTCCCACCTCCCACCATTGACTCAAATTTTCAAATGAACATTTTTTTAACCTCCATTCCCTCCAGAAGTTTCCAAACTTTTCACATCATGAACTCAAGCAACAGTTTTATATTAAAATGCCAACACTGCTTTTGTCGAGGCTGTGTTGATATGTTGATGTCAATGGCGACCATATGATGGTCAGAGAACCCATTAGGGACAATAAGAGTGTTCTATTCTACCATATGATGGTCAGAGAACCCATTAGGGACAATAAGAGTGTTCTATTCTACCATATGATGATCAGAGAACCCATTAGGGACAATAAGAGTGTTCTATTCTACCATATGATGATCAGAGAACCCATTAGGGACAATAAGAGTGTTCTATTCTACCATATGATGGTCAGAGAACCCATTAGGGACAATAAAAGTGTTCTATTCTACCATATGATGATCAGAGAACCCATTAGGGACAATAAGAGTGTTCTATTCTACCATATGATGATCAGAGAGCCCATTAGGGACAATAAGAGTGTTCTATTCTACCATATGATGATCAGAGAACCCATTAGGGACAATAAGAGTGTTCTATTCTACCATATGATGATCAGAGAACCCATTAGGGACAATAAGAGTGTTCTATTCTACCATATGATGGTCAGAGAACCCATTAGGGACAATAAGAGTGTTCTATTCTACCATATGATGATCAGAGAACCCATTAGGGACAATAAGAGTGTTCTATTCTACCATATGATGATCAGAGAACCCATTAGGGACAATAAGAGTGTTCTATTCTACCATATGATGGTCAGAGAACCCATTAGGGACAATAAGAGTGTTCTATTCTACCATATGATGATCAGAGAACCCATTAGGGACAATAAGAGTGTTCTATTCTACCATATGATGATCAGAGAACCCATTAGGGACAATAAGAGTGTTCTATTCTACCATATGATGGTCAGAGAACCCATTAGGGACAATAAGAGTGTTCTATTCTACCATATGATGATCAGAGAACCCATTAGGGACAATAAGAGTGTTCTATTCTACCATATGATGATCAGAGAACCCATTAGGGACAATAAGAGTGTTCTATTCTACCATATGATGATCAGAGAACCCATTAGGGACAATAAGAGTGTTCTATTCTACCATATGATGATCAGAGAACCCATTAGGGACAATAAGAGTGTTCTATTCTACCATATGATGATCAGAGAACCCATTAGGGACAATAAGAGTGTTCTATTCTACCATATGATGGTCAGAGAACCCATTAGGGACAATAAGAGTGTTCTATTCTACCATATGATGATCAGAGAACCCATTAGGGACAATAAGAGTGTTCTATTCTACCATATGATGATCAGAGAACCCATTAGGGACAATAAGAGTGTTCTATTCTACCATATGATGGTCAGAGAACCCATTAGGGACAATAAGAGTGTTCTATTCTACCATATGATGATCAGAGAACCCATTAGGGACAATAAGAGTGTTCTATTCTACCATATGATGATCAGAGAACCCATTAGGGACAATAAGAGTGTTCTATTCTACCATATGATGGTCAGAGAACCCATTAGGGACAATAAGAGTGTTCTATTCTACCATATGATGATCAGAGAACCCATTAGGGACAATAAGAGTGTTCTATTCTACCATATGATGATCAGAGAACCCATTAGGGACAATAAGAGTGTTCTATTCTACCATATGATGATCAGAGAACCCATTAGGGACAATAAGAGTGTTCTATTCTACCATATGATGATCAGAGAACCCATTAGGGACAATAAGAGTGTTCTATTCTACCATATGATGATCAGAGAACCCATTAGGGACAATAAGAGTGTTCTATTCTACCATATGATGATCAGAGAACCCATTAGGGACAATAAGAGTGTTCTATTCTACCATATGATGATCAGAGAACCCATTAGGGACAATAAGAGTGTTCTATTCTACCATATGATGATCAGAGAACCCATTAGGGACAATAAGAGTGTTCTATTCTACCATATGATGATCAGAGAACCCATTAGGGACAATAAGAGTGTTCTATTCTACCATATGATGATCAGAGAACCCATTAGGGACAATAAGAGTGTTCTATTCTACCATATGATGATCAGAGAACCCATTAGGGACAATAAGAGTGTTCTATTCTACCATATGATGATCAGAGAACCCATTAGGGACAATAAGAGTGTTCTATTCTACCATATGATGATCAGAGAACCCATTAGGGACAATAAGAGTGTTCTATTCTACCATATGATGATCAGAGAACCCATTAGGGACAATAAGAGTGTTCTATTCTACCATATGATGATCAGAGAACCCATTAGGGACAATAAGAGTGTTCTATTCTACCATATGATGATCAGAGAACCCATTAGGGACAATAAGAGTGTTCTATTCTACCATATGATGATCAGAGAACCCATTAGGGACAATAAGAGTGTTCTATTCTACCATATGATGGTCAGAGAACCCATTAGGGACAATAAGAGTGTTCTATTCTACCATATGATGATCAGAGAACCCATTAGGGACAATAAGAGTGTTCTATTCTACCATATGATGATCAGAGAACCCATTAGGGACAATAAGAGTGTTCTATTCTACCATATGATGATCAGAGAACCCATTAGGGACAATAAGAGTGTTCTATTCTACCATATGATGATCAGAGAACCCATTAGGGACAATAAGAGTGTTCTATTCTACCATATGATGATCAGAGAACCCATTAGGGACAATAAGAGTGTTCTATTCTACCATATGATGGTCAGAGAACCCATTAGGGACAATAAGAGTGTTCTATTCTACCATATGATGATCAGAGAACCCATTAGGGACAATAAGAGTGTTCTATTCTACCATATGATGATCAGAGAACCCATTAGGGACAATAAGAGTGTTCTATTCTACCATATGATGGTCAGAGAACCCATTAGGGACAATAAGAGTGTTCTATTCTACCATATGATGATCAGAGAACCCATTAGGGACAATAAGAGTGTTCTATTCTACCATATGATGATCAGAGAACCCATTAGGGACAATAAGAGTGTTCTATTCTACCATATGATGATCAGAGAACCCATTAGGGACAATAAGAGTGTTCTATTCTACCATATGATGATCAGAGAACCCATTAGGGACAATAAGAGTGTTCTATTCTACCATATGATGATCAGAGAACCCATTAGGGACAATAAGAGTGTTCTATTCTACCATATGATGATCAGAGAACCCATTAGGGACAATAAGAGTGTTCTATTCTATTCTACCATATGATGATCAGAGAACCCATTAGGGACAATAAGAGTGTTCTATTCTACCATATGATGATCAGAGAACCCATTAGGGACAATAAGAGTGTTCTATTCTACCATATGATGATCAGAGAACCCATTAGGGACAATAAGAGTGTTCTATTCTACCATATGATGATCAGAGAACCCATTAGGGACAATAAGAGTGTTCTATTCTACCATATGATGATCAGAGAACCCATTAGGGACAATAAGAGTGTTCTATTCTACCATATGATGATCAGAGAACCCATTAGGGACAATAAGAGTGTTCTATTCTACCATATGATGATCAGAGAACCCATTAGGGACAATAAGAGTGTTCTATTCTACCATATGATGATCAGAGAACCCATTAGGGACAATAAGAGTGTTCTATTCTACCATATGATGATCAGAGAACCCATTAGGGACAATAAGAGTGTTCTATTCTACCATATGATGATCAGAGAACCCATTAGGGACAATAAGAGTGTTCTATTCTACCATATGATGATCAGAGAACCCATTAGGGACAATAAGAGTGTTCTATTCTACCATATGATGATCAGAGAACCCATTAGGGACAATAAGAGTGTTCTATTCTACCATATGATGATCAGAGAACCCATTAGGGACAATAAGAGTGTTCTATTCTACCATATGATGATCAGAGAACCCATTAGGGACAATAAGAGTGTTCTATTCTACCATATGATGATCAGAGAACCCATTAGGGACAATAAGAGTGTTCTATTCTACCATATGATGATCAGAGAACCCATTAGGGACAATAAGAGTGTTCTATTCTACCATATGATGATCAGAGAACCCATTAGGGACAATAAGAGTGTTCTATTCTACCATATGATGATCAGAGAACCCATTAGGGACAATAAGAGTGTTCTATTCTACCATATGATGATCAGAGAACCCATTAGGGACAATAAGAGTGTTCTATTCTACCATATGATGGTCAGAGAACCCATTAGGGACAATAAGAGTGTTCTATTCTACCATATGATGATCAGAGAACCCATTAGGGACAATAAGAGTGTTCTATTCTACCATATGATGATCAGAGAACCCATTAGGGACAATAAGAGTGTTCTATTCTACCATATGATGATCAGAGAACCCATTAGGGACAATAAGAGTGTTCTATTCTACCATATGATGATCAGAGAACCCATTAGGGACAATAAGAGTGTTCTATTCTACCATATGATGATCAGAGAACCCATTAGGGACAATAAGAGTGTTCTATTCTACCATATGATGATCAGAGAACCCATTAGGGACAATAAGAGTGTTCTATTCTACCATATGATGATCAGAGAACCCATTAGGGACAATAAGAGTGTTCTATTCTACCATATGATGATCAGAGAACCCATTAGGGACAATAAGAGTGTTCTATTCTACCATATGATGATCAGAGAACCCATTAGGGACAATAAGAGTGTTCTATTCTACCATATGATGATCAGAGAACCCATTAGGGACAATAAGAGTGTTCTATTCTACCATATGATGATCAGAGAACCCATTAGGGACAATAAGAGTGTTCTATTCTACCATATGATGATCAGAGAACCCATTAGGGACAATAAGAGTGTTCTATTCTACCATATGATGATCAGAGAACCCATTAGGGACAATAAGAGTGTTCTATTCTACCATATGATGATCAGAGAACCCATTAGGGACAATAAGAGTGTTCTATTCTACCATATGATGATCAGAGAACCCATTAGGGACAATAAGAGTGTTCTATTCTACCATATGATGATCAGAGAACCCATTAGGGACAATAAGAGTGTTCTATTCTACCATATGATGATCAGAGAACCCATTAGGGACAATAAGAGTGTTCTATTCTACCATATGATGATCAGAGAACCCATTAGGGACAATAAGAGTGTTCTATTCTACCATATGATGATCAGAGAACCCATTAGGGACAATAAGAGTGTTCTATTCTACCATATGATGATCAGAGAACCCATTAGGGACAATAAGAGTGTTCTATTCTACCATATGATGATCAGAGAACCCATTAGGGACAATAAGAGTGTTCTATTCTACCATATGATGGTCAGAGAACCCATTAGGGACAATAAGAGTGTTCTATTCTACCATATGATGATCAGAGAACCCATTAGGGACAATAAGAGTGTTCTATTCTACCATATGATGATCAGAGAACCCATTAGGGACAATAAGAGTGTTCTATTCTACCATATGATGATCAGAGAACCCATTAGGGACAATAAGAGTGTTCTATTCTACCATATGATGATCAGAGAACCCATTAGGGACAATAAGAGTGTTCTATTCTACCATATGATGATCAGAGAACCCATTAGGGACAATAAGAGTGTTCTATTCTACCATATGATGATCAGAGAACCCATTAGGGACAATAAGAGTGTTCTATTCTACCATATGATGATCAGAGAACCCATTAGGGACAATAAGAGTGTTCTATTCTACCATATGATGATCAGAGAACCCATTAGGGACAATAAGAGTGTTCTATTCTACCATATGATGATCAGAGAACCCATTAGGGACAATAAGAGTGTTCTATTCTACCATATGATGATCAGAGAACCCATTAGGGACAATAAGAGTGTTCTATTCTACCATATGATGATCAGAGAACCCATTAGGGACAATAAGAGTGTTCTATTCTACCATATGATGATCAGAGAACCCATTAGGGACAATAAGAGTGTTCTATTCTACCATATGATGATCAGAGAACCCATTAGGGACAATAAGAGTGTTCTATTCTACCATATGATGATCAGAGAACCCATTAGGGACAATAAGAGTGTTCTATTCTACCATATGATGATCAGAGAACCCATTAGGGACAATAAGAGTGTTCTATTCTACCATATGATGATCAGAGAACCCATTAGGGACAATAAGAGTGTTCTATTCTACCATATGATGATCAGAGAACCCATTAGGGACAATAAGAGTGTTCTATTCTACCATATGATGATCAGAGAACCCATTAGGGACAATAAGAGTGTTCTATTCTACCATATGATGATCAGAGAACCCATTAGGGACAATAAGAGTGTTCTATTCTACCATATGATGATCAGAGAACCCATTAGGGACAATAAGAGTGTTCTATTCTACCATATGATGATCAGAGAACCCATTAGGGACAATAAGAGTGTTCTATTCTACCATATGATGATCAGAGAACCCATTAGGGACAATAAGAGTGTTCTATTCTACCATATGATGATCAGAGAACCCATTAGGGACAATAAGAGTGTTCTATTCTACCATATGATGGTCAGAGAACCCATTAGGGACAATAAGAGTGTTCTATTCTACCATATGATGATCAGAGAACCCATTAGGGACAATAAGAGTGTTCTATTCTACCATATGATGATCAGAGAACCCATTAGGGACAATAAGAGTGTTCTATTCTACCATATGATGATCAGAGAACCCATTAGGGACAATAAGAGTGTTCTATTCTACCATATGATGATCAGAGAACCCATTAGGGACAATAAGAGTGTTCTATTCTACCATATGATGATCAGAGAACCCATTAGGGACAATAAGAGTGTTCTATTCTACCATATGATGGTCAGAGAACCCATTAGGGACAATAAGAGTGTTCTATTCTACCATATGATGATCAGAGAACCCATTAGGGACAATAAGAGTGTTCTATTCTACCATATGATGATCAGAGAACCCATTAGGGACAATAAGAGTGTTCTATTCTACCATATGATGATCAGAGAACCCATTAGGGACAATAAGAGTGTTCTATTCTACCATATGATGATCAGAGAACCCATTAGGGACAATAAGAGTGTTCTATTCTACCATATGATGGTCAGAGAACCCATTAGGGACAATAAGAGTGTTCTATTCTACCATATGATGATCAGAGAACCCATTAGGGACAATAAGAGTGTTCTATTCTACCATATGATGATCAGAGAACCCATTAGGGACAATAAGAGTGTTCTATTCTACCATATGATGATCAGAGAACCCATTAGGGACAATAAGAGTGTTCTATTCTACCATATGATGATCAGAGAACCCATTAGGGACAATAAGAGTGTTCTATTCTACCATATGATGATCAGAGAACCCATTAGGGACAATAAGAGTGTTCTATTCTACCATATGATGATCAGAGAACCCATTAGGGACAATAAGAGTGTTCTATTCTACCATATGATGATCAGAGAACCCATTAGGGACAATAAGAGTGTTCTATTCTACCATATGATGATCAGAGAACCCATTAGGGACAATAAGAGTGTTCTATTCTACCATATGATGATCAGAGAACCCATTAGGGACAATAAGAGTGTTCTATTCTACCATATGATGATCAGAGAACCCATTAGGGACAATAAGAGTGTTCTATTCTACCATATGATGATCAGAGAACCCATTAGGGACAATAAGAGTGTTCTATTCTACCATATGATGATCAGAGAACCCATTAGGGACAATAAGAGTGTTCTATTCTACCATATGATGATCAGAGAACCCATTAGGGACAATAAGAGTGTTCTATTCTACCATATGATGATCAGAGAACCCATTAGGGACAATAAGAGTGTTCTATTCTACCATATGATGATCAGAGAACCCATTAGGGACAATAAGAGTGTTCTATTCTACCATATGATGATCAGAGAACCCATTAGGGACAATAAGAGTGTTCTATTCTACCATATGATGATCAGAGAACCCATTAGGGACAATAAGAGTGTTCTATTCTACCATATGATGATCAGAGAACCCATTAGGGACAATAAGAGTGTTCTATTCTACCATATGATGATCAGAGAACCCATTAGGGACAATAAGAGTGTTCTATTCTACCATATGATGATCAGAGAACCCATTAGGGACAATAAGAGTGTTCTATTCTACCATATGATGATCAGAGAACCCATTAGGGACAATAAGAGTGTTCTATTCTACCATATGATGATCAGAGAACCCATTAGGGACAATAAGAGTGTTCTATTCTACCATATGATGATCAGAGAACCCATTAGGGACAATAAGAGTGTTCTATTCTACCATATGATGATCAGAGAACCCATTAGGGACAATAAGAGTGTTCTATTCTACCATATGATGATCAGAGAACCCATTAGGGACAATAAGAGTGTTCTATTCTACCATATGATGATCAGAGAACCCATTAGGGACAATAAGAGTGTTCTATTCTACCATATGATGATCAGAGAACCCATTAGGGACAATAAGAGTGTTCTATTCTACCATATGATGATCAGAGAACCCATTAGGGACAATAAGAGTGTTCTATTCTACCATATGATGATCAGAGAACCCATTAGGGACAATAAGAGTGTTCTATTCTACCATATGATGATCAGAGAACCCATTAGGGACAATAAGAGTGTTCTATTCTACCATATGATGATCAGAGAACCCATTAGGGACAATACGAGTGTTCTATTCTACCATATGATGATCAGAGAACCCATTAGGGACAATAAGAATGTTCTATTCTACCATATGATGATCAGAGAACCCATTAGGGACAATAAAAGTGTTCTATTCTACCATATGATGATCAGAGAACCCATTAGGGACAATAAGAGTGTTCTATTCGACCATATGATGATCAGAGAACCCATTAGGGACAATAAGAGTGTTCTATTCTACCATATGATGATCAGAGAACCCATTAGGGACAATAAGAGTGTTCTATTCTACCATATGATGATCAGAGAACCCATTAGGGACAATAAGAGTGTTCTATTCTACCATATGATGATCAGAGAACCCATTAGGGACAATAAGAGTGTTCTATTCTACCATATGATGATCAGAGAACCCATTAGGGACAATAAGAGTGTTCTATTCTACCATATGATGATCAGAGAACCCATTAGGGACAATAAGAGTGTTCTATTCTACCATATGATGGTCAGAGAACCCATTAGGGACAATAAGAGTGTTCTATTCTACCATATGATGATCAGAGAACCCATTAGGGACAATAAGAGTGTTCTATTCTACCATATGATGATCAGAGAACCCATTAGGGACAATAAGAGTGTTCTATTCTACCATATGATGATCAGAGAACCCATTAGGGACAATAAGAGTGTTCTATTCTACCATATGATGATCAGAGAACCCATTAGGGACAATAAGAGTGTTCTATTCTACCATATGATGATCAGAGAACCCATTAGGGACAATAAGAGTGTTCTATTCTACCATATGATGATCAGAGAACCCATTAGGGACAATAAGAGTGTTCTATTCTACCATATGATGATCAGAGAACCCATTAGGGACAATAAGAGTGTTCTATTCTACCATATGATGATCAGAGAACCCATTAGGGACAATAAGAGTGTTCTATTCTACCATATGATGGTCAGAGAACCCATTAGGGACAATAAGAGTGTTCTATTCTACCATATGATGATCAGAGAACCCATTAGGGACAATAAGAGTGTTCTATTCTACCATATGATGATCAGAGAACCCATTAGGGACAATAAGAGTGTTCTATTCTACCATATGATGGTCAGAGAACCCATTAGGGACAATAAGAGTGTTCTATTCTACCATATGATGATCAGAGAACCCATTAGGGACAATAAGAGTGTTCTATTCTACCATATGATGATCAGAGAACCCATTAGGGACAATAAGAGTGTTCTATTCTACCATATGATGATCAGAGAACCCATTAGGGACAATAAGAGTGTTCTATTCTACCATATGATGATCAGAGAACCCATTAGGGACAATAAGAGTGTTCTATTCTACCATATGATGGTCAGAGAACCCATTAGGGACAATAAGAGTGTTCTATTCTACCATATGATGATCAGAGAACCCATTAGGGACAATAAGAGTGTTCTATTCTACCATATGATGATCAGAGAACCCATTAGGGACAATAAGAGTGTTCTATTCTACCATATGATGGTCAGAGAACCCATTAGGGACAATAAGAGTGTTCTATTCTACCATATGATGATCAGAGAACCCATTAGGGACAATAAGAGTGTTCTATTCTACCATATGATGATCAGAGAACCCATTAGGGACAATAAGAGTGTTCTATTCTACCATATGATGATCAGAGAACCCATTAGGGACAATAAGAGTGTTCTATTCTACCATATGATGGTCAGAGAACCCATTAGGGACAATAAGAGTGTTCTATTCTACCATATGATGATCAGAGAACCCATTAGGGACAATAAGAGTGTTCTATTCTACCATATGATGGTCAGAGAACCCATTAGGGACAATAAGAGTGTTCTATTCTACCATATGATGATCAGAGAACCCATTAGGGACAATAAGAGTGTTCTATTCTACCATATGATGATCAGAGAACCCATTAGGGACAATAAGAGTGTTCTATTCTACCATATGATGATCAGAGAACCCATTAGGGACAATAAGAGTGTTCTATTCTACCATATGATGATCAGAGAACCCATTAGGGACAATAAGAGTGTTCTATTCTACCATATGATGATCAGAGAACCCATTAGGGACAATAAGAGTGTTCTATTCTACCATATGATGATCAGAGAACCCATTAGGGACAATAAGAGTGTTCTATTCTACCATATGATGGTCAGAGAACCCATTAGGGACAATAAGAGTGTTCTATTCTACCATATGATGGTCAGAGAACCCATTAGGGACAATAAGAGTGTTCTATTCTACCATATGATGATCAGAGAACCCATTAGGGACAATAAGAGTGTTCTATTCTACCATATGATGATCAGAGAACCCATTAGGGACAATAAGAGTGTTCTATTCTACCATATGATGATCAGAGAACCCATTAGGGACAATAAGAGTGTTCTATTCTACCATATGATGATCAGAGAACCCATTAGGGACAATAAGAGTGTTCTATTCTACCATATGATGATCAGAGAACCCATTAGGGACAATAAGAGTGTTCTATTCTACCATATGATGGTCAGAGAACCCATTAGGGACAATAAGAGTGTTCTATTCTACCATATGATGGTCAGAGAACCCATTAGGGACAATAAGAGTGTTCTATTCTACCATATGATGGTCAGAGAACCCATTAGGGACAATAAGAGTGTTCTATTCTACCATATGATGGTCAGAGAACCCATTAGGGACAATAAGAGTGTTCTATTCTACCATATGATGGTCAGAGAACCCATTAGGGACAATAAGAGTGTTCTATTCTACCATATGATGGTCAGAGAACCCATTAGGGACAATAAGAGTGTTCTATTCTACCATATGATGATCAGAGAACCCATTAGGGACAATAAGAGTGTTCTATTCTACCATATGATGATCAGAGAACCCATTAGGGACAATAAGAGTGTTCTATTCTACCATATGATGATCAGAGAACCCATTAGGGACAATAAGAGTGTTCTATTCTACCATATGATGATCAGAGAACCCATTAGGGACAATAAGAGTGTTCTATTCTACCATATGATGGTCAGAGAACCCATTAGGGACAATAAGAGTGTTCTATTCTACCATATGATGATCAGAGAACCCATTAGGGACAATAAGAGTGTTCTATTCTACCATATGATGATCAGAGAACCCATTAGGGACAATAAGAGTGTTCTATTCTACCATATGATGGTCAGAGAACCCATTAGGGACAATAAGAGTGTTCTATTCTACCATATGATGATCAGAGAACCCATTAGGGACAATAAGAGTGTTCTATTCTACCATATGATGGTCAGAGAACCCATTAGGGACAATAAGAGTGTTCTATTCTACCATATGATGATCAGAGAACCCATTAGGGACAATAAGAGTGTTCTATTCTACCATATGATGATCAGAGAACCCATTAGGGACAATAAGAGTGTTCTATTCTACCATATGATGATCAGAGAACCCATTAGGGACAATAAGAGTGTTCTATTCTACCATATGATGATCAGAGAACCCATTAGGGACAATAAGAGTGTTCTATTCTACCATATGATGGTCAGAGAACCCATTAGGGACAATAAGAGTGTTCTATTCTACCATATGATGGTCAGAGAACCCATTAGGGACAATAAGAGTGTTCTATTCTACCATATGATGATCAGAGAACCCATTAGGGACAATAAGAGTGTTCTATTCTACCATATGATGATCAGAGAACCCATTAGGGACAATAAGAGTGTTCTATTCTACCATATGATGGTCAGAGAACCCATTAGGGACAATAAGAGTGTTCTATTCTACCATATGATGATCAGAGAACCCATTAGGGACAATAAGAGTGTTCTATTCTACCATATGATGATCAGAGAACCCATTAGGGACAATAAGAGTGTTCTATTCTACCATATGATGGTCAGAGAACCCATTAGGGACAATAAGAGTGTTCTATTCTACCATATGATGGTCAGAGAACCCATTAGGGACAATAAGAGTGTTCTATTCTACCATATGATGGTCAGAGAACCCATTAGGGACAATAAGAGTGTTCTATTCTACCATATGATGGTCAGAGAACCCATTAGGGACAATAAGAGTGTTCTATTCTACCATATGATGATCAGAGAACCCATTAGGGACAATAAGAGTGTTCTATTCTACCATATGATGATCAGAGAACCCATTAGGGACAATAAGAGTGTTCTATTCTACCATATGATGATCAGAGAACCCATTAGGGACAATAAGAGTGTTCTATTCTACCATATGATGGTCAGAGAACCCATTAGGGACAATAAGAGTGTTCTATTCTACCATATGATGGTCAGAGAACCCATTAGGGACAATAAGAGTGTTCTATTCTACCATATGATGATCAGAGAACCCATTAGGGACAATAAGAGTGTTCTATTCTACCATATGATGGTCAGAGAACCCATTAGGGACAATAAGAGTGTTCTATTCTACCATATGATGATCAGAGAACCCATTAGGGACAATAAGAGTGTTCTATTCTACCATATGATGATCAGAGAACCCATTAGGGACAATAAGAGTGTTCTATTCTACCATATGATGGTCAGAGAACCCATTAGGGACAATAAGAGTGTTCTATTCTACCATATGATGGTCAGAGAACCCATTAGGGACAATAAGAGTGTTCTATTCTACCATATGATGGTCAGAGAACCCATTAGGGACAATAAGAGTGTTCTATTCTACCATATGATGATCAGAGAACCCATTAGGGACAATAAGAGTGTTCTATTCTACCATATGATGATCAGAGAACCCATTAGGGACAATAAGAGTGTTCTATTCTACCATATGATGATCAGAGAACCCATTAGGGACAATAAGAGTGTTCTATTCTACCATATGATGATCAGAGAACCCATTAGGGACAATAAGAGTGTTCTATTCTACCATATGATGATCAGAGAACCCATTAGGGACAATAAGAGTGTTCTATTCTACCATATGATGATCAGAGAACCCATTAGGGACAATAAGAGTGTTCTATTCTACCATATGATGGTCAGAGAACCCATTAGGGACAATAAGAGTGTTCTATTCTACCATATGATGGTCAGAGAACCCATTAGGGACAATAAGAGTGTTCTATTCTACCATATGATGGTCAGAGAACCCATTAGGGACAATAAGAGTGTTCTATTCTACCATATGATGGTCAGAGAACCCATTAGGGACAATAAGAGTGTTCTATTCTACCATATGATGGTCAGAGAACCCATTAGGGACAATAAGAGTGTTCTATTCTACCATATGATGATCAGAGAACCCATTAGGGACAATAAGAGTGTTCTATTCTACCATATGATGATCAGAGAACCCATTAGGGACAATAAGAGTGTTCTATTCTACCATATGATGGTCAGAGAACCCATTAGGGACAATAAGAGTGTTCTATTCTACCATATGATGGTCAGAGAACCCATTAGGGACAATAAGAGTGTTCTATTCTACCATATGATGGTCAGAGAACCCATTAGGGACAATAAGAGTGTTCTATTCTACCATATGATGGTCAGAGAACCCATTAGGGACAATAAGAGTGTTCTATTCTACCATATGATGGTCAGAGAACCCATTAGGGACAATAAGAGTGTTCTATTCTACCATATGATGGTCAGAGAACCCATTAGGGACAATAAGAGTGTTCTATTCTACCATATGATGATCAGAGAACCCATTAGGGACAATAAGAGTGTTCTATTCTACCATATGATGATCAGAGAACCCATTAGGGACAATAAGAGTGTTCTATTCTACCATATGATGATCAGAGAACCCATTAGGGACAATAAGAGTGTTCTATTCTACCATATGATGATCAGAGAACCCATTAGGGACAATAAGAGTGTTCTATTCTACCATATGATGATCAGAGAACCCATTAGGGACAATAAGAGTGTTCTATTCTACCATATGATGATCAGAGAACCCATTAGGGACAATAAGAGTGTTCTATTCTACCATATGATGGTCAGAGAACCCATTAGGGACAATAAGAGTGTTCTATTCTACCATATGATGGTCAGAGAACCCATTAGGGACAATAAGAGTGTTCTATTCTACCATATGATGATCAGAGAACCCATTAGGGACAATAAGAGTGTTCTATTCTACCATATGATGATCAGAGAACCCATTAGGGACAATAAGAGTGTTCTATTCTACCATATGATGATCAGAGAACCCATTAGGGACAATAAGAGTGTTCTATTCTACCATATGATGATCAGAGAACCCATTAGGGACAATAAGAGTGTTCTATTCTACCATATGATGGTCAGAGAACCCATTAGGGACAATAAGAGTGTTCTATTCTACCATATGATGGTCAGAGAACCCATTAGGGACAATAAGAGTGTTCTATTCTACCATATGATGGTCAGAGAACCCATTAGGGACAATAAGAGTGTTCTATTCTACCATATGATGATCAGAGAACCCATTAGGGACAATAAGAGTGTTCTATTCTACCATATGATGGTCAGAGAACCCATTAGGGACAATAAGAGTGTTCTATTCTACCATATGATGATCAGAGAACCCATTAGGGACAATAAGAGTGTTCTATTCTACCATATGATGGTCAGAGAACCCATTAGGGACAATAAGAGTGTTCTATTCTACCATATGATGGTCAGAGAACCCATTAGGGACAATAAGAGTGTTCTATTCTACCATATGATGGTCAGAGAACCCATTAGGGACAATAAGAGTGTTCTATTCTACCATATGATGATCAGAGAACCCATTAGGGACAATAAGAGTGTTCTATTCTACCATATGATGATCAGAGAACCCATTAGGGACAATAAGAGTGTTCTATTCTACCATATGATGATCAGAGAACCCATTAGGGACAATAAGAGTGTTCTATTCTACCATATGATGGTCAGAGAACCCATTAGGGACAATAAGAGTGTTCTATTCTACCATATGATGATCAGAGAACCCATTAGGGACAATAAGAGTGTTCTATTCTACCATATGATGATCAGAGAACCCATTAGGGACAATAAGAGTGTTCTATTCTACCATATGATGGTCAGAGAACCCATTAGGGACAATAAGAGTGTTCTATTCTACCATATGATGGTCAGAGAACCCATTAGGGACAATAAGAGTGTTCTATTCTACCATATGATGATCAGAGAACCCATTAGGGACAATAAGAGTGTTCTATTCTACCATATGATGATCAGAGAACCCATTAGGGACAATAAGAGTGTTCTATTCTACCATATGATGATCAGAGAACCCATTAGGGACAATAAGAGTGTTCTATTCTACCATATGATAATCAGAGAACCCATTAGGGACAATAAGAGTGTTCTATTCTACCATATGATGGTCAGAGAACCCATTAGGGACAATAAGAGTGTTCTATTCTACCATATGATGATCAGAGAACCCATTAGGGACAATAAGAGTGTTCTATTCTACCATATGATGATCAGAGAACCCATTAGGGACAATAAGAGTGTTCTATTCTACCATATGATGGTCAGAGAACCCATTAGGGACAATAAGAGTGTTCTATTCTACCATATGATGATCAGAGAACCCATTAGGGACAATAAGAGTGTTCTATTCTACCATATGATGGTCAGAGAACCCATTAGGGACAATAAGAGTGTTCTATTCTACCATATGATGATCAGAGAACCCATTAGGGACAATAAGAGTGTTCTATTCTACCATATGATGGTCAGAGAACCCATTAGGGACAATAAGAGTGTTCTATTCTACCATATGATGGTCAGAGAACCCATTAGGGACAATAAGAGTGTTCTATTCTACCATATGATGATCAGAGAACCCATTAGGGACAATAAGAGTGTTCTATTCTACCATATGATGATCAGAGAACCCATTAGGGACAATAAGAGTGTTCTATTCTACCATATGATGATCAGAGAACCCATTAGGGACAATAAGAGTGTTCTATTCTACCATATGATGATCAGAGAACCCATTAGGGACAATAAGAGTGTTCTATTCTACCATATGATGGTCAGAGAACCCATTAGGGACAATAAAAGTGTTCTATTCTACCATATGATGATCAGAGAACCCATTAGGGACAATAAAAGTGTTCTATTCTACCATATGATGGTCAGAGAACCCATTAGGGACAATAAGAGTGTTCTATTCTACCATATGATGATCAGAGAACCCATTAGGGACAATAAGAGTGTTCTATTCTACCATATGATGGTCAGAGAACCCATTAGGGACAATAAGAGTGTTCTATTCTACCATATGATGGTCAGAGAACCCATTAGGGACAATAAGAGTGTTCTATTCTACCATATGATGATCAGAGAACCCATTAGGGACAATAAGAGTGTTCTATTCTACCATATGATGATCAGAGAACCCATTAGGGACAATAAGAGTGTTCTATTCTACCATATGATGATCAGAGAACCCATTAGGGACAATAAGAGTGTTCTATTCTACCATATGATGATCAGAGAACCCATTAGGGACAATAAGAGTGTTCTATTCTACCATATGATGGTCAGAGAACCCATTAGGGACAATAAGAGTGTTCTATTCTACCATATGATGATCAGAGAACCCATTAGGGACAATAAGAGTGTTCTATTCTACCATATGATGGTCAGAGAACCCATTAGGGACAATAAGAGTGTTCTATTCTACCATATGATGATCAGAGAACCCATTAGGGACAATAAGAGTGTTCTATTCTACCATATGATGATCAGAGAACCCATTAGGGACAATAAGAGTGTTCTATTCTACCATATGATGATCAGAGAACCCATTAGGGACAATAAGAGTGTTCTATTCTACCATATGATGATCAGAGAACCCATTAGGGACAATAAGAGTGTTCTATTCTACCATATGATGATCAGAGAACCCATTAGGGACAATAAGAGTGTTCTATTCTACCATATGATGATCAGAGAACCCATTAGGGACAATAAGAGTGTTCTATTCTACCATATGATGATCAGAGAACCCATTAGGGACAATAAGAGTGTTCTATTCTACCATATGATGATCAGAGAACCCATTAGGGACAATAAGAGTGTTCTATTCTACCATATGATGATCAGAGAACCCATTAGGGACAATAAGAGTGTTCTATTCTACCATATGATGGTCAGAGAACCCATTAGGGACAATAAGAGTGTTCTATTCTACCATATGATGGTCAGAGAACCCATTAGGGACAATAAGAGTGTTCTATTCTACCATATGATGGTCAGAGAACCCATTAGGGACAATAAGAGTGTTCTATTCTACCATATGATGATCAGAGAACCCATTAGGGACAATAAGAGTGTTCTATTCTACCATATGATGATCAGAGAACCCATTAGGGACAATAAGAGTGTTCTATTCTACCATATGATGATCAGAGAACCCATTAGGGACAATAAGAGTGTTCTATTCTACCATATGATGGTCAGAGAACCCATTAGGGACAATAAGAGTGTTCTATTCTACCATATGATGATCAGAGAACCCATTAGGGACAATAAGAGTGTTCTATTCTACCATATGATGATCAGAGAACCCATTAGGGACAATAAGAGTGTTCTATTCTACCATATGATGGTCAGAGAACCCATTAGGGACAATAAGAGTGTTCTATTCTACCATATGATGGTCAGAGAACCCATTAGGGACAATAAGAGTGTTCTATTCTACCATATGATGATCAGAGAACCCATTAGGGACAATAAGAGTGTTCTATTCTACCATATGATGATCAGAGAACCCATTAGGGACAATAAGAGTGTTCTATTCTACCATATGATGATCAGAGAACCCATTAGGGACAATAAGAGTGTTCTATTCTACCATATGATGGTCAGAGAACCCATTAGGGACAATAAAAGTGTTCTATTCTACCATATGATGATCAGAGAACCCATTAGGGACAATAAGAGTGTTCTATTCTACCATATGATGATCAGAGAACCCATTAGGGACAATAAGAGTGTTCTATTCTACCATATGATGATCAGAGAACCCATTAGGGACAATAAGAGTGTTCTATTCTACCATATGATGATCAGAGAACCCATTAGGGACAATAAGAGTGTTCTATTCTACCATATGATGATCAGAGAACCCATTAGGGACAATAAGAGTGTTCTATTCTACCATATGATGGTCAGAGAACCCATTAGGGACAATAAGAGTGTTCTATTCTACCATATGATGATCAGAGAACCCATTAGGGACAATAAGAGTGTTCTATTCTACCATATGATGGTCAGAGAACCCATTAGGGACAATAAAAGTGTTCTATTCTACCATATGATGATCAGAGAACCCATTAGGGACAATAAGAGTGTTCTATTCTACCATATGATGGTCAGAGAACCCATTAGGGACAATAAGAGTGTTCTATTCTACCATATGATGGTCAGAGAACCCATTAGGGACAATAAGAGTGTTCTATTCTACCATATGATGGTCAGAGAACCCATTAGGGACAATAAGAGTGTTCTATTCTACCATATGATGATCAGAGAACCCATTAGGGACAATAAGAGTGTTCTATTCTACCATATGATGATCAGAGAACCCATTAGGGACAATAAGAGTGTTCTATTCTACCATATGATGATCAGAGAACCCATTAGGGACAATAAGAGTGTTCTATTCTACCATATGATGGTCAGAGAACCCATTAGGGACAATAAGAGTGTTCTATTCTACCATATGATGATCAGAGAACCCATTAGGGACAATAAGAGTGTTCTATTCTACCATATGATGATCAGAGAACCCATTAGGGACAATAAGAGTGTTCTATTCTACCATATGATGGTCAGAGAACCCATTAGGGACAATAAGAGTGTTCTATTCTACCATATGATGGTCAGAGAACCCATTAGGGACAATAAGAGTGTTCTATTCTACCATATGATGATCAGAGAACCCATTAGGGACAATAAGAGTGTTCTATTCTACCATATGATGATCAGAGAACCCATTAGGGACAATAAGAGTGTTCTATTCTACCATATGATGATCAGAGAACCCATTAGGGACAATAAGAGTGTTCTATTCTACCATATGATGGTCAGAGAACCCATTAGGGACAATAAGAGTGTTCTATTCTACCATATGATGATCAGAGAACCCATTAGGGACAATAAGAGTGTTCTATTCTACCATATGATGATCAGAGAACCCATTAGGGACAATAAGAGTGTTCTATTCTACCATATGATGGTCAGAGAACCCATTAGGGACAATAAGAGTGTTCTATTCTACCATATGATGATCAGAGAACCCATTAGGGACAATAAGAGTGTTCTATTCTACCATATGATGGTCAGAGAACCCATTAGGGACAATAAGAGTGTTCTATTCTACCATATGATGATCAGAGAACCCATTAGGGACAATAAAAGTGTTCTATTCTACCATATGATGATCAGAGAACCCATTAGGGACAATAAGAGTGTTCTATTCGACCATATGATGATCAGAGAACCCATTAGGGACAATAAGAGTGTTCTATTCTACCATATGATGATCAGAGAACCCATTAGGGACAATAAGAGTGTTCTATTCTACCATATGATGGTCAGAGAACCCATTAGGGACAATAAGAGTGTTCTATTCTACCATATGATGGTCAGAGAACCCATTAGGGACAATAAGAGTGTTCTATTCTACCATATGATGATCAGAGAACCCATTAGGGACAATAAGAGTGTTCTATTCTACCATATGATGATCAGAGAACCCATTAGGGACAATAAGAGTGTTCTATTCTACCATATGATGATCAGAGAGCCCATTAGGGACAATAAAAGTGTTCTATTCTACCATATGATGATCAGAGAACCCATTAGGGACAATAAGAGTGTTCTATTCTACCATATGATGATCAGAGAACCCATTAGGGACAATAAGAGTGTTCTATTCTACCATATGATGATCAGAGAACCCATTAGGGACAATAAGAGTGCTCTATTCTACCATATGATGATCAGAGAACCCATTAGGGAAAATAAAAGTGTTCTATTCTACCATATGATGATCAGAGAACCCATTAGGGACAATAAGAGTGTTCTATTCTACCATATGATGATCAGAGAACCCATTAGGGACAATAAGAGTGTTCTATTCTACCATATGATGATCAGAGAACCCATTAGGGACAATAAAAGTATTCTATTCTACCATATGATGATCAGAGAACCCATTAGGGACAATAAGAGTGTTCTATTCTACCATATGATGACCAGAGAACCCATTAGGGACAATAAAAGTGTTCTATTCTACCATATGATGATCAGAGAGCCCATTAGGGACAATAAGAGTGTTCTATTCTACCATATGATGATCAGAGAACCCATTAGGGACAATAAGAGTGTTCTATTCTACCATATGATGATCAGAGAACCCATTAGGGACAATAAGAGTGTTCTATTCTACCATATGATGATCAGAGAACCCATTAGGGACAATAAGAATGTTCTATTCTACCATATGATGATCAGAGAACCCATTAGGGACAATAAAAGTGTTCTATTCTACCATATGATGATCAGAGAACCCATTAGGGACAATAAGAGTGTTCTATTCTACCATATGATGATCAGAGAGCCCATTAGGGACAATAAGAGTGTTCTATTCTACCATATGATGATCAGAGAACCCATTAGGGACAATAAAAGTGTTCTATTCTACCATATGATTATCAGAGAACCCATTAGGGACAATAAAAGTGTTCAATTCTACCATATGATGATCAGAGAACCCATTAGGGACAATAAAAGTGTTCTATTCTACCATATGATGATCAGAGAACCCATTAGGGACAATACAAGTGTTCTATTCTACCATATGATGATCAGAGAACCCATTAGGGACAATACGAGTGTTCTATTCTACCATATTATGATCAGAGACCCCATTAGGGACAATAAAAGTGTTCTATTCTACCATATGATGATCAGAGAACCCATTAGGGACAATAAGAGTGTTCTATTCTACCATATGATGATCAGAGAACCCATTAGGGACAATAAGAGTGTTCTATTCTACCATATGATGATCAGAGAACCCATTAGGGACAATAAGAGTGTTCTATTCTACCATATGATGATCAGAGAACCCATTATCATACTTCCACCTCCGTAACATTGCAAAAATCAGACACTGCCTCACCCCCTCTGCTGCTGAAACCCTCATTCATGCTTTCATCTCCTCCCGTCTGGATTATTGCAACTCCCTCCTTACCGGCATCACCTCTCGCTCCCTCCATAGACTCCAGATGGTTCAAAACTCAGCTGCCCGCCTCCTCACCCACACCCGATCCCGTGACCATATCACCCCTGTCCTCATTAATTTCCACTGGCTCCCCATCAAATTCCGCATTACCTTTAAAGTACTCCTCCTCACTTACAAAGCTCTCCACTCCCTGGCCCCCCCCTATCTGTCCGATCTCCTGATCCTTCACCACCCCACCCGAGCCCTCCGATCTGCTCACACTCTCACCCTCACCGTCCCCCCATCCAGACTGAAAACCTACGGTGACCGAGCATTTTCTCGTACAGCACCCCGCCTCTGGAACTCACTCCCCCAGCTCATCAGAGACTCACCCACAGTACAAATCTTCAAATCCCGGTTAAAAACACATCTCTTCTCCCAGGCCTACAACCTCCCCTACCCCTAACCATGCACTTCATCCCCTGACCCCCCCCCCCTCCCCATTTGTCATCTCCTGCATCCACTCACTACTGCTGTTATTGTTGTACTGTTGTCACCTGCCTCTATTGTTGTCCCCCCTACCTTTGATGCTGTTACGATCTGTTTTCATGTCTTGTTATGTTCCAGTCCCCCACTGCTACTGCCCATATGTTGTTGCTATGTTATGTGTTATTACGTGAAATGTGTTCATTATGTGTTTTTGTTTTGTTTCTTTTGTTTTTGTTTTTTGTTTTTTGTACCTATGTAATTGCGTCTTTGGGTTACTGAAAAGCGCTATATAAATAAAATGTATTATTATTATTATTATTATTATTAGGGACAATAAGAGTGTTCTATTCTACCATCTTCTTCTTTCGTGTATCATCAGATGGCCAACTCCATGTCGTGCAGCCATGCCCTCGTCTCCGGTCCTAAGTCGAAGAGGCCGGCTTCTGAGGGTGGGCTGTATAGGGGGCAGCCGGTAATTATATGCTCGGCAGTCTGTTCAGACTCGCCACACTCGCATGCCACACTGTCCGATAGGCCCCACTTCTTCATAGATGACTTGAAGCGGCCGACCCCAGTGCGTAGACGGTTCAGCGAGGTCCATAGATGGCGTGGTAGGTCTTCTCCTTTTACACCGCCACCTGGGTCCTGGATGTATCGGTGGATGCGGGATGGCCCAGCCGTCTCCCAAGTCTGTTTCCAGGATGCTGCCAGCCAGGCGTCTTTGGACAAGTCCTCAGGAGTAGACTGTAACAACTCTTGTGCCGCCTTGTTGTAGGGATGGCGAGACTTGAGCCTGCATGGTGGCGCCGGTGTTGTTGTGGCTTTGTGTAGGATGTGCCAGTCGTACTTCTGGGCTTTTCTTGCCAGGGCGAGGGTAGCCGCATCCCGTCAGAGACTGGCCGGAGCTATTCCAGCGAGGACTGGCGGGTGAGACACTGGGGTGGGCTTCAGGCAACCGGTTACTATCCGGAGGGCAGTATTGATGACAGTGTCTACCTTATTCGTGTGTGTGCTTCTGCTCCAGGCAGGGGCGCAGTATTCGGCTATGGGTAGGACCAGGGCTTGTGTCGATATGCGTAGGGTCTGGGGGGAAGCTCCCCAAGTCGAACCTGCCAGGCGGCGGATGAGCGAGACCCTAGATGTGACCTTGGCCTTCACTTCATCCAGATGTTGCTTGTAGGACAGTGTCCGGTCCAAGCGTACGCCAAGGTACTTGGGGGCTTGTTGGCACTCCAGGCGGTTGTTGCCAACATACACGACCAGTTCCCTTCTTGCTTCCCGATTGTTAAGGTGGTACGCTGCCGACACTGTCTTGCCCATGCTGAGCTGAAGGTGCCACTTCTGAAGGTAGTCTGCCAGGATGCCCATGTCTCGGTTGAGACCATCTTCCATCGCCTTCCATGTTGGCCGTCGGAGCATGATAGCCAAGTCGTCCGCATAGCCATACTTCTTAGATGTTGTATCCGGCAGGTCGTGAATGTAGATGTTAAATAACATTGGCGAGAGGACGGAACCTTGTGGGACACCGTTCTTCAACCTTCTTAGCCTGCTGGTCTGGCCATCGCTGGTCTGTAGGATGAAGCTACGGTTTGATAGCATCTCCAGGATGAACCTCACCATGTGCCGGTCCGGGATTGTCCTTAGCAGTTTTAGATGTAGACCACGGTGCCAGACAGTGTTGAAGGCGGCTGTCAGATCCAGGAATACTACTCCAGCTTTCTCGTTATCCTGAAAGCTGTCTTCAATGTCCTGAGTGAGTAGCGTTACCTGGTCCACTGTTGACCTGCCTCGGCGGAAGCCGGCTTGTTCCGGTGGGAGTTGTGGGTCCACCACTGGCTCAATGCGGCTGTGGATCAGCCTCTCCAGGATCTTAAATGGGACACAGAGCAGTGAAATGGGCCTGTAGGACTTCGGATCTTCGGCGGGTTTGTTCGGCTTTGGCAAGGCTATGACGGAAGCACGGCGCCAGGTCTTTGGAATCTTGGACCTCCTGAAGCATGATGAGAAGAACGAGCATAGCCAGCGAGATGTTCTTACGCTTTGGTGTATGACAAACTCTGGGTGAATATTGTCTCTGCCTGGTGACTTGCCCGGCTTCAGTTTTTTGATTGCTGCACTTAGTTCGGCTGCTGTGAAGTCTCCTGAAAGGTTGGCATCGGCGCTAGCTGCCCTGGAGAGAGAGGACACTTCACATGAGGTCAGTCTTGTGAAGTTTTTGTCTGCATCCGGAAAGCGGCCGTTATTCAGGAGCTGGGAAGCGATGGCATCTGCTGTCACTGGACACCTGCGGGGAATTGTTTTTCTGCCTGAGAGCAGGTTAATGGTCTGCCACGCCTTCCAGCTAGAGTGGGTGAAGTCGATAGATTCCACCACTTCAGTCCACCTGTTCCTTCGGGTGTCGTCCAGTTTCTGCAGTAAGGTTGTTGCTGTTGTGTCCATTTCCTCCCTGGAGCTTGCCTGCTGGTGTTGGCGCAGCAGGCCGCTACACTCCTCATCCCATCCTGGGATGTAGTTTTTATTATAGCCACGCGGGATGTTATGCTTTGCTGCCCTCAGGAGGACTTCACAGTAGGCAGCGTAGGCAGCGTCCACATCAGCTGCTTCTGGGTCCGGGAGACCAGAAGTTCTTTGTTCCGTTTCTGCCATAAATGACTGCCAGTTCGCCTTCCTGAAGTTCCATCTCCTGACCGGTTTGCCCGCTACCGACTGTACCAGCGAAGGTACTTTGATGATGGAAGGCCGGTGGTGTGAACGAGGAAACCTGTCCAAGACACGTCTCTCAGGTTTCAGGTCGTTGCTGCGGCTTATGGCGAAGGCCAGGTCAGGGTTGGTGTAGGAGTTCCAGCGTGCAGAGAAGAAGCTTGGGGGCTCTTTTGGGTCGAAGAGCAGCAGTGCTTCACCATCCTGTGATGTATGGTTGTAACCCCAATCTGAGTGTTGACAGTTGAAGTCACCTGCGTAGATGGCGGGAGCAGGCACAGATGGAAGTGATGAAACAGTCAGCGCTGTTGGTGGGGGCTTGTATACATTCACAACAGATGTTTCCTGGATTTTGGTGACCAGCCACTCGATGTTACAGCCTGGTGGAGATTGGCTGACCAGCTTAATCCATCTCGGACAAAGGTTACTATTCCATGCTTCTTGCTGTGGATGGACCCAGCGAGGAGGAATCCGGGCAGCTTTAGGTTGTCGTATTCTACCATATGATGATCAGAGAACCCATTAGGGACAATAAGAGTGTTCTATTCTACCATATGATGATCAGAGAAGCCATTAGGGACAATAAAAGTGTTCTATTCTACCATATGATGATCAGAGAACCCATTAGGGACAATAAAAGTGTTCAATTCTACCATATGATGATCAGAGAACCCATTAGGGACAATAAAAGTGTTCTATTCTACCATATGATGATCAGAGAACCCATTAGGGACAATAAAAGTGTTCTATTCTACCATATGATGATCAGAGAACCCATTAGGGACAATAAGAGTGTTCTATTCTACCATATGATGATCAGAGTGTTACGTTTCTGTCATGTTTATGCCATGTTTCATGTTTAGTGTTTGTCACAGTTTATTTTCTGTTTATGTTACGATGCAGTTCATTGTTTGCATACATATTTCCATGTTTTTCCGCAGCCTTGCGTTCATGCTGTTTCTTCTCTTGCTGTCACTCACGCTTCCCTAATTGTTTCATTCTCCCTTGTCTAGATACTAATATACTAACATTAGATCAGGATTGGGTAATACTAACTATCTAACCATATGTTCATGTTTACCTTACGTTTCTCGTGCATGTTGATTACTAATTTACTAACGCTAGGTCAGGATAGGTTAACTACTAACGATTTACTAATTGCCTCGTTACGTGTCATTTTCTCAAGCTGTTGTGAATTTCCTGCTGCTCTCAAGCTAAATGTTTGCACCTGTCTACACCTGCATTTAAGCTCAGTGTTCATGTCTGTTTGTTGCGAAATTGTTGCCTTAGTTTTCTATTGTCACTCTTGAGCGTTTTTCCATTGTTTTGACCACCGTTATTGATCTAGCCTGTTTATTGACCATCGTTACTGCCTGCCTATTGTTTCCACTGCCTGTTTTTGACCACGAGTTTTGCCTGCTGTCTATTTGTACCTCTGCCCCGCGGATAGGACTTCGGTCTGACTCCTGCTACGCCCCACGACTACGAACTTTGCTTTTTCCCTGTTTGGTACTTCTGCTCCGCTGACAGCTACTCTGGTTAACGAACTCTTGCATGGATACCGACTTCGAGACTGCCTTCTCCCTCGGTACTGTATCTTTGGTCTGGCTGGATTTATTGGTTTTTGGACTTTGCTTGTGTGACTACGTTTTTGGATTTCCCCATAATAAAGCCCTTGCGGGTATTTATTATAAAGTTTGTGTTCTGAGTCGTGCATTACGGGTCCAACCCGCACACACCCGTCTCAGAACAATTTCGCCAAGATGGACCCTGCTGACTCAACTGCCATGTTCCACGCCCTGCAACAACAAGGCCTCATCCTGCAGCAGCACGCCCAGGGGATTTCCGAGCTCCGGGAGGAGATTAAAGAGTTGTGCGCTGAGATGAGGAGACTGGCCATTGCAGTTCAGCCACGCACTCCAGAGCAACCTGCTAAACTGCCTGCTATCCCACCCCCCAACCCCATGGGAGCCTGGCAATTCCGGGAGCCACAACAGCCTCCCCCGGAGAGGTTTGATGGTGAGCCAGAGAGATGCAAGGCGTTTCTACTACAATGCGACTTTGTCTTCCGACAACAGCCATTGACCTATCCGACTGACGAGCGACAGATTGGCTACGTGATGGGGCTACTCAAGGGGAGAGCTTTGGACTGGGCTACCGCGGTGTGGACCAGAGGTTCATTTCCTCTCAGCTACGTGATCTTTTTGGAGGAGATCCGCAAAGTGTTCCAGCACGCCTCCAGTGACCAAGAGCCTTCACAGCAACTCATTGCCCTCCGCCAAGGCCTTAAAAGCGCCGCGGACCATTCTATTGCTTTTCGGACTATTGCTGCGGCTACCCACTGGAATGACTCGGCCCTGGCGGACTTGTTCCGGGCCAGTCTGAACAGGGCACTCCAGGACGAGTTAGCCCATCAGGAACCCATCAAGGAGTTTGACGCTCTCGTCCGAGCCGCTATTCGCTTGGATAACCGCTACAGACTTTGCTGGAGGGAGAGACCGATTCCGCCCAGTCAGCCGTACCCCAGACAAGTACCTGCCCCACTGACGGAGGAGAACCAGTCTTGGGTAGTTGAACCAATGGATCTTTCCCGTACCGGAGTTAAGATCTCGCCCGAGGAACGGATACATCGGAGGGAGACCGGTGCATGCTTCTACTGCGGAAAGCTGGGGCATTCTCAAGCACAATGCACCACCCGGTCCAGGAAATCCGAGTCATCCGTGGGAGTGAGGTCTTCAACCCACCAGGAGAAGATCTCCAAGAGCGATACTCGCCCTACCCTCACTGCCACACTCATGCTACCTGAGAGGGAGGTTCAAGTGAGCGTGCTCATAGACTCTGGAGCGGACGTGAACCTCATTGATAAAGTTATGGTCAGAGATCTGGACATTCCCACCCTTCCACTGCCCCACCCCAAGAATGCTCGGTCGTTGGACGGCAATACATTCTACAGAATGACTCACGTCACGGAACCCGTTCAACTGATCCTTTCTGGCAACCATCACAAATTCATCCAGTTCCACATCATCCGCTCCCCCAATGATCCACTCATTCTGGGACTACCCTGGCTTCAAGAACACAACCCCGTCATTGACTGGAAGTCCCGCCACATTAAAGCCTGGAGCCGCCAGTGTCACCAAGCCTGTCTTCGGTCCGCACCTGCACCTGCCGGGGGCGCACCTACCCCACCTCAAGACATCAAACCATCTCTGGAAAACGTGCCAGCCCCTTATCACAACCTGGGCATCATTTTTTCCAAGACGCAAGCACAGACACTTCCTCCTCACAGACCCTATGATTGCACGATCGACCTTCTACCTGGTTCCACTCTTCCCTCAAGTCGACTCTACAATGTCTCCAAACCGGAAAGAGAAGCCATGGAGAAATACATTCGGGATTGCCTTGCCAACGGTCTGATTCGCCCCTCTTCGTCACCTGTGGGCGCTGGATTTTTCTTCGTCCAGAAAAAAGATGGCTCGCTGCGTCCTTGTATCGACTTCAGAGAACTGAATAATATTACAATCAAGAACAAATACCCTCTACCGCTCATTGACTCAGCCTTGCAACCACTCCACGACGCTACTGTCTTCACCAAGCTGGACCTACGCAACGCATACCACCTGGTGCACATTCGTGAGGGGGACGAATGGAAGACCGCCTTCAACACCTCGTTAGGACATTTTGAGTACCTGGTTATGCCTTTCGGCCTTACTAACGCCCCCGCCGTGTTTCAGGCGTTAGTAAATGATGTCCTACGGGACCTATTGGGCCGCTACATATTCGTATATCTGGACGACATCTTGATCTACTCCACCAACGTCAAGGAACACGAAGGCCACGTCATGCAGGTTCTCCAACGACTTTTGGAGAACAGACTCTTTGTCAAGGCTGAGAAGTGTGTGTTCCACACCGACACGGTCGAGTTCCTGGGCTTCATCTTGAAGAGGGGACAAATCAGGGCGGATCCCAAGAAGATCCAGGCGGTCACAGATTGGCCCACGCCTGCTATTCGGAAACATCTACAACGCTTCTTGGGATTCGCAAATTTTTACCGGAGGTTCATCCGGAGCTACAGCCAGGTCGTCGCCCCTCTCACCAAGCTCACATCTACTGCCATGCCGTTCCGCTGGAATCCTGAGGCTGAAAATGCCTTCAAGAAAATTAAGAGACTGTTCTCCTCCGCTCCGATTCTGGTGCACCCCGACCCCACTCGTCAGTTTGTCGTGGAGACTGATGCGTCCGACACTGGAGTAGGGGCCGTGCTCTCTCAGGTTTCCCCCACTGACAATCTTCTACACCCCTGCGCATTCTTCTCCCGTAAGCTGTCTCCGGCGGAGAGGAACTATGACGTGGGAAACCGAGAGCTACTTGCTGTCAAGCTAGCACTGGAGGAGTGGAGGCATTGGCTGGAGGGCGCCGAGAAACCATTTGTGGTCTGGACCGACCATAAGAATTTGGCGTACTTGCAGACAGCCAAGAGGTTGAACTCCCGCCAAGCCAGATGGGCCCTGTTCTTTGGCCGTTTCAATTTTGCATTGACCTACTGTCCTGATTCCAAGAACGTCAAGCCTGATGCCTTGTCGCGACAGTTCATGGCCAGTTCTGAGCAAGAGGCGCCGGAGAACATCCTCCCTGGGTCCTGCACCATTGCTTCGGTGTCCTGGAGGATTGAGGCCGTCATTAAAAAGGCGCTACTCAAGGAGCCCGATCCAAGGTCCAATCCCGGTACACGCCTTTACGTTCCCTCCGCCGCCCGGACACATGTTCTCCAATGGGCTCATTCCTCCCTCATGTCATGCCATCCCGGCTTTACCCGCACCCTGGCTGTCCTCAAGAGAAGGTTCTGGTGGAACTCCATGATCCCCGACACCAGGCGTTTCGTCAAGGCCTGTACCACCTGTGCCAGGAGCAAGGCCTCTCACCAGGCCCCAGCTGGTCTGCTCCAACCTCTGCCAGTGCCCAGTCGCCCTTGGAGTCACATCGGGGTGGATTTCGTGACCGGACTTCCCCCTTCTGAGGGCAACACCACCATCCTGACGGTGGTGGACAGGTTCAGCAAGGCGGCGCACTTCATTCCTCTGCCTGGATTGCCCACTGCCCAAGAGACCGCGGATGTTCTGGTCAAGGAAGTCTTTCGGATCCATGGCATTCCCGCGGACATTGTCTCTGACCGTGGCCCCCAGTTCAACTCCCAGGTCTGGAAGGCCTTCTGTTCGGCTCTCGGAGCCACCTCCAGCCTCACGTCAGGTTACCACCCCCAGTCTAACGGTCAGACTGAAAGGGCCAACCAAGACCTCGGAGCTGCTTTACGCTGTGTGTCGGCTAAGAATCCCACTTCATGGAGCAAGATGCTCACCTGGGTCGAGTATGCGCACAACGCCCTGCCCTGCGCCGCTACTGGAAAATCCCCATTCGAGGTTTCTCTCAGCTACCTACCTCCTCTGTTTCCCGAGCAAGAGGTGGAGATTGCTGTCCCCTCCCTTGCCACCCACATGCACCGCTGCCTCAAGATCTGGAGGGACGCCCGGGCCGCGCTATTGAGCACGGCTGAACGGAATCGTCGAGTCGCTGATCGCCACCGCACTCCAGCCCCTGAGTACAAGCCTGGCGACTCAGTTTGGCTCTCCTCTAAGGACATTCCCCTCCAATCCACTTCCCACAAACTCCAGCCCCGCTTCATTGGACCCTACAAGATTCACAGCATCATCAACCCCACCTCAGTCAAGCTGTCATTGCCCCCTTCCCTTAAGATTCACCCCACGTTTCATGTTTCCTGCATCAAGCCCTATTCTACTGATCCCCTTTGCCCCCCTGATCCCCCACCCCCTCCTCCCCATATCATATTCCAGTATCTGGTGGACTGGGAGGGTTATGGCCCGGAGGAGCGTTCCTGGGTCGCACCTAGTCTGATTCTGGACCCTACTCTAATAAGTGACTTTCATCGCGATCACCCTGATAAACTGTGTAGACCGTCAGGAGGTGGTCATTAGGGGGGGAGGGTACTGTTACGTTTATGTCATGTTTATGTCATGTTTCATGTTTAGTGTTTGTCACAGTTTATTTTCTGTTTATGTTACGATGCAGTTCATTGTTTGCATACATATTTCCATGTTTTTCCGCAGCCTTGCGTTCATGCTGTTTCTTCTCTTGCTGCCAGCTCAGCCATGCAAGACACCAACCAGGTCAGCCATGCAAGACACCAACCAGCTCAGCCATGCAAGGCACCAACCAGCTCAGCCATGCAAGACACCAACCAGCTCAGCCATGCAAGGTACCAACCAGCTCATCCATGCAAGGCACCAACCAGGTCATCCATGCAAGACACCAACCAGCTCAGCCATGCAAGACACCAACCAGGTCATCCATGCAAGACACCAACCAGGTCATCCATGCAAGACACCAACCAGCTCAGCCATGCAAGGCACCAACCAGGTCAGCCATGCAAGGCACCAACCAGGTCAGCCATGCAAGGCACCAACCAGCTCAGCCATGCAAGGCACCAACCAGGCCATCCGGAGCACTTAGGTGTTAAAAAAAGGTTGAATCTACCATAGAAGGATGCAAAAACCGAAAAGGATTCCCCTATGGAGACACAGTGTATTTATCACCTTTCCTCTTCAGCTTGCAAGTTGTCTCTTTCCTCTACCTGTGCTGTTTTACCTGTATGCCCTTACCTGTGTGCTCTTACATGTGCTCTATTTCCTGTGTGTCGTTACCTGTGCTCTTTCTTGTACCTGTGCTTACTCACCTGACATCTCTTATCTGAGACATTTCCCTGTCCTGGTTACCCATGGTGGAACTCAGGCTTCTGATGGTGCAAATGAAGAGGATGACGTTATTCTGGACAGGAGAGAAAAGCAGAAGGTTCATGGCAATGGTCTGAGATACAAACCACCACTGGAAAGAGAAACCACAATAAACCAGATACATACTATAAGGATGTAGCATACAGGCCCCAGAAAACTCCATCTGAAGTTCCTTTCTGTCTTCAACCAACATCTAAGAACAAACAGATCCACAGTTAAAAGCAGAACACAGAGGTCCAGACTGTATCAGTGGAGCGCTCCTCTTGTCTAATAGCTGATTAAGTGGAACTCTCCTCTAGTGTTCCGGCTGTATAAGTGGAGTTCTAATCTAGCCTACTGGCTGTATCAGTGGAGCTCTCATCTAGTCTACTGACTGTATAGGTGGTGCTCTCCTCTCATCTACTGGCTGTTTCAGTGGAGCTCTCCTCTAGTCTAATGGCTGTGTCAACTGACTGTATCAGTGGAGCTCTCCACTAGTTTACTGGCTGTATCAGTGGAGCTCTCCTCTAGTCTACTGGCTGTGTCTACTGGCTGTATCAGTGGAGCTCACCTCTAGTCAACTGACTATCAGTGGAGCTCTCCACTAGTCTACTGGCTGTATCAGTGGAGCTCTCCTCTAGTCTACTGGCTGTATCAGTGGAGCTCTCCCCTAGTCTACTGGCTGTATCAGTGGAACTCACCTCTAGTCTACTGGCTGTATCAGTAAAGCTCTCCCCTAGTGTACTGGCTATATCAGTGAAGCTCTCCCCTAGTCTACTGGCTATATCAGTGGAGCTCTCCTCTAGTCTACTGGCTGTATCAGTGGAGATTTTGTTTAGTCTACTGGCTGTTTCAGTGGAGCTCTCCTCTAGTCTACTGACTGTATCAGTGGAGCTCTCCTCTAGTCTACTGGCTGTATCAGTGAAGCTGTCCCCTAGTCTACTGGCTGTATCAGTGGAACTCACTTCTAGTCTACTGGCTGTATCAGTAAAGCTCTCCCCTAGTGTACTGGCTATATCAGTGAAGCTCTCCCCTAGTCTACTGGCTATATCAGTGGAGCTCTCCTCTAGTCTACTGGCTGTATCAGTGGAGATTTTGTTTAGTCTACTGGCTGTTTCAGTGGAGCTCTCCTCTAGTCTACTGACTGTATCAGTGGAGCTCTCCTCTAGTCTACTGGCTGTATCAGTGAAGCTGTCCCCTAGTCTACTGGCTATATCAGTGGAGCTCTCCGCTAGTCTACTGACTGTATCAGTGGAGCTCTCCTCTAGTCTACTGGCTGTATCAGTGGAGCTCTCCCCTAGTCTACTGGCTGTATCAGTGGAGCTCTCCTCTAGTCTACTGGCTGTATCAGTGGAGCTCTCCCCTAGTCTACTGGCTGTATCAGTGGAGCTCTCCTCTAGTCTACTGGCTGTATCAGTAAAGCTCTCCCCTAGTCTACTGGCTATATCAGTGGAGTTCTCCTCTAGTCTACTGCCTGTATCAGTGGAGCTTTCGTTTAGTCTACTGGCTGTTTCAGTGGAGCTCTCCTCTAGTCTACTGGCTGTATCAGTGGAGCTCTCCCCTAGTCTACTGGCTGTATCAGTGGAGCTTTCGTTTAGTCTACTGGCTGTTTCAGTGGAGCTCTCCTCTAGTCTACTGGCTGTATCAGTGGAGCTCTCCTCTAGTCTACTGACTGTATCAGTGGAGCTCTCCTCTAGTCTACTGGCTGTATCAGTGGAGCTCTCCTCTAGTCTACTGACTGTATCAGTGGAGCTCTCCTCTAGTCTACTGACTGTATCAGTGGAGCTCTCCTCTAGTCTACTGGCTGTATCAGTGGAGCTCTCCCCTAGTCTACTGGCTGTATCAGTGGAGCTCTCCTCTAGTCTACTGGCTGTATCAGTGAAGCTCTCCCCTAGTGTACTGGCTATATCAGTGGAGCTCTCCCCTAGTCTACTGGCTGTATCAGTGGAGCTTTCGTTTAGTCTACTAGCTGTTTCAGTGGAGCTCTCCTCTAGTCTACTGGCTGTATCAGTGGAGCTCTCCTCTAGTCTACTGACTGTATCAGTGGAGCTCTTCTCTAGTCTACTGACTGTATCAGTGGAGCTCTCCTCTAGTCTACTGGCTGTATCAGTGGAGCTCTCCCCTAGTCTACTGGCTATATCAGTGGAGCTCTCCTCTCGTCTACTGGCTGTATCAGTGGAGCTCTCCCCTAGTCTACTGGCTATATCAGTGGAGCTCTCCCCTAGTCTACTGGCTATATCAGTGGAGCTTTCGTTTAGTCTGCTGGCTGTTTCAGTGGAGCTCTCCTCTAGTTTACTGACTGTATCAGTGGAGCTCTCTTCGAGTCTACTAGCTGTATCAGTGGAGCTCTCCCCTAGTCTACTGGCTGTATCAGTGGAGCTTTCGTTTAGTCTACTGGCTGTTTCAGTGGAGCTCTCCTCTAGTCTACTGACTGCATCAGTGGAGCTCTCCTCTAGTCTACTGACTGTTTCAGTGGAGCTCTCCTCTAGTCTACTGACTGTATCAGTGGAGCTCTCCTCTAGTCTACTGACTGTTTCAGTGGAGCTCTCCTCTAGTCTACTGACTGTATCAGTGGAGCTCTCCTCTAGTCTACTGACTGTTTCAGTGGAGCTCTCCTCTAGTCTACTGACTGTATCAGTGGAGCTCTCCTCTAGTCTACTGGCTGTATCAGTGAAGCTCTCCCCTAGTCTACTGGCTATATCAGTGGAGCTCTCCTCTAGTCTAATGGCTGTATCAGTGGAGCTTTCGTTTAGTCTACTGGCTGTTTCAGTGGAGCTTTCGTTTAGTCTACTGGCTATATCAGTGGAGCTCTCCTCTAGTCTACTGGCTGTATCAGTGGAGCTCTCCTCTAGTCTACTGGCTGTATCAGTGGAGCTTTTTTTTAGTCTACTGGCTGTTTCAGTGGAGCTCCCCCCTAGTCTTCTGGCTGTATCAGTGGAGCTTTCGTTTAGTCTACTGGCTGTTTCAGTGGAGCTCTCCTCTAGTCTACTGACTGTTTCAGTGGAGCTCTCCTCTAGTCTACTGGCTGTATCAGTGGAGCTCTCCCCTAGTCTACTGGCTGTTTCAGTGGAGCTCTCCCCTAGTCTTCTGGCTGTATCAGTGGAGCTTTCGTTTAGTCTACTGGCTGTTTCAGTGGAGCTTTCGTTTAGTCTACTGGCTGTTTCAGTGGAGCTCTCCTCTAGTCTACTGACTGTTTCAGTGGAGCTCTCCTCTAGTCTACTGGCTGTATCAGTGGAGCTCTCCCCTAGTCTACTGGCTGTATCAGTGGAGCTCTCCTCTAGTCTACTGACTGTATCAGTGGAGCTCTCCTCTAGTCTACTGGCTGTTTCAGTGGAGCTCTCCTCTCCTCCTCTACTGGCTGTATCAGTGGAGCTTTCGTTTAGTCTACTGGCTGTTTCAGTGGAGCTCTCCCCTAGTCTACTGGCTGTTTCAGTGGAGCTCTCTTCTAGTCTACTGGTTATTTCAGTGGAGCTCTCCTCTCATCTCCTCTCGTCTTACCGCTCATTACCGTAACCCTCAGGCACCAGTCCAGCAGACACAGACACCACTAGGCTCGAGATTCCGTAGCCAATCAGCAGCAGGTAACCGCTGTGAATGCTCTCTCTCTGGATGAGCTTGACCTGGCTCAGTTTGCGCACTAACAGAAAGAGCTGTAGAGCCTCCAGGTACATCCACACAAAGCTGGACAGGAAGAAGAAGTGCAGCACACCTGACAGCACTGCGCACAGCAGCTGTGAAAAACATAGCATCATCATCTTCATCATCATCATTAACATTACCATCATCACCATCATCACCCCCATCATCACCATCATCATCACCATCATCACCCCCATCATCATCACCATCATCACCCCCATCATCACCATCATCACCCCCATCATCACCATCATCATCACCATCATCACCATCATCACCCCCATCATCATCACCTCCATCACCATCATCACCCCCATCATCATCACCCCCATCATCTTCAAAACTATCATCATCTCCATCATTGTGCTCATTGATATCATATAATATATGTATGGTGAGGGAACGATTGATGGGGTCACACAGGAGAGCATCCGTGTGGTTGGTGCTGTGGGTGGAGTACCTTGTGTGGGCGAATGTGTGAGAGGAACTGCTGCACCAGGAGGAAGAGCAGATGGCTCAGAAACAGGCAGATGGAGAGGTGGAGGCGTGTTGTGTTGTTGACTTTAGGGTTCCATCTGCAGCAAATGAAGGTGAGGATAGCCAGAGCCAAGGACCCCATCCCCACTGACACTGCCACCAAGTTCACCAGCTCCAGGAGCCCGTCGTCCTGGAAACAGCCATCATTCCACTGATAAATCATATCTTTCTTCAACCAAATACTCTCTTATTCCTCCAAAGGCGCAATGAGTGCCATATCCAGGGGCTAGTGGGGAATGAGTGCCATATCCAGGGGCTAGTGGGGAATGAATGCCATATCCAGGGGCTAGTGGGGAATGAGTGCCATATCCAGGGGCTAGTGGGGAATGAGTGCCATATCCAGGGGCTAGTGGGGAATGAGTGCCATATCCAGGGGCTAGTGGGGAATGAGTGCCATATCCAGGGGCTAGTGGGGAATGAGTGCCATATCCAGGGGCTAGTGGGGAATGAGTGCCATATCCAGGGGCTAGTGGGGAATGAGTGCCATATCCAGGGGCTAGTGGGGAATGAGTGCCATATCCAGGGGCTAGTGGGGAATGAGTGCCATATCCAGGGGCTAGTGGGGAATGAGTGCCATATCCAGGGGCTAGTGGGGAATGAGTGCCATATCCAGGGGCTAGTGGGGAATGAGTGCCATATCCAGGGGCTAGTGGGGAATGAGTGCCATATCCAGGGGCTAGTGGGGAATGAGTGCCATATCCAGGGGCTAGTGGGGAATGAGTGCCATATCCAGGGGCTAGTGGGGACTGAGTGCCATATCCAGGGGCTAGTGGGGACTGAGTGCCATATCCAGGGGCTAGTGGGGAATGAGTGCCATATCCAGGGGCTAGTGGGGAATGAGTGCCATATCCAGGGGCTAGTGGGGACTGGAATGACCGGCACCTTGTACTTGTACCCAGTGTGCAGGACTTCATATTGATTTGAGACACATTCATGAGAGTCATGTGCTAAAGTTAGCCTGTTCAGCTTGATAAAGTGCAGGAATCATCTTTACCTAAAATGTATTTTAGTAGGCTGTCATGTCGAGACTGTACAGTTGCTTTTAATAGCCATAAGAAATCTGTCAGCTGGGTGAGGGAAACTAGGCTTGTTTTTCAGTTTATCAGGTTGTATTATGTTATGACTTTCTCTGCAACTTCATTGAATGTTTTGGCTCACTGGCGGTTGTTTATTTCTGTTCAGTGGATCTGCTGAACCAATGCAGGATGTTCATTTGTAAGATGTTAAATTCTATTGTAGGTTTTGCAGATTATGATGTCACAATTTTAAAAACACCTGTCACAACGTTACAATTAAGAAACCAAGCACAGAGACAACTCGGGAGACAAGAGGGGTGTACTATGCAACGAGATTAAGGGGATAGCGAGCTAAATTAAGCTTCAACCCTAGGTTTTCTGTATCACGAAGCCGACTCACTTTTAACCAGAGTATATTGCTATGGCAACTTACTCTGCACGGCTAACCTGCTCCGGGGCAGGTTATGTTCAGGCTATCGGATTGAAACACATAAAAGCACCGCCCTTTGACCAATCAACTCCTTGGCTTTGGAAAATGTGTCTCCATTCCAAAGGATCCCATAGAGATATGTGCAGATAGTGAAGGAATATCTTTGCAGGGCGAGGTTATTGAGTTCCTCCCTTCCACCAAAGGTATAAAATGCAAGCTTCCAGCAAGAAGGGAATCCCACAAAAAGCAATGCTCTGCATGGAAAAAGTGGGTGGTAACCACAGAACAATGTGGCGGTCACATTTCAACTCTATGGTGTTGCACTTCCGAAATGTTGCGAGGGCGGTTTTGTTCCGTTTTTGTTTGTTTCTCATCAATCCTCCCTTGCAGAGCACCTTTTAAGTTTTTTTTGCTGCACGTAGCAAAATGCATCACAAGATAGCTCTCTTGACGGAAGACAGCAAGGGAAAAGAGCGTGTTAAATTGGATTCAAATGCAGCCCCGGTCTAGACTGTTGTGATTGGTTAGGTTATCCCCCTCTTCTTCTCACCTGGGGTGGACTGTCCGTCTGCATGATGAGGGCAAAGGTGGACAGGTGTGAGCAGGTACACACGGTGAAGTTGGCATTGCTTTCTGTGACCTCACAGCCGTCCACATCCCACCTGCTCTCATTCCAGTACACACAGGTGAGCTGGCTCTCAGGTATCACCGCCTGAGCAAAGCAGTGAGACACAACACAGCCCACAACATCTTAACAACATCACAGCAACATCTTAACAACGTCACATAAACACCATAGCAATGCCACATCAACACCATAGCAACGTCACATACACATCTTAACAATGCCACATCAACACCATAGCAACGTCACATACACATCAACACCATAGCAACGTCACATACACATTTTAACAATGCCACATCAACACCATAGCAACGTCACATACACATCTTAACAATGCCACATCAACACCATAGCAACGGCACATCAACACGATAGCAACGTCACATACACATCTTAACAATGCCACATCAACACCATAGCAACGGCACATCAACACCATAGCAACGTCACATACACATCTTAACAATGCCACATCAACACCATAGCAACGGCACATCAACACCATAGCAACGTCACATACACATCTTAACAATGCCACATCAACACCATAGCAACGTCACATACACATCTTAACAATGCCACATCAACACCATAGCAACGTCACATCAACACCATAGCAACGTCACATACACATCTTAAACAAGTCACAGCAACATAACAGCAATGACACATCAATGTCACAGCAACATAGAATAGAATAGAATAGAATAGAACTTTCATTTCCCGCTAGGGAACTTCAGTTGTAGCACCAGCAACAACAAAAAGACATAGACAGTGGGGCAGACCCACAGCACACAAAAAACGTATCAAACAAAGAGATCCCACATAATCATTACATCAATCAAGTGAATTAAAGTGAAATACAGCCATGATTAAAAATAACCCCCGCTGTCCCGAGATGTCCAGTGTCACTAAGCAGTCCAACACACAAACTCCGCCTCCACGACTCTCCTCCATACACGCAGCGCCGTGGTCTCTCTACACCGCCGAAAGGGAGCACCGAACTGCGTCAATCTACCCAGTCGTCTCCTCACTCCTCCCCCGCATTATGTTCTCCTTCCCTGGTTGCCTTTTGAAGATTGCCTGCACTCACAGATCAGTCCCGACATCTTCAATTCCGGTGAGGAGCGATAGTAAACTTTGTTGCTGCAGTCTGCAGATCCAGCGGACATTCCCGAGCATATGTTGCGAATGCGTCTCCATGGTAACGACCACAAACAAAATTATATCGACTAAACCATTCGTCAATACTATCAAAACGAGCAGCAGGAATGCCCTGAAAAATCCCCGTCCCACTACAGACGCACAGCGCATGAAAAAAACAACAACAAAAAAAAGACAAAAGCCAGACACACCAAAACACATTCAAAATAACAAACACGAACACGAGACAGCTGGACTACATGGCCATAGCAATGACGCATAAACATTACAGTAACGTGACAGCAACATCACAGCAACGTCACATCAACATCATCTTGATGTCAAATCAACATCATAGCAAAGTCACATCAATATAGCGTACATATTGTGTAATATAGTATACTATACAGTTAGGGCCTGATTTACTAAGACCTTTAGTGGGTGCAAAAACTTTTAGCACACACAAAACTAATAACACAATCACTGATTGGTGTTAAATAAATAACATAACCAATCATTTGTCCTGTTATTGGTTTTGCAAAGGCTAAAACCTTTTGCACGCGCTGAAGGTCTTGGTAAATCAGGCCCTTAGTGTGTAACTGGGGTTGAATGAGCAGTAATGTTTGTGTGTAACTGGGGTTGAGTGAGCAGTAATTTTAGTGTGTAACTTGGGTTTAGTGAGCAGTAATTAAAGTGTGTAACTGGGGGTTAGTGGGCAGTCATGTTAGTGTGTAACTAGGGGTTAGTGCGCAGTGATGTTAGTGTGTAACTGGGGGTTAGTGAGCAATAATGTTTGTGTGTAACTGGGGTTTAGTGAGCAGTAATGTTACTGTGTAACTGGGGGTTAGTGAGCTGTAATACTAGTGTGTAACTGGGGTTTGTGAGCAGTAATGTTACTGTGTAACTGGGGGTTAGTGAGCTGTAATACTAGTGTGTAACTGGGGTTTGTGAGCAATAATGTTTGTGTGTAACTGGGGGTTACTGAGCAGTAATGTTACTGTGTAACTGGGGGTTAGTGAGCTGTAATACTAGTGTGTAACTGGGGTTTGTGAGCAATAATGTTTGTGTGTAACTGGGGGTTAGTGAGCAGTAATGTTTGTGTGTAACTGGGGGTTACTGAGCAGTAATGTTACTGTGTAACTGGGGGTTACTGAGCAGTAATGTTAGTGTGTAACTGGGGGTTAGTGAGCAGTAATGTTACTGTGTAACTGGGGGTTACTGAGCAGTAATGTTAGTGTGTAACTGGGGGGTTAGTGCGCAGTGATGTTAGTGTGTAACTGGGGGTTAGTGAGCTGTAATACTAGTGTGTAACTGGGGGTTAGTGAGCAGAACTGTTTGTGGGTAATTTGGGATTATTGAGAAGTAATGTTAGTGTGTAACTGGGGTTTGTGAGCAGTAATGTTACTGTGTAACTGGGGGTTACTGAGCAGTAATGTTACTGTGTAACTGGGGGTTACTGAGCAGTAATGTTACTGTGTAACTGGGGTTTGTGAGCAGTAATGTTACTGTGTAGCTGGGGGTTAGTGAACAGTAATGTTACTGTGTAACTGGGGGTTAGTGAGCAGAACTGTTTGTGGGTAATTTGGGATTATTGAGAAGTAATGTTAGTGTGTAACTGGGGTTTGTGAGCAGTAATGTTACTGTGTAACTGGGGGTTACTGAGCAGTAATGTTACTGTGTAACTGGGGTTTAGTGAGCAGTAATGTTACTGTGTAACTGGGGGTTAGTGAGCAGAACTGTTTGTGGGTAATTTGGGATTATTGAGAAGTAATGTTAGTGTGTAACTGGGGGGTTAGTGAGCAGACATTTTAGTAGAATTAGGTGTAGAATTAGGTGTAGAATTAGGTGTAGAATTAGGTGATAATAAGAAACTCACATTCTGGTGTTTCAGAGTAAAGTTTACCGGTCCAGGGAGTGTTTCGTTTTTGGTTTTGACGAGAGAGGCACTGACCACTCTAGAAATCATAGTCTTGATGGTGTCATTCTTTGTGAGTAAGAGTTCAGCTTTCAGCAAAGCCTTCATGTTGCTGTAGTTGATGAAGACGACTGCTGCATAACCTGCAGAACAGACCAACAGAACCCAGCAGAACCCCAACCCAGGTCAGAGCACTCATCCTTAAATCAAAACCAACCCAGGTCAGAGCACTCATCCTTAAATCAACCCCAACCCAGGTCAGAGCACTCATCCTCAAATCAAAACCAACCCAGGTCAGAACACTCATCCTTAAATCAACCCCAACCCAGGTCAGAGCACTCATCCTTAAATCAACCCCAACCCAGGTCAGAGCACTCATCCTTAAATCAACCCCAACCCAGGTCAGATCACTCATCCTTAAATCAAAACCAACCCAGGTCAGAGCACTCATCCTTAAATCAACCCCAACCCAGGTCAGAACACTCATCCTTAAATCAACCCCAACCCGGGTCAGAGCACTCATCCTTAAATCAACCCCAACCCAGGTCAGAGCACTCATCCTTAAATCAAAACCAACCCAGGTCAGAGCACTCATCCTTAAATAAAAACCAACCCAGGTCAGAACACTCATCCTTAAATCAACCCCAACCCAGGTCAGAACACTCATCCTTAAATCAACCCCAACCCAGGTCAGAGCACTCTTCCTTAAATCAACCCCAACCCAGGTCAGAGCACTCATCCTTAAATCAACCCCAACCCAGGTCAGAACACTCATCCTTAAATCAACCCCAACCCAGGTCAGAACACTCATCCTTAAATCAACCCCAACCCAGGTCAGAACACTCATCCTTAAATCAACCCCAACCCAGGTCAGAGCACTCATCCTTAAATCAACCCCAACCCAGGTCAGAGCACTCATCCTTAAATCAACCCCAACCCAGGTCAGAGCACTCATCCTTAAATCAAAACCAACCCAGGTCAGAACACTCATCCTTAAATCAACCCCAACCCAGGTCAGAGCACTCATCCTTAAATCAACCCCAACCCAGGTCAGAACACTCATCCTTAAATCAACCCCAACCCAGGTCAGAGCACTCATCCTTAAATCAACCCCAACCCAGGTCAGAGCACTCATCCTTAAATCAAAACCAACCCAGGTCAGAACACTCATCCTTAAATCAACCCCAACCCAGGTCAGAGCACTCATCCTTAAATCAACCCCAACCCAGGTCAGAGCACTCATCCTTAAATCAAAACCAACCCAGGTCAGAGCATTCATCCTTAAATCAAAACCAACCCAGGTCAGAGCACTCATCCTTAAATCAAAACCAACCCAGGTCAGAGCACTCATCCTTAAATCAAAACCAACCCAGGTCAGAACACTCATCCTTAAATCAACCCCAACCCAGGTCAGAGCACTCATCCTTAAATCAACCCCAACCCAGGTCAGAGCACTCATCCTTAAATCAACCCCAACCCAGGTCAGAGCATTCATCCTTAAATAAAAACCAACCCAGGTCAGAGCACTCATCCTTAAATCAACCCCAACCCAGGTCAGAGCACTCATCCTTAAATCAAAACCAACCCAGGTCAGAGCACTCATCCTTAAATAAAAACCAACCCAGGTCAGAACACTCATCCTTAAATCAACCCCAACCCAGGTCAGAGCACCCATCCTTAAATCAACCCCAACCCAGGTGAGAGTACTCATCCTTAAATCAACACCATTCAGGTCAGAGCACTCATCCTTAAATCAACACCATTCAGGTGAGAGTACTATCATCCTTAAATCAACACCATTCAGGTGAGAGTACTATCATCCTTAAAAATTCACCATTCAGGTGAGAGTACTATCATCCTTAAATCAACACCATTCAGGTGAGAGTACTATCATCCTTAAATCAACACCATTCAGGTGAGTGTACTATCATCCTTAAATCAACACCATTCAGGGGAGAGTACTATCATCCTTAAATCATAACCATTCAGGTTAGAGTACTATCATCTTTATATCATCACCATTCAGGTGAGAGTACTATCATCCTTAAATCATCACCATTCAGGTGAGAGTACTATCATCCTTATATATTCACCATTCAGGTGAGAGTACTATCATCCTTAAATCATCACCATTCAGGTGAGAGTACTATCATCCTTAAATCATAACCATTCAGGTGAGTGTACTATCATCCTTAAATAATAACCATTCAGGTGAGAGTACTATCATCCTTAAATCATCACCATTCAGGTGAGAGTACTATCATCCTTAAATCATCACCATTCAGGTGAGAGTACTATCATCCTTATATATTCACCATTCAGGTGAGAGTACTATCATCCTTAAAAATTCACCATTCAGGTGAGAGTACTATCATCCTTAAATAATAACCATTCAGGTGAGAGTACTATAATCCTTAAATTATCACCATTCAGGTGAGTACTATAATCCTTAAAACAACACCATTCAGGAGAGAGTACTATCATCCTTAAATCAACACCATTCAGTTGAGTGTACTATCATCTTTAAATCAACACCATTCAGGTGAGTGTATTCTCATCCTTAAATCATAACCATTCAGGTGAGTGTACTATCATCCTTAAATTATTACCATTCAGGTGAGAGTACTATCATCTTTATATCATCACCATTCAGGTGAGAGTACTATCATCCTTAAATCATCACCATTCAGGTGAGTGTACTATCATCCTTAAATATTCACCATTCAGGTGAGAGTACTATCATCCTTAAATAATAACCATTCAGGTGAGAGTACTATAATCCTTAAATTATCACCATTCAGGTGAGTACTATAATCCTTAAATCAACACCATTCAGGTGAGAGTACTATCATCCTTAAATCAACACCATTCAGGTGAGAGTACTATCATCCTTAAATTATCACCATTCAGGTGAGAGTACTATCATCCTTAAATCATCACCATTCAGGTGAGAGTACTATCATCCTTAAATCATCACCATTCAGGTGAGAGTACTATCATCCTTAAATCAACACCATTCAGGTGAGAGTACTATCATCCTTAAATCAACACCATTCAGGTGAGAGTACTATCATCCTTAAATCATCACCATTCAGGTGAGAGTACTATCATCCTTATATATTCACCATTCAGGTGAGAGTACTACCATCTTTAAATATTCACCATTCAGGTGGGAGTACTATCATCCTTAAATCATCCCAGGGTATTGGGGAGTTGAGATCACAATCACACTGTGGAATAGGGTGTTGAGATCACAAACGCTTACAGTAATGGGGTGTTGAGATCACAGACATACCATTGTTGTTTTTGGCTATGTCTCTCAGACTGATGATCATGGTGTTTTCTTCAGCCTGCAGCTGAGGTTCTTTGCTCAGGGTGTTGTTCGGTCCAACGGAAAACATCATTGCAACTGATGACAAGGTGGAAAAACCAGAACATGAATTCTGTTTTTTGCAAAACTTCAAACCAACAACCTTCAAGTTGCTAGCCTGACTTATTAGCAAATATACCACATTGCTGTCTACAGTACTAACTCACACACACAAGCACACACACTGCTGTGTACAGTACACACCAATACTGCTGTTTATACTCACCCATGCCCTTTGCCCTAATACTGTACCACACTGTTGTTTATACTCACCCATGCCCTTTATCCGGATGGTGAGGTGTTTATACTCACCCATGCCCTTTGTCTGGATGGTGAGGTGTTTATACTCACCCATGCCCTTTGTCTGGATGGTGAGGTGTTTATACTCACCCATGCCCTTTGTCTGGATGGTGAGGTGTTTATACTCACCCATGCCCTTTGCCTGGATGGTGAGGTGTTTATACTCACCCATGCCCTTTGTCTGGATGGTGAGGTGTTTATACTCACCCATGCCCTTTGTCTGGATGGTGAGGTGTTTATACTCACCCATGTCCTTTGTCTGGATGGTGAGGTGTTTATACTCACCCATGCCCTTTGTCTGGATGGTGAGGTGTTTATACTCACCCATGCCCTTTGTCTGGATGGTGAGGTGTTTATACTCACCCATGCCCTTTGTCTGGATGGTGAGGTGTTTATACTCACCCATGCCCTTTGTCTGGATGGTGCTGTTTATACTCACCCATGCCCTTTGTCTGGATGGTGAGGTGTTTATACTCACCCATGCCCTTTGCCTGGATGGTGAGGTGTTTATACTCACCCATGCCCTTTGTCTGGATGGTGAGGTGTTTATACTCACCCATGCCCTTTGTCTGGATGGTGAGGTTTTTTTGAGTGAGTGGCAGCTCCACTTGTGTTGAAAGCAGCTTCTCTGTTAATTGAAGAACAGTGTTTCCCAACGTCACCAGATTCTGCACCTCACCCCGCAGATTATCCAGGGTGCCCAAACTGATATTCAGCAGCGTCACTGCAGTCTAAACAAAGATAACACACGGTCTAAACAAAGATAACATAGTATAGACTCTACTCAACCATAACACACATTCTACACAAACATAACAGTCTACACAACAATAACACACAGTCTAAACAAAGATAACATAGTATAGACTCTGCTCAACCATAACACACATTCTACACAACCATAACACAGTCGACACAACCATAACACACTGGTTACACAAACATAACAGGTGAGTAAAACCACAGTGTGACACAGTTAGGTGAGTAAATCCACAGTGTGACACAGTCAGGTGAGTAAATACACTGTGTGAAACAGTCAGGTGAGTAAAAACACAGTGTGAAAGAGGTTAATAAATCCATAGTGTGGCACAGTCAGGAGAGTAAAAACACAATGTGACACAATCAGGTGAGTAATTACACATTGTAGCACAGTCAGGAGGGTAAAAACACAGTGTAAATCCAGTGTGAGACAATCAGGAGAGTAAAAACACAGTGTGACACATTCAGGAGAGTAAAACACAGTGTGAAAGAAGTGAGTAAATCCACAGTGTGAAACAGGAGCGTAAAACACAGTGTGAAACAGGAGAGTAAATACAGTGTGACAAAGACAGGCGAGTAAATAGTGTGAAACAGGAGCGTAAAACACAGTGTGAAACAGGAGCGTAAAACACAGTGTGAAACAGGAGCGTAATAAACAGTGTGAAACAGGAGTGTAAAACACAGTGTGAAACAGGAGCGTAATAAACAGTGTGAAACAGGAGCGTAATAAACAGTGTGAAACAGGAGCGTAATAAACAGTGTGAAACAGGAGCGTAATAAACAGTGTGAAACAGGAGCGTAATAAACAGTGTGAAACAGGAGTGTAAAACAGTGTGAAACAGGAGCGTAATAAACAGTATGGTCAGGTTACCGCCAGCGGGAGATCATCTGGAATGTTTCCAGTCAGGTTATTCAGCTCCTTTTGAAGACACTCCACATCCTAAAACCACACATTATATTAATTTAGCAGAGAATTTTAATTAAACATATAATGCCCCCACCCCCCAGACAGACTGAGTCTAGGGTATAATGCCCCCCAGACAGACTGAGAGAGGGGTATAATGCCCCCCCAGACAGCCAGAGAGGGGTATAATGCCCCCCCAGACTGACTGAGCAAAGTATATACTGTATATAATTGAGACGGATGTGTGCGGGTTGGACCCGTAATGCACGACTCAGAACACTGACGTAATAATAAACGCCCGCAAGGGCTTTATTATGGGGAAATCCAAAATCGTAGTCACACAAGCAAAGTCCAAAAACCAATAAATCCAGCCAAACCAAAAATACAGTACCGAGGGAGAAGGCAGTCTCGAAATCGGTATCCATGCACAAGTTCAGTAACCAGAGTAGCTGTCAGCGGAGCAGAAGTACAATACAGGGGTAAAGCAAAGTTCATAGTCGTGGAGCATAGCAGGAGTCAGACCGAAGTCCTATCCGTGGGGCAGAGGTACAGAACAGACAGCAGGCAAAACTCGTGGTCAAAAACAGGCAGTGGAAACAATAGGCAGGCAGTAACAATGGTCAGTAAACAGGCTAGATCAATAACGATAGTCAAAACAATGGAAAACGCTCAAAAGCGACAGTAGTAAACTAAAGGCAACAATTTCGCAAGGACATGACATGAACACTGATCTTATATGCAGGTGTAGACAGGTGCAGACACTTAGCTTGAGAGCAGCAGGAAATTAACAACAGCTTGAGAAAATGAGGCACGTAACGAGGCAATTAGTAAATCGTTAGTAGTTATCCTATCCTAGACCTGACATTAGTAAATTAGTAAATGACATGCACAAGAAACATAAGGTAAACATGAACACATGGTTAGAGAGTTAGTATTACCCAATCCTGATCTAATGTTAGTAGATTAGTAAATAGACACGGGAGAATGAAACAATTAGGGAAGCGTGAGCGACAGCAAGAGAAACAGCATGAATGCAAGGCTGCGGAAAAACATGGAAATGTGTATGCAAACAATGAACTGCATCGTAACATAAACAGAACACAAGCATGACATGAACAGAAAATAAACTGTGACAAACACTAAACATGAAACGTGGCATAAACATGACATAAACGTAACAATAATTTCTGATTTCCAGCCTTGATATAACCCCCGTCTCCAAGGCAACGCAGAGTCTCACCTTACAAGCCTCAACCGGGCTTTCAGTCACATCTGGAAAACAAACAAACAGCCTGAATGGACAGAGACAGAACACAAACAGCCTGAACGCACAGAGACTGAACACAAACAGCCTGAATGGACAGAGACAGAACACAAACAGCCTGAACGCACAGAGACTGAACACAAACAGCCTGAATGCAAGGAGACTGAACACAAACAGCCTGAACGCACAGAGACTGAACACAAACAGCCTGAATGCACAGAGACTGAACACAAACAGCCTGAACGCAAGGAGACTGAACACAAACAGCCTGAATGCAAGGAGACTGAACACAAACAGCCTGAATGCAAGAAGACTGAACACAAACAGCCTGAATGCAAAGAGACTGAACACAAACAGCCTGAATGCAAGGAGACTGAACACAAACAGCCTGAACGCACAGAGACTGAACACAAACAGCCTGAACGCACAGAGACTGAACACAAACAGCCTGAATGCAAGGAGACTGAACACAAACAGCCTGAATGCAAGGAGACTGAACACAAACAGCCTGAATGCAAGGAGACTGAACACAAACAGCCTGAACGCACAGAGACTGAACACAAACAGCCTGAACGCAAGGAGACTGAACACAAACAGCCTGAATGCAAGAAGACTGAACACAAACAGCCTGAATGCAAAGAGACTGAACACAAACAGCCTGAATGCAAGGAGACTGAACACAAACAGCCTGAACGCACAGAGACTGAACACAAACAGCCTGAACGCACAGAGACTGAACACAAACAGCCTGAATGCAAGGAGACTGAACACAAACAGCCTGAATGCAAGAAGACTGAACACAAACAGCCTGAACGCAAGGAGACTGAACACAAACAGCCTGAATGCAAGGAGACTGAACACAAACAGCCTGAATGCAAGAAGACTGAACACAAACAGCCTGAATGCAAGGAGACTGAACACAAACAGCCTGAACGCAAAGAGACTGAACACAAACAGCCTGAATGCAAGGAGACTGAACACAAACAGCCTGAATGCAAGAAGACTGAACACAAACAGCCTGAACGCAAGGAGACTGAACACAAACAGCCTGAACGCAAGGAGACTGAACACAAACAGCCTGAATGCAAGAAGACTGAACACAAACAGCCTGAACGCAAGGTGACTGAACACAAACAGCCTGAATGCAAGGAGACTGAACACAAACAGCCTGAACGCAAGGAGACTGAACACAAACAGCCTGAACGCACAGAGACTGAACACAAACAGCCTGAATGCAAGAAGACTGAACACAAACAGCCTGAACGCAAGGAGACTGAACACAAACAGCCTGAACGCAAGGAGACTGAACACAAAAAGCCTGAATGCAAGAAGACTGAACACAAACAGCCTGAACGCAAGGAGACTGAACACAAACAGCCTGAATGCAAGGAGACTGAACACAAACAGCCTGAATGCAAGGAGACTGAACACAAACAGCCTGAATGCAAGGAGACTGAACACAAACAGCCTGAACGCACAGAGACTGAACACAAACAGCCTGAACGCACAGAGACTGAACACAAACAGCCTGAATGCAAGGAGACTGAACACAAACAGCCTGAATGCAAGGAGACTGAACACAAACAGCCTGAACGCAAGGAGACTGAACACAAACAGCCTGAATGCAAGAAGACTGAACACAAACAGCCTGAACGCAAGGAGACTGAACACAAACAGCCTGAATGCAAGGAGACTGAACACAAACAGCCTGAACGCAAGGAGACTGAACAGAAACAGCCTGAATGCAAGGAGACTGAACACAAACAGCCTGAATGCAAGGAGACTGAACACAAACAGCCTGAACGCAAGGAGACTGAACAGAAACAGCCTGAATGCAAGAAGACTGAACACAAACAGCCTGAATGCAAGGAGACTGAACAGAAACAGCCTGAACGCAAGGAGACTGAACACAAACAGCCTGAATGCACAGAGACTGAACACAAACAGCCTGAACGCAAGGAGACTGAACAGAAACAGCCTGAACGCAAGGAGACTGAACACAAACAGCCTGAACGCAAGGAGACTGAACACAAACAGCCTGAACGCAAGGAGACTGAACAGAAACAGCCTGAACGCACAGAGACTGAACAGAAACAGCCTGAATGCAAGGAGACTGAACAGAAACAGCCTGAACGCAAGGAGACTGAACAGAAACAGCCTGAACGCACAGAGACTGAACACAAACAGCCTGAATGCAAGAAGACTGAACAGAAACAGCCTGAACGCAAGGAGACTGAACACAAACAGCCTGAATGCAAGGAGACTGAACACAAACAGCCTGAATGCAAGAAGACTGAACAGAAACAGCCTGAACGCACAGAGACTGAACAGAAACAGCCTGAATGCAAGGAGACTGAACAGAAACAGCCTGAATGCAAGGAGACTGAACACAAACAGCCTGAATGCACAGAGACTGAACACAAACAGCCTGAACGCAAGGAGACTGAACAGAAACAGCCTGAACGCACAGAGACTGAACAGAAACAGCCTGAATGCAAGGAGACTGAACAGAAACAGCCTGAACGCAAGGAGACTGAACAGAAACAGCCTGAACGCACAGAGACTGAACACAAACAGCCTGAATGCAAGAAGACTGAACAGAAACAGCCTGAACGCAAGGAGACTGAACACAAACAGCCTGAATGCAAGGAGACTGAACACAAACAGCCTGAATGCAAGAAGACTGAACAGAAACAGCCTGAATGCAAGGAGACTGAACACAAACAGCCTGAATGCAAGGAGACTGAACAGAAACAGCCTGAATGCAAGAAGACTGAACACAAACAGCCTGAATGCAAGGAGACTGAACACAAACAGCCTGAACGCAAGGAGACTGAACACAAACAGCCTGAACGCACAGAGACTGAACAGAAACAGCCTGAACGCAAGGAGACTGAACACAAACAGCCTGAATGCAAGGAGACTGAACACAAACAGCCTGAATGCAAGAGGACTGAACAGAAACAGCCTGAACGCAAGGAGACTGAACACAAACAGCCTGAATGCAAGAAGACTGAACAGAAACAGCCTGAACGCAAGGAGACTGAACACAAACAGCCTGAATGCAAGGAGACTGAACAGAAACAGCCTGAACGCAAGGAGACTGAACACAAACAGCCTGAACGCAAGGAGACTGAACACAAACAGCCTGAATGCAAGAAGACTGAACAGAAACAGCCTGAACGCAAGGAGACTGAACACAAACAGCCTGAACGCACAGAGACTGAACACAAACAGCCTGAATGCAAGTAGACTGAACACAAACAGCATGAACTCGAGAAGACTGAACACAAACAGCCTGAATGCAAGAAGACTGAACACAAACAGCATGAACTCGAGAAGACTGAACACAAACAGCCTGAATGCAAGAAGACTGAACACAAACAGCCTGAATGCAAGGAGACTGAACACAAACAGCCTGAATGCAAGGAGACTGAACACAAACAGCATGAACTCGAGAAGACTGAACACAAACAGACTGAATGCAAGGAGACTGAACACAAACAGCATGAACTCGAGAAGACTGAACACAAACAGCATGAACTCGACAAGACTGAACACAAACAGCCTGAATGCAAGGAGACTGAACAGAAACAGCCTGAACGCAAGGAGACTGAACACAACCAGCCTGAACGCAAGGAGACTGAACACAAACAGCCTGAATGCAAGGAGACTGAACACAAACAGCCTGAATGCAAGAAGACTGAACACAAACAGCCTGAACTCGAGAAGACTGAACACAAACAGCCTGAATGCAAGGAGACTGAACACAAACAGCATGACCTCGAGAAGACTGAACACAAACAGCCTGAATGCAAGGAGACTGAACACAAACAGCCTGAACGCAAGGAGACTGAACACAAACAGCCTGAATGCAAGGAGACTAAACACAAACAGCCTGAACGCAAGGAGACTGAACACAAACAGTCTGAACGCAAGGAGACTGAACACAAACAGCCTGAACGCAAGGAGACTGAACACAAACAGCCTGAACGCACAGAGACTGAACACAAACAGCCTGAACGCAAGAAGACTGAACACAAACAGCCTGAACGCAAGGAGACTGAACACAAACAGCCTGAACGCAAGGAGACTGAACACAAACAGCCTGAACGCAAGGAGACTGAACACAAACAGCCTGAACGCAAAGTGACTGAACACAAACAGCCTGAACGCAAAGAGACTGAACACAAACATCTTGAATGCAAGGAGACTGAAGACAAACAGCCTGAATGCAAGGAGACTAGGGGTGGGACGATTCAATCCCATAACGATTCAATTCGATTCCGATTCTTTAGGCAAAGGTTCGATGCATCATAATATCTTACGTTTGACCACGATTCGATTCGATTCGATTCGGTTAGATTAATTTAGATACTTTAAAAAAAGTAATAGGTATGCTAATGTGATTTGATACCGATACATTCAGCAGTAATTAAATATTCAATTAGAACCTTACGCCAAGTTCACAGGATTATGTTTATTGTTAAGGCATGCCATACATTTTGCAGCTGTCTGCAGCAAATAATGCAGCAATAAACATGACTAACAATGTATTTTCTAAAGTTGCCCTATTTAGGTTATTGTTTTTCAAACAGTGTCAGACATGGTACCCTAATACATTTCCTTTATTTACAAAATGAAAATGGCAAAATGTATAACAATTACTAAACTGGGCCAAGAAAAATGAAATAGCTTATAGGTTAGTGTCATGCATAGTACTTTCCTAAATCTTAGTACGATCTAGACCTTCGGTGGAGCAAGATGCCCATCCATCCGAAGTTAAAGCTACTCTCGTAGAGTTTTGCAAGGACAGTCGAACAGTTTTCTTCACCTCTTCATACAGAGCAGGTATACATTTTTCACTCAAATATTTTCTGCATGGTATGGTGTATCTAGGTTCCACGACATTCATTTTGTGAATCGGACAGTTAACGTAGTAATAATTAATTGAACGTAAGACATTGGAAATAGTCTTACTATTTTTGTTTTTTGTCTCTAACGTCTACTTGATTTTCAATAGAAAATGGTTTAAATTTAAATATCAGAAGGCACTTTACAATTAACTGTCTGGACACGGTATGTGTATAAAAACGAATAAAAACAATTATACAAAAAAATAGAACTGTTTGGCCATTTCTCCAGGAAACTCAGGGGAAGTGTCAATGACTCCCGAGTTTAGCTTGCTAACCAGCTTGCTGTCCTTCACATCAATTGTGTATCGTCGGCTCAAATGGTTTATCATGTTTGTGGTGTTGCCTGTGTATCTGATTTCTACTTGGCAGATCTTGCATATTGCAGCAGTTTTGCCAAGTACACCCTCCTTCTTTCTAAACCCGAAATGCTTCCATACCACTGATTTTCTGTTCGGAACATCGCAAATTCTGTAAGTTTCTCTCTCTTTTGTCGCACTCAGCGAGCACACAGCTAGCCATTTCGCTCAGATCTGTCCGTCTCATTGTCGCTTGATTCCCGCCTGTCCCTACTTTCAACTCACACTTACGTGGGGGTTGGAGCAGAAACATGGATTGAAGCTGGTCAAAACAGTTTTAAAAATAGTCGTGTCTCAGAAATATATATTTTAAATAATTTTTGAATAAATTAATACATGTGCACATTCATTTAAAATGCGATATTAATCGATGCTTATCGATTCGAATCTTACAGATCGATGCAGTTGTATTTACACATTCGGATCGATGCATCGCGATGCATCGGTGCATTGTCCCACCCCTAAAGGAGACTGAACACAAACAGCCTGAACGCAAGGAGACTGAACACAAACAGCCTGAATGCAAGGAGACTGAACACAAACAGCCTGAACGCACAGAGACTGAACACAAACAGCCTGAACGCACAGAGACTGAACACAAACAGCTTGAACACAAGGAGATTGAACACAAACAGCCTGAACGCAAGAAGACTGAACACAGACAGTCTGAACTCGAGAAGACTGAACACAAACAGCCTGAACGCAAGGAGACTGAACACAAACAGCCTGAACGCAAGAAGACTGAACACAGACAGTCTGAACTCGAGAAGACTGAACACAAACAGCCTGAATGCAAGGAGACTGAACACAAACAGCCTGAATGCAAGGAGACTGAACACAAACAGCCTGAATGCAAGAAGACTGAACACAAACAGCTTGAATGCAAGAAGACTGAACACAAACAGCCTGAATGCAAGAAGACTGAACACAAACAGCCTGTGTGCAAGGAGACTGAACACAAACAGCCTGAATGCAAGAAGACTGAACAGAAACAGCCTGAACACACAGAGACTGAACACAAACAGCCTGAACGCACAGAGACTGAACACAAACAGCCTGAATGCAAAGAGACTGAACACAAACAGCCTGAATGCAAGGAGACTGAACACAACCACTACCACTCCCCCACTACCACTCCTCTACTACCACTCCCCCACTACCACTCCTCTACTACCACTCCCCACCTCCCCACCTCCCCACCTCCACTCCCCCACTACCACTCCTCTACTACCACTCCCCACCTCCCCACCTCCCCACTACCACTCCTCTACTACCACTCCTCTACTACCACTCCCCCACTACCACTCCTCTACTACCACTCCCCCACCTCCACTCCCCCACTACCACTCCCCCACCTCCACTCCCCCACTACCACTCCTCTACTACCACTCCCCACCTCCCCACCTCCCCACTACCACTCCTCTACTACCACTCCCCCACTACCACTCCTCTACTACCACTCCCCCACCTCCACTCCCCCACTACCACTCCTCTACTACCACTCCCCCACTACCACTCCTCTACTACCACTCCCCCACTACCACTCCTCTACTCCCCCACTACCACTCCTCTACTACCACTCCTCTACTACCCCACTACCACTCCCCCACTACCACTCCTCTACTACCCCACTACCACTCCTCTACTACCACTCCCCCACTACCACTCCTCTACTACCACTCCCCCACTACCACTCCTCTACTACCACTCCCCCACTACCACTCCTCTACTACCACTCCCCCACTACCACTCCTCTACTACCACTCCCCCACTACCACTCCTCTACTACCACTCCCCCACTACCACTCCTCTACTACCACTCCCCCACTACCACTCCTCTACTACCACTCCTCTACTACCACTCCCCCACTACCACTCCTCTACTACCACTCCTCTACTACCACTCCCCCACTACCACTCCTCTACTACCACTCCCCCACTACCACTCCTCTACTACCACTCCCCCACTACCACTCCTCTACTACCACTCCCCCACTACCACTCCTCTACTACCACTCCCCCACTACCACTCCTCTACTACCCGGAAGTATGCAAAAATGTAAAATTATTTGCATGTTCAGTATACAATGTACCTGACATTGCGGTTTGCTTCGAGACATTAATTAATATGTAACCATTAATACGTAATTAAGATGTAATCAGCAACATTACATTAAAACATAAGGATCCATTTCCGGGGCACGGAGTAGAGGAGTGGTAGTGGAGAAGGAAAGGTTGCATTTTTCTACTATTGGGACGCACCCCCAGTCTTGGCCCCTTGAGACAGACATGATGTCAGTCTGTGATTGGCTGTTAGTCTTTGTCTGTATAGAGTGATTTTATGTCCATGTGTAAGTGTGTGGGTGTGCATAGAGTGAGTTTGTGTATAGATTGTGAGTGTAGAGTGTGTGTGTGTAGAGTGAGTTTGTGTGTGTGTGTGTGTGTGTGTATAGTGTGAGAATGTGTGTGTGTGTATATAAAGTGTGTGTATTTGTGTGGGTGTACATGTGTGTGTGTGTGTGTGTGTAGAGAATGTGTGTGTGTGTGTGTGTGTGTGTGTGTGTGTGTGTGTGTGTGTGTGTGTGTGTGTGTAGTGCGTGAGTGTTTACCTTGGCAGGGGTGTGTGTTGTTAGTCAGAGCGACCCCAGGGGGGGCTGTGTATCCATGGTGACAGGAGCAGTTGTACCCTCCCGCACTGTTGTGGCAGTCAGCATTAGGGCCACACCTGGGCGGGGTCTCTGTACACTCATTTCTGTCTGTGGAGGAGAACAGAGCCTCACTAACCCTGAGTCACAATGCCCCCTGCACACCCCCACCCCCTCCCCATGCCAGACCCTCCCATCCTGGGGGACTCTCTGTACACTCACCCACCCCCCCCCCCCCTCCACCACTGGGTACAACTGTCTTGCTTCATTTAAGCCATTTTCTAAGGGTCTGTGATCCTCACACCTGGTGTTACAACACCTTAAATGGAACAGTACATAAATTGGCGGGGATTCACTAAATTTGGCATCTGTGCAACGAGGTTAAAGTCAAATGTTTTCACATTGCACAAACGTTATTTTTGAGGATTTTCACTCACAGATCGCAATACTTTCTTGTCAAAATGTGACGTACCTGAACATAAACCCATCCATCTACAGCAGGGCTTCCCAACCCTGTTCCTGGAGATTTTTTGTCCTGTAGGTTTCCAATTCAACCCAATATTAGCACAGCCGATTCTACTAATTAGCAGCCTAACGAGATCTCTAGGTGTTGAATGAGGTGTGCTTTGTTAGGGTTAGAATGAAAACCTACAGGACGGTAGATCTCCAAGAACAGGGTTGGGCAGCCATGATCTACAGTATTGTATATGTGCAATAAGGACATTACATACCAGCACAGTAGGCCATATAACAGGAAGATGGGTCTATAAACTTATAGACAAAGTAATTTCCAGGACAGGCCTTGATGTGAATTGGATTTGATTCGACCCAACAACAGTCCGAAATATAGTGGCCACAGACACGGCTCTTGATGATTCCCTCCGATGGTCCTGGGTGCGGGTCGGGGAGCCAGAGCGGGGCCACGGTCCCACACATGTACTCTGGGACACAACTCTCCAGCATCTCTGCAGTGCTAGACTCTTCCAGGTACAGGCGGTACCAGCCGTGCCAGTTCATATCTTTATCACAGCTGTTTATATTACCGTAGCTGGCGGAGCGCCAGTAGTCATCCAGTCGAGAGTTGTGAACGCACGGGTCCAGACACCGACTGCGGTTGTTCTGGCTCAGGCAGTCCTCACCTGCAGGGCACATTACGTTCTCACACTGGAACACTACCGAGCGCTCGGGGGAGTTTGATTCGCCGCTGCTTTTCGACCGTTGGGAGTTTGATTCGCCACTGCGTTTCGACCGTTGGTGAGATCTCGGGGCAAGGCCAGGTATGGGGAGCGGCCTCTCATCTGGCGGCTGGCAGTGGAAGGACCCTGGCGTGTTCTCGCAGAGTAGAGGGGACGGGCAGACCTCCTCGGGAGAGACGCACTCGTCGATGTCCACGCAGCCTCGCTCCGAGGACCAGCGGTAGCCAGAGCCCTCACAGGCCGAGCGGTTGTAGCAGTGAAGCCCGTCTCCCACGAAACCAGGCCTGCAGCTGCACACTGAGGCGTCCTGAGAGCGATCACACGTAGCATCCGCGTCACACACCCCACAGTCAGTCACAAGCACATCTGCAAAAGTCAAAATGGGCTTTATCTACAGTGGTGCTCGAAAGTATACATACCCCTTCACTTTTTGCACACTTTATTGTGTTGTAAATTTATACACCTTCACTTTATTGTGTTTATTGTGTAGATTTAATTTAAAATGGATAAAATGTATGTAAATGTAAATGTTTGTCTGTATTATCAGAGGGAAATGTGTGTAACTGGGCAGGTCTGTATTATCAGAGGGAAATGTGTGTAATTGGGCAGGTCTGTATTATCAGAGGGAAATGTGTGTAATTGGGCAGGTCTGTATTATCAGAGGGAAATGTGTGTAATTGGGCAGGTCTGTATTATCAGAGGGAAATGTGTGTAATTGGGCAGGTCTGTATTATCAGAGGGAAATGTGTGTAACTGGGCTGGTCTGTATTATCAGAGGGAAATGTGTGCAATTGGGTAGGTCTGTATTATCAGAGGGAAATGTGTGTCATTGGGCAGGTCTGTATTATCAGAGGGAAATGTGTGTAATTGGGCTGGTCTGTATTATCAGAGGGAAATGTGTGTAATTGGGCAGGTCTGTATTATCAGAGGGAAATGTGTGTCATTGGGCAGGTCAGATTGAAATGTGTGTCATTGGGCAGGTCTGTATTATCAGTGGCAAATGTGTGTAATTGGGCAGGTCTGTATTATCAGAGGGAAATGTGTGTAATTGGGCAGGTCTGTATTATCAGTGGGAAATGTGTGTAATTGGGCAGGTCTGTATTATCAGTGGGAAATGTGTGTTATTGGGCAGGTCTGTATTATCAGAGGGAAATGTGTGTAACTGGGCAGGTCTGTATTATCAGAGGGAAATGTGTGTAATTGGGCAGGTCTGTATTATCAGAGGGAAATGTGTGTAACTGGGCAGGTCTGTATTATCAGAGGGAAATGTGTGTCATTGGGCAGGTCTGTATTATCAGTGGGAAATGTGTGTAACTGGGCTGGTCTGTATTATCAGAGGGAAATGTGTGCAATTGGGTAGGTCTGTATTATCAGAGGGAAATGTGTGTAATTGGGCAGGTCTGTATTATCAGAGGGAAATGTGTGCAATTGGGCAGGTCTGTATTATCAGAGGGAAATGTGTGTCATTGGGCAGGTCAGAGGGAAATGTGTGTCATTGGGCAGGTCTGTATTATCAGAGGGAAATGTGTGTAATTGGGCAGGTCTGTATTATCAGTGGGAAATGTGTGTAATTGGGCAGGTCTGTATTATCAGTGGGAAATGTGTGTTATTGGGCAGGTCTGTATTATCAGAGGGAAATGTGTGTCATTGGGCAGGTCTGTATTATCAGAGGGAAATGTGTGTAACTGGGCAGGTCTGTATTATCAGAGGGAAATGTGTGTTATTGGGCAGGTCTGTATTATCAGAGGGAAATGTGTGTTATTGGGCAGGTCTGTATTATCAGAGGGAAATGTGTGTCATTGGGCAGGTCTGTATTATCAGAGGGAAATGTGTGTAATTGGGCAGGTCTGTATTATCAGAGGGAAATGTGTGTCATTGGGCAGGTCTGTATTATCAGAGGGAAATGTGTGTCATTGGGCAGGTCTGTATTATCAGAGGGAAATGTGTGTAATTGGGCAGGTCTGTATTATCAGAGGGAAATGTGTGTCATTGGGCAGGTCTGTATTATCAGAGGGAAATGTGTGTAACTGGGCAGGTCTGTATTATCAGAGGGAAATGTGTGTAACTGGGCAGGTCTGTATTATCAGAGGGAAATGTGTGTTATTGGGCAGGTCTGTATTATCAGAAGGAAATGTGTGTAACTGGGCTGGTCTGTATTATCAGAGGGAAATGTGTGTTATTGGGCAGGTCTGTATTATCAGAGGGAAATGTGTGTAATTGGGCAGGTCTGTATTATCAGAGGGAAATGTGTGTCATTGGGCAGGTCTGTATTATCAGAGGGAAATGTGTGTAATTGGGCAGGTCTGTATTATCAGAGGGAAATGTGTGTCATTGGGCAGGTCTGTATTATCAGAGGGAAATGTGTGTAATTGGGCAGGTCTGTATTATCAGAGGGAAATGTGTGTAATTGGGCAGGTCTGTATTATCAGAGGGAAACGTGTGTAATTGGGCAGGTCTGTATTATCAGAGGGAAATGTGTGTCATTGGGCAGGTCTGTATTATCAGAGGGAAATGTGTGTAATTGGGCAGGTCTGTATTATCAGAGGGAAATGTGTGTCATTGGGCAGGTCTGTATTATCAGAGGGAAATGTGCGTAATTGGGCAGGTCTGTATTATCAGAGGGAAATGTGTGTTATTGGGCAGGTCTGTATTATCAGAGGGAAATGTGCGTAATTTGGCAGGTCTGTATTATCAGAGGGAAATGTGTGTCATTGGGCAGGTCTGTATTATCAGAGGGAAATGTGTGTCATTGGGCAGGTCTGTATTATCAGAGGGAAATGTGTGTCATTGGGCAGGTCTGTATTATCAGAGGGAAATGTGTGTAATTGGGCAGGTCTGTATTATCAGAGGGAAATGTATGTCATTGGGCAGGTCTGTATTATCAGAGGGAAATGTGTGTCATTGGGCAGGTCTGTATTATCAGAGGGAAATGTGTATAATTGGGCAGGTCTGTATTATCAGAGGGAAATGTGTTTAATTGGGCAGGTCTGTATTATCAGAGGGAAATGTGTGTAATTGGGCAGGTCTGTATTATCAGAGGGAAATGTGCGTAATTGGGCAGGTCTGTATTATCAGAGGGAAATGTGTGTCATTGGGCAGGTCTGTATTATCAGTGGGAAATGTGTGTAATTGGGCAGGTCTGTATTATCAGAGGGAAATGTGTGTAATTGGGCAGGTCTGTATTATTAGAGGAAAATGTGTGTAATTGGGCAGGTCTGTATTATCAGAGGGAAATGTGTGTAATTGGGCAGGTCTGTATTATCAGAGGGAAATGTGTGTAATTGGGCAGGTCTGTATTGTCAGTGGGAAATGTGTGTAATTGGGCAGGTCTGTATTATCAGAGGGAAATGTGTGTAATTGGGCAGGTCTGTATTATCAGAGGGAAATGTGTGTAACTGGGCAGGTCTGTATTATCAGAGGGAAATGTGTTTAATTGGGCAGGTCTGTATTATCAGAGGGAAATGTGTGTCATTGGGCAGGTCTGTATTATCAGAGGGAAATGTGTTTAATTGGGCAGGTCTGTATTATCAGAGGGAAATGTGTGTCATTGGGCAGGTCTGTATTATCAGAGGGAAATGTGTTTAATTGGGCAGGTCTGTATTATCAGAGGGAAATGTGTGTAATTGGGCAGGTCTGTATTATCAGAGGGAAATGTGTGTAACTGGGCAGGTCTGTATTATCAGAGGGAAATGTGTGTCATTGGGCAGGTCTGTATTATCAGTGGGAAATGTGTGTAATTGGGCAGGTCTGTATTATCAGAGGAAAATGTGTGTAATTGGGCAGGTCTGTATTATCAGAGGGAAATGTGTGTAATTGGGCAGGTCTGTATTATCAGAGGGAAATGTGTGTAATTGGGCAGGTCTGTATTGTCAGTGGGAAATGTGTGTAATTGGGCAGGTCTGTATTATCAGTGGGAAATGTGTGTAATTGGGCAGGTCTGTATTATCAGTGGGAAATGTGTGTTATTGGGCAGGTCTGTATTATCAGAGGGAAATGTGTGTAACTGGGCAGGTCTGTATTATCAGAGGGAAATGTGTGTAATTGGGCAGGTCTGTATTATCAGAGGGAAATGTGTGTAACTGGGCAGGTCTGTATTATCAGAGGGAAATGTGTGTCATTGGGCAGGTCTGTATTATCAGTGGGAAATGTGTGTAACTGGGCTGGTCTGTATTATCAGAGGGAAATGTGTGCAATTGGGTAGGTCTGTATTATCAGAGGGAAATGTGTGTAATTGGGCAGGTCTTTATTATCAGAGGGAAATGTGTGCAATTGGGCAGGTCTGTATTATCAGAGGGAAATGTGTGTCATTGGGCAGGTCTGTATTATCAGTGGGAAATGTGTGTAATTGGGCAGGTCTGTATTATCAGTGGGAAATGTGTGTAATTGGGCAGGTCTGTATTATCAGAGGGAAATGTGTGTAATTGGGCAGGTCTGTATTATCAGTGGGAAATGTGTGTAATTGGGCAGGTCTGTATTATCAGTGGGAAATGTGTGTTATTGGGCAGGTCTGTATTATCAGAGGGAAATGTGTGTCATTGGGCAGGTCTGTATTATCAGAGGGAAATGTGTGTAACTGGGCAGGTCTGTATTATCAGAGGGAAATGTGTGTAATTGGGCAGGTCTGTATTATCAGTGGGAAATGTGTGTAATTGGGCAGGTCTGTATTATCAGTGGGAAATGTGTGTTATTGGGCAGGTCTGTATTATCAGAGGGAAATGTGCGTAATTTGGCAGGTCTGTATTATCAGAGGGAAATGTGTGTCATTGGGCAGGTCTGTATTATCAGAGGGAAATGTGTGTCATTGGGCAGGTCTGTATTATCAGAGGGAAATGTGTGTCATTGGGCAGGTCTGTATTATCAGAGGGAAATGTGTGTAATTGGGCAGGTCTGTATTATCAGAGGGAAATGTGTGTCATTGGGCAGGTCTGTATTATCAGAGGGAAATGTGTGTCATTGGGCAGGTCTGTATTATCAGAGGGAAATGTGTATAATTGGGCAGGTCTGTATTATCAGAGGGAAATGTGTTTAATTGGGCAGGTCTGTATTATCAGAGGGAAATGTGTGTCATTGGGCAGGTCTGTATTATCAGAGGGAAATGTGTTTAATTGGGCAGGTCTGTATTATCAGAGGGAAATTCGTGTCATTGGGCAGGTCTGTATTATCAGAGGGAAATGTGTGTAATTGGGCAGGTCTGTATTATCAGAGGAAAATGTGTGTAATTGGGCAGGTCTGTATTATCAGAGGGAAATGTGTGTAATTGGGCAGGTCTGTATTATCAGAGGGAAATGTGTGTAATTGGGCAGGTCTGTATTGTCAGTGGGAAATGTGTGTAATTGGGCAGGTCTGTATTATCAGAGGGAAATGTGTGTAATTGGGCAGGTCTGTATTATCAGAGGGAAATGTGTGTAACTGGGCAGGTCTGTATTATCAGAGGGAAATGTGTTTAATTGGGCAGGTCTGTATTATCAGAGGGAAATGTGTGTCATTGGGCAGGTCTGTATTATCAGAGGGAAATGTGTTTAATTGGGCAGGTCTGTATTATCAGAGGGAAATTCGTGTCATTGGGCAGGTCTGTATTATCAGAGGGAAATGTGTTTAATTGGGCAGGTCTGTATTATCAGAGGGAAATGTGTGTAATTGGGCAGGTCTGTATTATCAGAGGGAAATGTGTGTAACTGGGCAGGTCTGTATTATCAGAGGGAAATGTGTGTCATTGGGCAGGTCTGTATTATCAGTGGGAAATGTGTGTAATTGGGCAGGTCTGTATTATCAGAGGAAAATGTGTGTAATTGGGCAGGTCTGTATTATCAGAGGGAAATGTGTGTAATTGGGCAGGTCTGTATTATCAGAGGGAAATGTGTGTAATTGGGCAGGTCTGTATTGTCAGTGGGAAATGTGTGTAATTGGGCAGGTCTGTATTATCAGTGGGAAATGTGTGTAATTGGGCAGGTCTGTATTATCAGTGGGAAATGTGTGTTATTGGGCAGGTCTGTATTATCAGAGGGAAATGTGTGTAACTGGGCAGGTCTGTATTATCAGAGGGAAATGTGTGTAATTGGGCAGGTCTGTATTATCAGAGGGAAATGTGTATCATTGGGCAGGTCTGTATTATCAGAGGGAAATGTGTGTAACTGGGCTGGTCTGTATTATCAGAGGGAAATGTGTGCAATTGGGTAGGTCTGTATTATCAGAGGGAAATGTGTGTCATTGGGCAGGTCTGTATTATCAGAGGGAAATGTGTGTAATTGGGCTGGTCTGTATTATCAGAGGGAAATGTGTGTAATTGGGCAGGTCTGTATTATCAGAGGGAAATGTGTGTCATTGGGCAGGTCAGATGGAAATGTGTGTCATTGGGCAGGTCTGTATTATCAGTGGCAAATGTGTGTAATTGGGCAGGTCTGTATTATCAGAGGGAAATGTGTGTAATTGGGCAGGTCTGTATTATCAGTGGGAAATGTGTGTAATTGGGCAGGTCTGTATTATCAGTGGGAAATGTGTGTTATTGGGCAGGTCTGTATTATCAGAGGGAAATGTGTGTCATTGTGCAGGTCTGTATTATCAGAGGGAAATGTGTGTAATTGGGCAGGTCTGTATTATCAGAGGGAAATGTGTGTCATTGGGCAGGTCTGTATTATCAGAGGGAAATGTGTGTCATTGGGCAGGTCTGTATTATCAGAGGGAAATGTGTGTAATTGGGCAGGTCTGTATTATCAGTGGGAAATGTGTGTAATTGGGCAGGTCTGTATTATCAGAGGGAAATGTGTGTCATTGGGCAGGTCTGTATTATCAGAGGGAAATGTGTGTCATTGTGCAGGTCTGTATTATCAGAGGGAAATGTGTGTAATTGGGCAGGTCTGTATTATCAGAGGGAAATGTGTGTCATTGGGCAGGTCTGTATTATCAGAGGGAAATGTGTGTCATTGGGCAGGTCTGTATTATCAGAGGGAAATGTGTGTAATTGGGCAGGTCTGTATTATCAGAGGGAAATGTGTGTTATTGGGCAGGTCTGTATTATCAGAGGGAAATGTGTGTAATTGGGCAGGTCTGTATTATCAGAGGGAAATGTGTGTAATTGGGCAGGTCTGTATTATCAGAGGGAAATGTGTGTAATTGGGCAGGTCTGTATTATCAGAGGGAAATGTGTGTAACTGGGCAGGTCTGTATTATCAGAGGGAAATGTGTGTAATTGGGCAGGTCTGTATTATCAGAGGGAAATGTGTGTAATTGGGCAGGTCTGTATTATCAGAGGGAAATGTGTGTAACTGGGCAGGTCTGTATTATCAGAGGGAAATGTGTGTAATTGGGCAGGTCTGTATTATCAGAGGCAAATGTGTGTAATTTTTCTTCTTCTATGGTGCTTGTTAGGCTGGTGGAGACAGGAGTAGTGGAGGCAGGCCCCAGACGCAGGGCAGTAATACCCCTCTAGCACAATGCTGATATTCAATGAATGTAGTTCAATGTCTGTTTTAAAAAAACACATGAAATAAAGGCAGACTGTTTTAAGGAAATGGGTTGTAGTGCTAGTGAGGACGAGGCCTCAGAGTGTATTGCATTGCTTCAGGTACAAAACACAATAACTTACTTCACTGTTATTTACAGAACCAGGAAATATAATTCTAAGAAATCTCCACCATACTACTCATTTGCCTGCATAACAAGATGAGATTTCCATAGCAGGAGAAGATTATATGTAAATAATAAAAGCTCAGGGACAGAGGAGGAACAAACTGGGCTGAAGCAGTTTCACAATTGCAATCCCAAAATTCGAACAAGCTGTTAATTTTTCTTTATTCGGTGCTTTTCACGTTTAGAGAGATTATTTACCCTCTTAAGCCACATCATGTCAGAAATAGCTGTGCGTACCGTGGAGAATAAAATTACCATGTTCCTACTGCGCTCCAAAAAATGGCAATGTTTTAAATATAGCCTATTACTAGATTTTGTCGAAGGTGGAAGGCTTATATTTTGAGCCCGAATACACGGCCGAATCCTGTGCTGAACACGCTGCCAGATAGGACTGCTTCCACTGCTTCCCGGTAGCAAACATCTCCATTTCCATTACAATTCAAATATCATTTTTGGGTAGAATTACCCTTTACCTACATTTAAGAGCATGTACTTTGACTTAAGTACACTTAAGAGCATGTACTTTGACTTAAGTACACTTAAGAGCATGTACTTTGACTTAAGTATTAGGGGTGGGACGATTCAATCCCATAACGATTCGCTTCGGTTCCGATTCTTTAGGCAAAGGTTCGATGGATCATAACATCTTACATTTGACCACGATTCGGTTCGATTAATTTTGATACTTTTAAAAAATGTAATAGGTATGCTAATGTGATTTGATACCGATACATTCAGCAGTAATTAAATATTCAGTTAGAACCTTACGCCAAGTTCACAGAATTATGTTTATTGTTAAGGCATGCCATACATTTTGCAGCTGTCTGCAGCAAATAATGCAGCAATAAACATGACTAACAATGTATTTTCTAAAGTTGCCCTATTGAGGTTATTGTTTTTCAAACAGTGTCAGATATGGTACCCTAATACATTTCCTTTATTCACTAAAATGTTTTCTAGGTTCCACGACATTCATTAAGTGACTAAATCCCCCTTCTCCCGCACTGTATGGTCTAAGAGCCAAGAAAGGGTACATCTAACTTGATTTTTATTATAGTTTTAGGACTAGAAAATACAAAATGTTTTCCCTCAACAAAAGCTTTATTTAAAAATTTGAGACATGGATCCATTTTGAAAACAAAACAAAAATAGAATTAAGGTCGTCTATACATTTAAATCTATCAACCAGTGACGCTCACTTCTGTAGCCATGAGATGTTTCAGTTTTAATCTTGGGTTCATAATTCTGTTTTTGTCATGTCTTAAACAGCTTAAACAGCTTTGATTGAGGAAATACATGCATATTGTATTTTCAAGACCTAAAACTAGAATACAAATCAAGTTCTAGCCTAATGTTAGGTAGGCTACCTTTTCCTGGCTCTCCTAATGGAGCTGGTAGAAAACCCATTGTTTGCACGCTAATTTAGACTACTTTTGCTGTGTCCCAATATTTTTCACTCTTCAGCTGCTTTCCTCCACTCCTCTCACCCACTATTCCTCCACTCCTCTCACCCACTCAAGTGAGTACATCAGCTCTATAGAGTACTCAAGTGAGTATAGAGTACTCAAGTGAGTACATCAGCTCTATAGAGTACTCAAGTGAGTATAGAGTACTCAAGTGAGTATGTTAGCTCTATAGAGTACTCAAGTGAGTATGTCAGCTCTATAGAGTACTCAAGTGAGTACGTTAGCTCTATAGAGTACTCAAGTGAGTATGTCAGCTCTATAGAGTACTCAAGTGAGTATGTTAGCTCTGTAGAGTACTCAAGTGAGTATGTCAGCTCTATAGAGTACTCAAGTGAGTACATCAGTCGTGGGCGGAGTCTGGTTTCGGAAGTAAATTCCCTATGGAAGATAGATTTTTTTTTTTTTAAAGTAATGCATTAATGATTGTAGTTCGACTTGTAGTCCACTTTAACAGACTGCATATCCAGTACTGCAACGCACGGATGGTTCTTGACCAATAAGATATCATCATCTCATCTGTCTGCTCTGTGGCAGATGAGAGTGGACTACTACCACTGAAGACGAGCTACCATTAGCTTTCTAAGTAGAGAAGCCCGCCCGACAAGGTCAGAAACTATGCTACGGTTAACCACATAAAGCAATTCTAGCTTTTAATCCTTCAAAAAAAGTGTTTAAAAACGCAGCTGTATGCTACTGCTAGCTAACGTTATAAGACAACGTCTGGAGCCAAGGCTGCTCGTTCGGAAAGAATTATGGGACGTAGAGTTTTTAAAAAGTTCCAGCGCTGGTATGTTCACAAAAAAATACTAAAACGTAAAATATACTCGAAGCAGGTCCAGAAAAACGACATAGTTTGCGAACGGGCGTTATATTGAACAATCCGGGAAATTGACGGTAAGACATAATCAATAGAAATAAGCTATAGTTATACGCTAAATTAATGGGGAATTTACTTCCGAAACCAGCGTGACGTAGTCACTCAATAGTCTTCTACCCGGAAGTAGCTAAAACCTTTGGTACATTTCAAGTACAAATAGCTGCATGTACAGTAGGCTATACAATATACTACCTGACATGGCCTAAATGGCCCCTCATACTGCTGCAGTGGCGTATCGTGGGATCGCGGATCATGTAAAACGTTTGTCACCGTCAATATCAGCTGGCTGCAGGCTTGGAGAAAGCAGTTCTGGACGACGCATGCACAGTTTAAATTATGGAGTACAACAATGAACATCATTATCATGGAGTGTAATGTTGTAATATAGCAAGCTATTAAATATTTTTTTAACTATAAAATGCCTAAATTGAAATATTTATATCACAATGGCGCATTGCTTAGTGTGCGCTCGTAACGTTATATGTTTAGCGATGACGATGAACTAATTCATACTTTTATTGACGATTAATGTTACCAACACAGCCATTCAGTCTCATCATAAAGGGTTTGTGCACCGACTACAGTGAGTAGTGTTAATGTAGCTAAAGTTCGCTAGTTAGTTAGCTAACGTTAACACCTGAGCTCTTAATGGATACATACTGTATTACTCAAGCCATGTCCAACTAACTCTCATTCACAGACCCAACGCCTCCAAGTAAAAATAAATAAATGAGTCACAAATCATAATAATTAACATTTATTAATACAAAATAGTAACCAGTTACTCACTCATTCCATCGCTCACTCACTCACTCACTCACTCACTCACTCAGTCCCTCCCTCCCTCCCTCACTCCCTCCCTCACTCCCTCACTCCCTCCCTCACTCCCTCCCTCCCTCCCTCACTCCCTCCCTCCCTCCCTCACTCCCTCACTCACTCATTCTCTCCCTCCCTCCCTCACTCCCTCCCTCACTCATTCCCTCCCTCCCTCCCTCACTCACTCATTCCCTCCCTCACTCACTCCCTCACTCACTCATTCCCTCCCTCCCTCACTCCCTCCCTCACTCCCTCCCTCACTCACTCCGTCCCTCCCTCACTCACTCACTCCTCCCATCTCACTCATTCCTTCCATCTCATACTCACGTCCTCCCTCCCTCCCTACCTCACTCACTCCCTCACTCACTCCTCCCATCGCACTCATTCCTTCCATCTCACACTCACTTCCTCCCTCCCTCCCTCACTCACTCACTCACTCACTCCTCCCATCTCACTCATTCCTTCCATCTCACACTCACTTCCTCCCTCCCTCACTCACTCACTCCTCCCATCTCACTCATTCCTTCCATCTCACACTCACTTCCTCCCTCCCTCACTCACTCACTCACTCACTCACTCACTCACTCACTCACTCACTCCTCCCATCTCACTCATTCCACTACTCCTCCTCCCTCCCCTCCCTCCCCTCCTCTCTGGAATTTGTAAAGTTCTGTCTCCGAGTCCTGCGTTTTGGGTCCATAGAATTGGGAGAAAAACAAAAACTGTGAATGCGTCGTTTGGGTTAAAAATAAAACAAAAAAAATCATGAAATTAAATAATCAGCAATTGATTAACTGAATAACAAATATCAATAAAATACAAAAATTTTGTGACATAAAATGTAAAATTTAATAGTATGTATTCAACAACGCGCGCTGGAATAAAGCATTTAATAAAAAATAGCTCATCGAAATTTTGTTAACCAATTTTTATGTGCTTGTAAATGTATAAAAATAAAAAAAAAATATGAAATACAAAATAGGAAACTAATAAGAAGAAAAATTGGAAGTGGAGTGGAGGGGAGGGACACAAACTTCACTTGGCTTTCTAACGGATTGGACTCACACTTAAAATGGAGACCGAGGGTAGGCTACATCCTGGTCTCAAAAGGGATTCCCCCAAGTGAAGTTTACAAGGGTGGAGCAAAAACAGGGCAGATCCAATTTAACACACTTCTTTCCCTTGCTGTCTTCCCTCGAGGGAGCTATCTTGTGACGCAAACTTAAAAGGTGTTCTGCACGGGAGTATTGATGAGAAACAAACAAAAACGGAAACTAACCGCCCTCGCAACATTTCGGAAGTGCAACACCATAGAGTTGAAATGTGACCGCCACATAGTTCTGTGGTCACCGCCAACTTTTTCCATGCGGAGCATTGCATTGTGGGATTCCCTTCTTGCTGGAAGCTTGCATTTTATACCCTTGGTGGAAAGGAGGATAAACGAGGGAGCGAGGGAATATAATTACTCCCTCCCCTTTCTTAAATTGGATACAAATCACACTAAGTGTGGCTGCCATATTTCATCCTGGCATTTTGGGGATTCCCCCCTTGAAGCAAGAGAAGGGAACGACAGGAAGATAGGATCCATTTTGGATCCGAACACAGCCCAGGATTGGGATGCAGCGTCAATATCCGCCCTGAGCCCTGAGGACTGATAGTGTATTCAAGTGGCCAACTCAGGAGGAATCGTGTGGTCCCGTTCATTATGATAAAGATGTTCAAATACTCAGCGGCAAAAAACATGGACGCCCGCAGAAAGCTGCTGCTTGTTTGGCTGGGCTCTGAGCAGCATTTGCATTTCCAAATGTCTTACATGGCGTATGCGAAAACGACTGAAGATGAAAACAAACGCAGAAGGTGAAAGACTACATAGGCTACGCCACGCAACAGGTCTCTCTAGCTCCAGATCTATCCATTTTTACAGATGCTCAGCTGTTTACCTTTGACCTCTGATGCCTTTTCCTCACCTTGCTCATTTCGGGAACCTCAGGAGGTGCACGAGTTGAATGTCGGATTTCCGAGATCGTTGTCATCAGCTCATCACCATCTCATCCCGTTCAAATAATTTTTCGCAGTATTTGGTTGTGTGCCCAGCGTGAGTGCGTGAGAGTGCAAGGGCTCTGGTTGTGTGCCCAGCGTGAGTGCGTGAGAGTGCAAGGGCTCTGGTTGTGTGCCCAGCGTGAGTGCGTGAGAGTGCAAGGGCTCTGGTTGTGTGCCCAGCGTGAGTGCGTGAGAGTGCAAGGGCTCTGGTTGTGTGCCCAGCGTGAGTGCGTGAGAGTGCAAGGGCTCTGGTTGTGTGCCCAGCGTGAGTGCGTGAGAGTGCAAGGGCTCTGGTTGTGTGCCCAGCGTGAGTGCGTGAGAGTGCAAGGGCTCTGGTTGTGTGCCCAGCGTGAGTGCGTGAGAGTGCAAGGGCTCTGGTTGTGTGCCCAGCGTGAGTGCGTGAGAGTGCAAGGGCTCTGGTTGTGTGCCCAGCGTGAGTGCGTGAGAGTGCAAGGGCTCTGGTTGTGTGCCCAGCGTGAGTGCGTGAGAGTGCAAGGGCTCTGGTTGTGTGCCCAGCGTGAGTGCGTGAGAGTGCAAGGGCTCTAAATAGTACAGTTTTCTTGGCACTGTGTCATCTTGCCAAGGGCATCAAATGAGCCAGAATCGCCCCTGGCTTGCGTGTATATGAGCCAGAATCGCCCCTGGCTTGCGTGTATATGCTGTGTTATTCTGTTGTATAATGAGCCAGAATCGCCCCTGGCTTGCGTGTATATGCTGTGTTATTCTGTTGTATAATGTTTGTGTTTAGCTAAGTTGTTGTCTGCCAAATATGTAACTTTACGACAAAACAGAGAACATAGGGCGATAGCACAAAGTAAAGGATTCAACGATAGTTCGACTACAAAATGATGGTATAACCATTCAAATCCACCCCGATAGTCTGTCGTGATATTTTATTTGCTTTGGGTGCACTGCGGAGTGTGTTTAAGTGTGTTTTGTAGTGGATGCTAACTTATACCATTAGGTTGCGCTAGCATTAGCAACCTAATGGTATCAACAGCTGTAAGTCCATACAATAGAATCAGCTGAAAATGGTCAATTTCTTTTCCGTAATTATTAAAAAATGTACGCATACACTTTTCAACATCGAGTATCAGTCAGCCATTCAGCCAGTCAGCCAGTCGGTCAGTCATCTAGTCAGTCAGTCAGCCAGTCATCTAGCCAGTCAGCCAGTCAGCCAGTCATCCAGCCAGTCAGTCAGTCAGTCAGTCATCCAGCCAGTCAATCAGTCAGCCAGTCAGCCAGCCAGTAATCCAGTCAGTCATCCAGCCAGTCAGTCAGCCAGTCATCCAGTCAGTCACTCAGTCAGTCATCCAGCCAGTCAGTCAGTCAGTCAGCCAGTTACCCAGATTCAGTCTTTTAGGCCCACCCGCTTTGCAATGGTTTATTTGTTTACTTAATAATATTGTGTGTGATAGGTATATCCCAGACATCAATACCTATGAGCTATGATCAATTCATCAAGGCTATGATACAACATATCAATACGGTCATTGCCTTCCCCACCACCCAAGAGCAACAACGATGCACAAAGGCAGGATTCGCCACAAATGCGGTTATTAAAGGTACTGTCACTGACACGTTGAAAATGTACATCCCCGCAAACATTTTCTTTAGCAGAAACCTGGCAACCCAGGGGGCAGATATAAGAAACAGGTCATTAGAATATCAGCCCTGTGCCACCCACATTCTGAGATAAGCACCCGCGGAGCATCAGTCAATACAGCGTAGATCACGCCACGCCACGTTCTGTTTAAATCTGTGGGACTCCACTTCCCACAGTACCTTGCTCAGATAAGATCCTTCCTACTGCTACTCTTTGCTGTAACCAACCCATGAAATTCTTCCAATAATTCCTACTGTCTTCATATTTATAATGAGTCTTTAAAGCAATACCTTATCAAATGCTTTTTGGAAATCTAAATATATAATATCATAAGCCTTGTTGAAATGAAAACACTTGGTCAATTTACTTAGATCCCAAATAAGGGGTGTTATTTTGTGTTCACACGCGTATTTTGTATTTGCACGTGTTATAATTTCACACTTTGCAGGGGGTCAACTAAGAGTCATTATGTAAATTACTCTTTTTTACAGATTTGGGAAGGTTCCAGGTTTTACTCAGTGCAGTTATCCAGCTACCTAAGTAATCCTGCTTCATAGTCTATTCTATACCCCTCCTGGCAAGGGGGAGCTGAACCTCTTCTGTTTGTGTTTTCTTCTGTTTGGTGCTGCCAAGCCAACTAAACATGGAAATATTCTGTGCTGTTTTATGCAGGTCATGTTTTCATATGCAAACTCGAAGAACGGGGACATTTGCATTGGCCACAGGCTACCATGACAGACCTATGTTTGTTTGTATTTAACATTTTAGCCCTTATCTATTGCACAGGAATGAGCTCCTACTTGAGGCTTTGAAAGGATGGTATTACAATAAGGTTACAGAAGGTCTGTTATAGTCGTTGTCAGGTATTTGTATATTTCCATTTCAGTATGCCAACTTTTTTTGCTCCCACATTGCCTGTAAATACAGTCAACACAAGAATTATTAATTAAATAACCCTTCATAATAAAGAGCGAAAATGGCTGAAAAATTTATCAGCACATATTTTGGCCTCAAACATATGGGTGAGTCGCAAACTTATATTTTAAGAAAATCATTTTTCAAACACAAAAAAGTTAATTGTGTAGCACAATTATTTCTGCCTAACATAGGTTTCAAAATTGGAACTCCTACAATTAATATTTGGTGAAGCCTCCTGTGGAGGATAACAGCCCTGAGCCTCTTAGCCTCCTGTGGAGAGGATAACAGCCCTGAGCCTCTTAGCCTCCCGTGAAGAAGATAACAGCCCTGAGCCTCTTAGCCTCCCGTGAAGAAGATAACAGCCCTGAGCCTCTTAGCCTCCCTAGGAGAGGATAACAGCCCTGAGCCTCTTAGCCTCCCTAGGAGAGGATAACAGCCCTGATCCTCTTAGCCTCCTGTGGAAAGGATAACAGCCCTGAGCCTCTTAGCCTCCCTAGGAGAGGATAACAGCCCTGAGCCTCTTAGGCTCCTGTGAAGAGGTATGAGTAGTGTGTGTGAGTGATGTGGAGTTAGTGTGTGTGAGTGAATCTGGGGTTAGTGTGTGTGAGTGAATCTGGGGTTAGTGTGTGAGTGAATCTGGGGTTAGTGTGTGTGAGTGAATCTGGGGTGAGTGTGTGTGAGTGAATCTGGGGTTAGTGTGTGTGAGTGAATCTGGGTTTAGTGTGTGTGAGTGAATCTGGGGTTAGTGTGTGTGAGTGAATCTGGGGTTAGTGTGTGTGAGTGAATCTGGGTTTCGTGTGTGTGAGTGAATCTGGGGTGAGTGTGTGTGAGTGAATCTGGGGTTAGTGTGTGTGAGTGAATCTGGGGTTAGTGTGTGTGAGTGAATCTGGGTTTAGTGTGTGTGAGTGAATCTGGGTTTAGTGTGTGTGAGTGAATCTGGGGTTAGTGTGTGTGAGTGAATTTGGGTTTAGTGTGTGTGAGTGAATCTGGGGTTAGTGTGTGTGAGTGAATATGGGTTTAGTGTGTGTGAGTGAATCTGGGGTGAGTGTGTGAGTGAATCTGGGGTTAGTGTGTGAGTGAATCTGGGCTTAGTGTGTGTGATGGTATAACTCACCCCTGTCATTGATGGCGTTCTTACCCCACCATAACAGCATAAGCCCTGCAGGTGAGAGAACACTGATATTATTAAATTGAACACTCATGTGCAATAAAATAATAAAGAACAAACACAATTATAACAGTCATAATCATAACCTTTATGTAGAATTTAAGTAGCAAGCTCAAAACACTTAAACTAGTAGTTGATTTATATTATTGTCGGCATTATTATTATTAGAGCTAGCTTTACCAATCTCTAAATACGCCAATTTCCCCATAATTTCAGTCCTTTAATGTGCTAGCCAGCTAGCTAGTCCAAACGTAAACTCATAACACTGAACACAGTATATTTTCACTGGTAAAATGCGTTAATTTAATAATAAAAATTCTGGATGTGAGAAGTGAGTGGAAAATTTTGATGGGCAGAATATTTTTGACATTGCACTGTCCCTCTGACATACCCAGTTTTAAAAAGCCAAAAGAAACTGGAGTAAGATGTTTACATGCACCAAAACATCGAAAGGTTTGGCAAAAAACCAGGAGTGTTGATCGGGTTTTGAATACGCTGCTGATTACCTCACATAATCAATGTGTATATGATCATTTCAATAATCAGAGTTCAGCGGGGGGGACGGGGGGGACGGACGGAGAGTTTGTGCTCGCGGATGCAGGCTACCTCTACCACCCGCTCTCTACACAAGCAATTTACGGAGCTTCAGCAAACTCAACACCTACAGCATCACACTAACTCAAACTCACCAACAAGCCTACATCAAACAAATTCAAACTCACCAACAAGCCTACATCAAACAAATTCAAACTCACCACCTACCGCATTGTGTAAGTTTATCTGGATAGGAGCGTCTGTTAAATGTCAGAATAATAATAGTGATAATAGTATATTATATATTTGTATACAATTCTTATACAATCCTTCAATATTTTTATAGGGAGTACCATGTATGTTAGTATTTAATTTTAGTATAAAATGTATATGCTAGTTACCTATACCATATATTTATTTTATATGTTTTGTAATTTTTATAGGGTTTTTACAGACCTTTTCCATATGGGGTCATGCACTGAAATCTAATGTAATCGTGAATACTTTGTTTCCCTTATTATTCACGCGGTTGTATTGAGAGGCTATTTTATCTGGCCATAATATCAGACATGCTTGAATCTGTAGAACACATATGCAAGCAAAATGAACATTGAAAACAATTATGTAAAAATGTCTTAGTAGCCTACTCACACAGAATGAATGGAAGTAAGATTGTCATGACAGATCTTATGAAACTTCAGATGTCGAATTCCTTCTTCCAAATTGATGCAAGACAGCGCTTCTTGCGACTGGACTGTTATATATCGTTGAATGGTCCCGTGACCACAGGAAATGGGCTGGCTACCTTTTGTGGATTGAAGAATTTGGAGATGACTGAACGCGTAGATCACGTCACTTCTCAGTATTCAGTAAGCGAGTGATGTGCGTGTCTTTCATTTACTTCCTGAAGCCACGTTATGCTTAAACATCATTTAGAATGCTTTGAATCTAATAACGCTATCGTAATAAGTTGGAGTTAATAATGTTTGATTGATTATGTTATCTGCGTGTGTTTTGCAGTAATGCGCACCTTATTAATTGTTATGGACATTAAATGATAAAATGAAAAATAATATAATTATGAATTTTTACTCAATTGGTCTTGAAAAATAATTTGTAGCCAATAATTTGTATTTCTAACGTTTGCTGTAGGATAGCTTATATTCAATGCCTCCGTATTTTAAAAAAAAAGAAAGAAAACTGGAAACCGCCAGAGATTTGTCATCATTTCACTTGGGCTAGCCTATTTGTTGTTTGGAATTGTTTAAACAAAGTCGTTATTTGCTATGATGCACGTCATCGGGAAATCACGTAGGCTACAACTAAAGCTAAATGCAGGTTAACGATTTTTTACAAAGGAATACAAAAAATATTTTGATACAGAACATCATATAAAAATAGAAAACAGCCCATTACGTCGAGAAATAAAAAAGGGAATAAATATATAGAGCCTAAAGATGAACAAATAAGGAAAACAATCATGTCATATTAAATATAGCTAATACAAATCATTTCATATTAAATAGCTTATTAAAACATTTAACAGCATAGAGATTTTGTTTTACAATGCAATTATATGAGATTTACAAAGGAGATAAATTCAAGCTTTAAAAAAGAAAATCTTAATTTATGAAAATAACATTGAACCCATTAAAATAATAAGATTAACCATATACTCAAAAAAGACAAAACCAATGGACAAAGTAAAAAAATATATATTTTCAGGTGAAGAATATTCCTGGAAATGTGAGATTAATAAATTATCCCAAAAGACCGGTGTACTGATATCTGGAAAATAAGAGAAAGATATTCTTCGATAAGCAAAATGTGCAACCTTTATTGATATTCATTAAATTATCTGAACAAATATTAACTGAATATATAATGGAGAAGGCTTAAGTCAATTTATTTTGTTTTGTTGGGCATACCAAATTTATAGCCTAGCCGTTTTTCCCCCCGATTCATATCTGTGTAAATAGTGTTCCAAAAAAACTTGCCTCTTGGAGTAACTTTGTTTTTATTATAGAAAATTTCTCATGAGATAATCTGAAAACTGAAAGAGCGGATCAAGCACATATAGCCTAATAACCCGACTAAGCGAATGACGAGAAGCGCGAGTCGAAGCGAGAGATTGAATAAATGGTTGGTTGCAGTCCACGCGGAGAGTAGAGTGTCCCTGAAGGGCCACTTTAGCCTCAACCAAGGACTGCACGAGGGCTCGGGGTAATTATACCTGCCGCTATTCTTGTTGTTGGACCTGCTTATCAGGTTGATTTCGTCTTATGGTAATGATCTTCAGAAAATGGCACGTGGACAGGCTATTCAGACTCAATGTTTTGGAACAATCTGGTAGAATCCAAAATTTACGGAAAGCTGCTCAGGTTATTCTTCTATATAAAGATGGTGATATCAGTGACCAGTGAACACTGCAATGTAATGTCAATCTTTATGCAGATGATTTTAACCAGGCTATTACAGGCTTAACCAGGCTATTACTCATTTACAGTCTGCCTTCTGATTCTTTTCAGTTAGCTCTTATTAATCACAAGCTTGTTTTAAATTCTTATAAGACAAAATGTATTTTATTTTCAAGAAATCTCTTGGGAAATGCTACTAATATTGACATTCATACACCTACATCATGGTACCCAAATTGAATTGACTGCTAATTCTAAGCTAATGAACTACCTGCCTGCCTGTTATTAAATTATTCATCATCATTCATTCATTCCTCTTTATTTGCTTGTTACATAGTAATTATGGTAACTGTGCAGCTATATTCTGTTTATGCGAATTATGCAAAACGTGTTTTGTAGCGTTTGTTATATAGCACTTATCTATATACCGAATATTTGCATGGGCTGCATACATTTTCCAATTCTCCCTTTGGATATACAATATTTGGTAACATATTCAAATGTGTTCACATAGAAATGTAATATTCATATGTGATACACCACAGACAATATTCTGAGAAGTATGCCTTGTTATTTTCTTTCAGTTTTACTCTGTAGACATTTTGAAGGAAATGTTTCAATAAAGAAGAGAATACGCCTGTCATTTGTGGAAGAGTTTATTTGTCTGCTTAGCTGTGCTCAGGTCGAACAGTGAGGGCAGAACACGTTAGCTAGCGTACGTTACGTTGCAGCATGGGCAAATTAGAATTGCTCTCCTGGGTGAATTTCATAATCGGTGACGACAAAGACAATAATAATATTGTTGTAAAAGTGGATTTGCCCCTCAATATTATCCCCTGAGTGAGCAGAGTTCTTTTGAATGATGTTTTGCTTGATACTTGATACTCTGACACAAATTGGATTCTCTAGCAGAGCACAAGGTGCCTAAAGCTCAGACTCTTAGTTTGGGTTAGGGTTAGGGTGCCTAAAGCTCTGTCTCTTAGTTGGGGTTAGGGTTAGGGTGCCTAAAGCTCGGACTCTTAGTTTGTGTTAGGGTTAGGGTGCCTAAAGCTCGGACTCTTAGTTGGGGTTAGGGTTAGGGTGCCTAAAGCTCGGACTCTTAGTTGGGGTTAGGGTTAGGGTGCCTAAAGCTCTGCATTTGAATGGATCTCTATGGAAATTGGGGGGTGGGACTAGATTTAGCTGTAAATTATGCTGGAACAGTATGGTATACATGGTTGATAAAATGACTGTAAGTCATCAAGGGTCTGAGGTATCAAATGAGCCTCAAATCACCACTCTGCTGCCAGATATGCAGTAGATATGGATGGATCACTTTCAGGGTTGTTTCTCCTGAATTTTCCTATGGAACTCTATTGAAAAATAAGACAGGAAAAAAAACCCTTTAACCTTTTTTTTATTTAATAACCATTAATTAGAATGAAAAGAAAAAGTGAATTTATTGAATTTCCAAATTTGTTATACATACATGGGGTCTTTGTTTGTTGATCACTCATTACATTACACATCCTTTTTTATCAGAATACAGAATTTATTGGAAAAATCAAAGCGAGATTCAGGAACTAATAATTAAAGTTGATCAGAAATAATAAAAATGCATGAAATATAGCCCCCATGAATCACCAGATTAAAAATTACCAACAAGGTAAAAAAAAAAAGGGAAAAGTAAATAATAACCCCTAACCCTAACCCTAACCCCTAACCCTAACCCCTAACCCCTAACCCTAACCCTAACCCTAACCCCTAACCCCTAACCCCTAACCCTAACCCTAACCCCTAACCCTAAACCTAACCCCTAACCCTAACCCCTAACCCCTAACCCCTAACCCTAACCCTAACCCTAACCCTAACCCCTAACCCTAACCCTAACCCACAGGCGCCAAATTTAAATCCATAACTGTCACAATCCACATGTGTTAAACAGAATCATGTTATCACACAAAAACCAGAGTCTGGACAGTGATAATCATTTAAAAGGAAAAGAAAAAATCTGCCAAAGATGAAAGCGATGGTTTTTTAGAAGATAAACTGCTGTAATTTCTACATGGTGAAAGCAACAATTAGAAAAATTAGTAAAAAGTGGAACAATTAGTAAAAAGTGGAACAATTAGTAAAAAGTGGAACAATTAGTAAAAAGCCATGGCAAAAACACACAGGCAACTGGTGCAAGTTCCTTTATATTTTTCTAGATGGTGGGTATGATCTATGATCCTATTGGTTGTAAGAATTTCTCTCCTTTTGGACGTTATGCTGATGCCTTCGATAGATTGGATCCAGCACAATTGTAGTCTGCAGATTTCCAGCCAATTGTAGTCTGCAGATTTTCTGAGGGAAATAATAAGGACCAATGGATATTTTGCTAGCGATGGAAATAATTTTTACATGTCAAAATTCATCTTGACATACCAAACAAGTACATACCAAGCATGGCTACTCCCACTTAAAGCTTCTTGAATTTCCCAAGAATATACATGTTGAGAATAGGCACACATATAATTTAAATACATGCTTTTGGTGTCAGGGTTAGGGTTAGGGTTAGGGTTAGGGTTAGGGTCAGGGAGTATCGTTGCTTGTCTGGTTTTGATTAACCATCATATTATGTTCGGGTCACTTTGACATGATTCACTGTTTGACGTCTCGTAAAAAACAGTTAAAGTTTTTTCATCTTGACACTATATGACTTTTCCTAATTTGTAAAAATTAACACACACACACACACACCAGTACAGCATCTATGTCTGCACTACAGTTAAACTAAAGGAAGAGGACACAGGACTACAGTTAAATTAAAGAAACAGAATACAGGACTACAGTTAAATTAAAGAAACAGAATACAGGATAATAATTTAAATCCATAACTGTCACAATCCACATGTGTTAAACAGAATCATGTTATCACACAAAAACCAGAGTCTGGACAGTGATAATAATTTAAATCCATAACTGTCACAATCCACATGTGTTAAACAGAATCATGTTATCACACAAAAACCAGAGTCTGGACAGTGATAATAATTTAAATCCATAACTGTCACAATCCACATGTGTTAAACAGAATCATGTTATCACACAGAAACCAGAGTCTGGACAGTGATAATAATTTAAATCCCATAACTGTCACAATCCACATGTGTTAAACAGAATCATGTTATCGCACAAAAACCAGAGTCTGGACAGTGATAATAATTTAAATCCATAACTGTCACAATCCACATGTGTTAAACAGAATCATGTTATCACACAGAAACCAGAGTCTGCACAGTGATAATAATTTAAATCCATAACTGTCACAATCCACATGTGTTAAACAGAATCATGTTATCACACAGAAACCAGAGTCTGGACAGTGATAATAATTTAAATCCATAACTGTCACAATCCACATGTGTTAAACAGAATCATGTTATCACACAGAAACCAGAGTCTGGACAGTGATAATAATTTAAAAGGAAAAGAAAAAATCTGCCAAAGATGAAAGCGATGGTTTTTTAGAAGATAAACTGCTGTAATTTCTACATGGTGAAAGCAACAATTAGAAAAATTTGTAAAAAGTGGAACAATTAGTAAAAAGTGGAACAATTAGTAAAAAGTGGAACAATTAGTAAAAAGCCATGGCAAAAACACACAGGCAACTCGTGCAAGTTCCTTTATATTTTTCTAGATGGTGGGTATGATCTATGATCCTATTGGTTGTAAGAATTTCTCTCCTTTTGGATGTTACGCTGATGCCTTCGATAGATTGGATCCAGCACAATTGTAGTCTGCAGATTTCCAGCCAATTGTAGTCTGCAGATTTTCTGAGGGAAATAATAAGGACCAATGGATATTTTGCTAGCGATGGAAATAATTTTTACATGTCAAAATTAATCTTGACATACCAAACAAGTACATACCAAGCATGGCTACTCCCACTTAAAGCTTCTTGAATTTCCCAAGAATATACATGTTGAGAATAGGCACACATATAATTTAAATACATGCTTTTGGTGTCAGGGTTAGGGTTAGGGTTAGGGTCAGGGAGTATCGTTGCTTGTCTGGTTTTGATTAACCATCATATTACGTTCGGGTCACTTTGACCTGATTCACTGTTTGACGTCTCTTAAAAACCAGTTAAAGTTTTTTCATCTTGACACTATATGACTTTTCCTAATTTGTAAAAATTAACACACACACACACACACACACCAATACAGCATCTATGTCTGCACTACAGTTAAACTAAAGGAAGAGGACACAGGACTACAGTTAAATTAAAGAAACAGAATACAGGACTACAGTTAAACTAAAGGAACAGGGTACAGGACTACAGTTAAACTAAAGAAACAGAATACAGGACTACAGTTAAACCAAAGGAAAAGGATACAGGACTACAGTTAAATTAAAGAAACATAATACAGGACTACAGTTAAACCAAAGGAACAGGATACAGGACTACAGTTAAACTAAAGGAACAGGGTACAGGACTACAGTTAAACTAAAGGAACAGGGTACAGGACTACAGTTAAATTAAAGAAACAGAATACAGGACTACAGTTAAACTAAAGGAACAGGGTACAGGACTACAGTTAAATTAAAGAAACAGAATACAGGACTACAGTTAAACCAAAGGAACAGGATACAGGACTACAGTTAAATTAAAGAAACAGAATACAGGACTACAGTTAAACTAAAGGAACAGGGTACAAGACTACAGTTAAACTAAAGGAACAGGGTACAGGACTACAGTTAAACTAAAGAAACAGAATACAGGACTACAGTTAAACCAAAGGAACAGGATACAGGACTACAGTTAAACTAAAGGAACAGGGTACATGACTACAGTTAAACTAAAGAAACAGAATACAGGACTACAGTTAAACCAAAGGAACAGGATACAGGACTACAGTTAAATTAAAGGAACAGAATACAGGACTACAGTTAAACCAAAGGAACAGGGTACAGGACTACAGTTAAACCAAAGGAACAGGATACAGGACTACAGTTAAATTAAAGGAACAGAATACAGGACTACAGTTAAACCAAAGGAACAGGATACAGGACTACAGTTAAACTAAAGGAACAGGGTACAGGACTACAGTTAAACCAAAGGAACAGGATACAGGACTACAGTTAAACTAAAGGAACAGGGTACAGGACTACAGTTAAACCAAAGGAACAGGATACAGGACTACAGTTAAACTAAAGGAACAGGGTACAGGACTACAGTTAAACTAAAGGAACAGGATACAGGACTACAGTTAAACTAAAGAAACAGAATACAGGACTACAGTTAAACCAAAGGAACAGGATACAGGACTACAGTTAAACCAAAGGAACAGGATACAGGACTACAGTTAAACCAAAGGAACAGGATACATGACTACAGTTAAACTAAAGGAACAGGATACAGGACTACAGTTAAACCAAAGGAAAAGGATACAGGACTACAGTTAAACTAAAGGAACAGGGTACAGGACTACAGTTAAACTAAAGGAACAGGATACAGGACTACAGTTAAACTAAAGAAACAGAATACAGGACTACAGTTAAACCAAAGGAACAGGATACAGGACTACAGTTAAACCAAAGGAACAGGATACAGGACTACAGTTAAACCAAAGGAACAGGATACATGACTACAGTTAAACTAAAAGAACAGGGTACAGGACTACAGTTAAACTAAAGAAACAGAATACAGGACTACAGTTAAACCAAAGGAACAGGATACATGACTACAGTTAAACTAAAAGAACAGGGTACAGGACTACAGTTAAACTAAAGAAACAGAATACAGGACTACAGTTAAACCAAAGGAACAGGATACAGGACTACAGTTAAACCAAAGGAACAGGATACAGGACTACAGTTAAACCAAAGGAACAGGATACATGACTACAGTTAAAGAAAAAGAACAGGGTACAGGACTACAGTTAAACTAAAGAAACAGAATACAGGACTACAGTTAAACCAAAGGAACAAGATACAGGACTACAGTTAAACCAAAGGAACAGGATACTGGACTACAGGTAAACCAAAGGAACAGGATACAGGACTACAGTTGAACTAAAAGAACAGGGTACAGGACTACAGTTAAACTAAATGAACAGGATACAGGACTACAGTTAAACTAAAGGAACAGGATGGTGCTTCACTCACTGTGATGTTCTGGAATGGCACAGAGGTCTGAAGGAGGAATCATTTGCATAGCAATTTGTTCCGCCAGCTTCTGTATTGAACCCTCACCTGTAAAACACACACACATGTACAGCACTCTCACCTGTAAAACACACGCATACACATGTACAGCACTCTCACCTGTAAAACACACACACACATGTACAGCACTCTCACCTGTAAAACACACACACACATGTACAGCACTCTCAGCTGTAAAACACACACATACACACACACACCTGTACAGCACTCTCACCTGTAAAACACACACACATGTACAGTACTCTCATCTGTGAAACACACACACACACACACCTGTACAGCACTTTAACCTGTAAAACACACACACACACACACACACACCTGTACTGCTCTCTCACTTGTAAAACACACACACACCTGTACTGAAACCTCACCTGTAAAATACAAACACACGTACAGCACTCTCACCTGTAAAATACACACACATGTACAGCACTCTCATCTGTAAAACACACACATACACACACCTGTACAGCACTTTCACCTGTAAAACACACACACCTGTACTGAACCCTCACCTGTAAAATACAAACACACGTACAGCACTCTCACCTGTAAAACACACACACACCTGTACAGCACTCTCACCTGTAAAACACACACACCTGTACAGCACTTTCACCTGTAAAACACACACACACACACACACACACACCTGTACAGCACTTTCACCTGTAAAACACACACACACCTGTACTGCCCTCACCTGTAAAACACACACACATGTACTGAACCTTCACCTGTAAAATACAAACACAAGTACAGCACTCTCACCTGTAAAACACACACACATGTACAGCACTCACCTGTAAAACACACACATACACCTGTACAGCACTCTCACCTGTAAAACACACACATACACCCACACCTGTACAGCACTTTCACCTGTAAAACACACACACACACACACCTGTACTGCCCTCAACTGTAAAACACACACACCTGTACTGAACCTTCACCTGTAAAATACAAACACAAGTACAGCACTCTCACCTGTAAAACACACACACATGTACAGCACTCTCACCTGTAAAACACACACACACACACATGTACAGCACTCTCACCTGTAAAACACACACACATGTACAGCACTCTCACCTGTAAAACACACACATACACCTGTACAGCACTCTCACCTGTAAAACACACACACACACATGTACAGCACTCTCATCTGTAAAACAAACAAATACACACACACACCTGTACAGCACTCTCACCTGTAAAACACACACACACACACACCTGTACAGCACTTTCACCTGTAAAACACACACACACCTGTACTGCCCTCACCTGTAAAACACACACACCTGTACTGAACCTTCACCTGTAAAATACAAACACAAGTACAGCACTCTCACCTGTAAAACACACACACATGTACAGCACTCTCAGCTGTAAAACACACACATACACATGTACAGCACTCTCACCTGTAAAACACACATACACAAGTACAGCACTCTCACCTGTAAAACACATACCTGTACTGAACCCTCACCTGTAAAATACAAACACAAGTACAGCATTCTCACCTGTAAAACACACACATACACACACACACACACACCTGTACAGCACTCTCACCTGTAAAACACACACACATTTACAGCACTCTCATCTGTAAAACACACACACACACACACACACACACACACACACACACACACACACACCTGTACAGCACTCTCACCTGTAAAACACACACATTTACAGCACTCTCATCTGTAAAACACACACATACACACACACACACACACCTGTACAGCACTCTCACCTGTAAAACACACACACATTTACAGCACTCTCATCTGTAAAACACACACACACACACACACACACACACATCTGTACAGCAGTTTCACCTGTAAAACACACACACATGTACAGCACTCTCAGCTGTAAAACACACACATACACATGTACAGCACTCTCACCTGTAAAACACACATACACAAGTACAGCACTCTCACCTGTAAAACACATACCTGTACTGAACCCTCACCTGTAAAATACAAACACAAGTACAGCATTCTCACCTGTAAAACACACACACACATTTACAGCACTCTCATCTGTAAAACACACACATACACACACACACACACCTGTACAGCACTCTCACCTGTAAAACACACACACATTTACAGCACTCTCATCTGTAAAACACACACACACACACACACACACACCTGTACAGCACTTTCACCTGTAAAACACACACACACACACACACACACACACCTGTACTGCTCTCTCACTTGTAAAACACACACACCTGTATTTCTTTTTCACTTGTAGAACACACACACACACACCTGTACGGCACTCTCACCTGTAAAACAAACACCTATACTGCACACTCACCTGTAAAATACGGGACATGTGAGAAAGGGACAGGTATGAGAGTGGGACAGGTGAGAGAGGGACAGGTAAGAGAGCGGGACAGGCGTATGACAGGTGTGGGACAGAAGAGCGAGACAGGTGTGATAGGAACAGGTGAGAGAGAGGGACAGGTGAGAGATTGGGACAGGTGGACACTCACCTCTTTGTTGAGGATAGGTGACCGAGAGGGACAGGTGGACACTCACCTCTTTGTTGAGGACACAGTGTATGAGGAAGATGAAGGTGCCTTGCTGGGAGGTGAAGAAGAGGAAGATGTATTCCAGCATCTTACTGCTTTTCACAAAGAAGCCCAGAATCCAAGGACAGCCCAGGATAATAAACTGAAGCAGAATTTTGAACACCATGATCCTTTAGAGAGAGAGAGGAGAGAGAGAGAGAGAAGAGAGAGAGAGAGAGAGAGAGAGAGAGAGAGAGAGAGATTAAAAGTCTCAGGGAAAAGTCTGGCTCAAACAACTCTGACCACCTTGAGGCTTCCAGGTCCATCAAAAAGGCAATGTGACCTGCCTTAACATTTCTCATTGAATTCCTTCAGCTTAATGGGTTGTTTATGCAATTTAATTGTATCCATTAGGGTTGTTTGTGTGTGTGTGTGTGTGGGGGGGGGGGGGTATATGTAAGTGTATATTTGGGTGCGCACTAGGCCATAGACCTCAAAACTTTCATGCAAAATTGCTTGTGCTCTGTCTTGGTGTAAATGAATCTTGTGTTGTTGATGTCTTGTTGATGTTGTGTTGAATGTTGGGTGAAGGCTGGGTGGGACAGTCGAAGGAGGGCTGATGTTGTGTTGAATGTTGGGTGAAGGCTGGGTGGGACAGTCGAAGGAGGGCTGATGTTGTGTTGAATGTTGGGTGAAGGCTGGGTGGGACGAGGCCACTTTACTGGTATCCATCTTATTTTTCTCCTTTCCTATGTTATTTTTCTTTCCTTAAGTAATTTTTGTTGTACCAGTTATTTTATCTCTCCTTTACTTACAAGATCAATAGTAACATATTTATTTAACTATATTAAGGTTTAAGTTGTTATTATTACTGGTAGTATTATATTTTCATTTAACTAAAATAGAAGATGAAGGAAGATTACACACTGCTCAAAAAAATGAAGGGAACACGTAATCAACACAGTATAACACCAAGTCAATTAAACTTCTAGGATATCAATCTGCCCAGTTAGGAAGCGTAAACTATTGTGAATCAATTTCACCTGCTTTGGTGCAAATGAAAGTGACAACAGATGGACAGAAGAGGCAACAGCAAGACAACCCCCAAAAAGTAAATGGTTTTGCAGGTGGTGGCCACAGACCATTTCTCTCTCCTTATCCTTCCTGACTGATTTTTCTCTAGTTTTGCATTTTGCTAGTGCCCTTGTCACTACTGGTAGCATGAGGCAGTACCTGCAGCCCATTCAGGTTGCACAGGTAGTCCAGCTCCTCCAGGATGGCACATCCATACGTGCCGTCGCAAGAAGGTTTGCTGTGTCTCCCAGCACAGTCTCAAGAGCGTGGAGGAGATACCGGGAGACGGGCCATTACACGAGGAGAGCTGGACAGGGCCGTGGAAGGGCAACAACCCAGCGGCAGGACCGGTATCTGCTTCTTTGTGCGAGGAGAAACAGGAGGAGCACTGCCAGAGCACTACAAAATGACCTCCAGCGGGCTACTCGTGTGCATGTTTCTGACCAAACTGTCAGAAACAGACTCCATGAGGGTGGCATGAGGGCCCGACATCCTGTAGTGGGACCTGTGCTCACAGCCCAGCACTGTGCAGCTCGATTGGCATTTGCCAGAGAACACAGAGAATTGGCAGGTTTGCCATTGGCGCCCCGTTCTCTTCACAGATCAGTAGGTTCACACTGAGCACATGTGACAGACGTGAAAGAGTCTGGAGACGCCGTGGCGAATGTTATGCTGCCTGCAACATCATCCAGCATGACCGGTTTGGTTTAATTGACTTGGTGTTACACTGTGATGATTAAGTGTTCCCTTAATTTCTTTGAGCAGTGTATAATCGTAGTATTATAGTAATGATAATAATGATAACAGACAACTGGCAATGAAAACAATACAAATTATATTGATAATTATGATGATGATGGTAAGATGATACTAATAAGTATGATGATAAAACCTATAATAAAGTGGTCCTCCAAAGAAGGGGGGTGGTGGGGGGTTGGGGGGGGGGGAAAAAAAACATTGGTGATGTACATGGCCTTTTTTGTGATGTCTTTAAAAACTCTGGGGTTCAAAAGGAAAGGATTTTCCCCTCTTCTTGCTGTACATCCCCCACAGCAGCAGCAATGCTAAACGGTAGGCTCCTCTGGCACTGTCTAAGCTGCACCCATTCTTCCCCATACACCTCCACCCATCGCCGTTTCTTAGGTGGGCCAGCTTAGTACACCCATTCTTCACCCATTCAAAATTTTTAAAATAGGTGCTAGGAGCATCCATATTTTTAATTGAAGATATCCGAGCCCTGACCAGTGCCCCTTTCACCCGCTTCTGCAGGAAGAGGCCTAATACTTGTTTTTTATTCTCTAACACTTGCATTGCTTGACCATTTAGATTTACCAAGTCTCTTTCAAGGTCCTTGATATCCTCCTCCAACCTTTGAATAATTGATTTTGCACTTTGTGTTGTATAACTTGTGTAATTCTGAAAAAACATCTTCATTTGCGTATTTCCCACCTCCCACCATTGACTCAAATTTTCAAATGAACATTTTTTTAACCTCCATTCCCTCCAGAAGTTTCCAAACTTTTCACATAATGAACTATCAAGCAGCAGTTTTGTATTAAAATGCCAACACTGCTTTTGTCGAGGCTGTGTTGATATGTTGATGTCAATGGCGACCATATGATGGTCAGAGAACCCATTAGGGACAATAAGAGTGTTCTATTCTACCATATGATGGTCAGAGAACCCATTAGGGACAATAAGAGTGTTCTATTCTACCATATGATGATCAGAGAACCCATTAGGGACAATAAGAGTGTTCTATTCTACCATATGATGATCAGAGAACCCATTAGGGACAATAAGAGTGTTCTATTCTACCATATGATGATCAGAGAACCCATTATGGACAAGAAGAGTGTTCTATTCTACCATATGATGGTCAGAGAACCCATTATGGACAAGAAGAGTGTTCTATTCTACCATATGATGGTCAGAGAACCCATTAGGGACAATAAGAGTGTTCTATTCTACCATATGATGGTCAGAGAACCCATTATGGACAATAAGAGTGTTCTATTCTACCATATGATGGTCAGAGAACCCATTAGGGACAATAAGAGTCTTCTATTCTACCATATGATGGTCAGAGAACCCATTAGGGACAATAAAAGTGTTCTATTCTACCATATGATGATCAGAGAACCCATTCGGGACAATAAGAGTGTTCTATTCTACCATATGATGGTCAGAGAACCCATTAGGGACAATAAGAGTGTTCTATTGTACCATATGATGGTCAGAGAACCCATTAGGGACAATAAGAGTGTTCTATTCTACCGTATGATGATCAGAGAACCCATTAGGGACAATAAGAGTGTTCTATTGGACCATATGATGATCAGAGAACCCATTAGGGACAATAAGAGTGTTCTATTCTACCATATGATGATCAGAGAACCCATTAGGGACAATAAGAGTGTTCTATTCTACCATATGATGATCAGAGAACCCATTAGGGACAATAAGAGTGTTCTATTCTACCATATGATGGTCAGAGAACCCATTAGGGACAATAAAAGTGGTCTATTCTACCATATGATGGTCAGAGAACCCATTATGGACAATAAGAGTGTTCTATTCTACCATATGATGGTCAGAGAACCCATTAGGGACAATAAGAGTGTTCTATTCTACCATATGATGGTCAGAGAACCCATTAGGGACAATAAGAGTGTTCTATTCTACCATATGATGGTCAGAGAACCCATTAGGGACAATAAAGGTGTTCTATTCTACCATATGATGGTCAGAGAACCCATTAGGGACAATAAGAGTGTTCTATTCTACCATATGATGGTCAGAGAACCCATTAGGGACAATAAGAGTGTTCTATTCTACCATATGATGGTCAGAGAACCCATTAGGGACAATAAAGGTGTTCTATTCTACCATATGATTGTCAAAGAACCCATTAGGGACAATAAGAGTGTTCTATTCTACCATATGATGGTCAGAGAACCCATTATGGACAAGAAGAGTGTTCTATTCTACCATATGATGGTCAGAGAACCCATTATGGACAATAAGAGTGTTCTATTCTACCATATGATGGTCAGAGAACCCATTAGGGACAATAAGAGTCTTCTATTCTACCATATGATGGTCAGAGAACCCATTAGGGACAATAAAAGTGTTCTATTCTACCATATGATGATCAGAGAACCCATTCGGGACAATAAGAGTGTTCTATTCTACCATATGATGGTCAGAGAACCCATTAGGGACAATAAGAGTGTTCTATTGTACCATATGATGGTCAGAGAACCCATTAGGGACAATAAGAGTGTTCTATTCTACCGTATGATGATCAGAGAACCCATTAGGGACAATAAGAGTGTTCTATTGGACCATATGATGATCAGAGAACCCATTAGGGACAATAAGAGTGTTCTATTCTACCATATGATGATCAGAGAACCCATTAGGGACAATAAGAGTGTTCTATTCTACCATATGATGATCAGAGAACCCATTAGGGACAATAAGAGTGTTCTATTCTACCATATGATGGTCAGAGAACCCATTAGGGACAATAAAAGTGGTCTATTCTACCATATGGTGGTCAGAGAACCCATTATGGACAATAAGAGTGTTCTATTCTACCATATGATGGTCAGAGAACCCATTAGGGACAATAAGAGTGTTCTATTCTACCATATGATGGTCAGAGAACCCATTAGGGACAATAAGAGTGTTCTATTCTACCATATGATGGTCAGAGAACCCATTAGGGACAATAAAGGTGTTCTATTCTACCATATGATGGTCAGAGAACCCATTAGGGACAATAAGAGTGTTCTATTCTACCATATGATGGTCAGAGAACCCATTATGGACAAGAAGAGTGTTCTATTCTACCATATGATGGTCAGAGAACCCATTAGGGACAATAAGAGTGTTCTATTCTACCATATGATGGTCAGAGAACCCATTATGGACAATAAGAGTGTTCTATTCTACCATATGATGGTCAGAGAACCCATTAGGGACAATAAGAGTCTTCTATTCTACCATATGATGGTCAGAGAACCCATTAGGGACAATAAAAGTGTTCTATTCTACCATATGATGATCAGAGAACCCATTCGGGACAATAAGAGTGTTCTATTCTACCATATGATGGTCAGAGAACCCATTAGGGACAATAAGAGTGTTCTATTGTACCATATGATGGTCAGAGAACCCATTAGGGACAATAAGTGTGTTCTATTCTACCGTATGATGATCAGAGAACCCATTAGGGACAATAAGAGTGTTCTATTGGACCATATGATGATCAGAGAACCCATTAGGGACAATAAGAGTGTTCTATTCTACCATATGATGATCAGAGAACCCATTAGGGACAATAAGAGTGTTCTATTCTACCATATGATGATCAGAGAACCCATTAGGGACAATAAGAGTGTTCTATTCTACCATATGATGGTCAGAGAACCCATTAGGGACAATAAAAGTGGTCTATTCTACCATATGATGGTCAGAGAACCCATTATGGACAATAAGAGTGTTCTATTCTACCATATGATGGTCAGAGAACCCATTAGGGACAATAAGAGTGTTCTATTCTACCATATGATGGTCAGAGAACCCATTAGGGACAATAAGAGTCTTATATTCTACCATATGATGGTCAGAGAACCCATTAGGGACAATAAAAGTGTTCTATTCTACCATATGATGATCAGAGAACCCATTCGGGACAATAAGAGTGTTCTATTCTACCATATGATGGTCAGAGAACCCATTAGGGACAATAAGAGTGTTCTATTGTACCATATGATGGTCAGAGAACCCATTAGGGACAATAAGAGTGTTCTATTCTACCGTATGATGATCAGAGAACCCATTAGGGACAATAAGAGTGTTCTATTGGACCATATGATGATCAGAGAACCCATTAGGGAAAATAAGAGTGTTCTATTCTACCATATGATGATCAGAGAACCCATTAGGGACAATAAGAGTGTTCTATTCTACCATATGATGATCAGAGAACCCATTAGGGACAATAAGAGTGTTCTATTCTACCATATGATGGTCAGAGAACCCATTAGGGACAATAAAAGTGGTCTATTCTACCATATGATGGTCAGAGAACCCATTAGGGAAAATAAGAGTGTTCTATTCTACCATATGATGATCAGAGAACCCATTAGGGACAATAAGAGTGTTCTATTCTACCATATGATGATCAGAGAACCCATTAGGGACAATAAGAGTGTTCTATTCTACCATATGATGGTCAGAGAACCCATTAGGGACAATAAAAGTGGTCTATTCTACCATATGATGGTCAGAGAACCCATTAGGGACAATAAGAGTGTTCTATTCTACCATATTGATTGTCAGAGAACCCATTTGGAAGGGACAATAAGAGTGTTCTATTCTACCATAGTATGTCAAACATTAGGGACAATAGCAGGGATCTATTTTCCATCCGTAGTCCCTTAACATAAACAATTCTACCATAACAATAACAAAACAAAAATCCAAATTACAAATTAAGCTAAAACATTAAAAAGTTAAAATAAATTAAGAAATAATAAAATATGCCTAAACATAAGTCTGGTTAAAAATGATCACATATTTGATTGTCCTTAAGCCATTGTTTGAGACTATTTTTAAACGTTGCAAAGGTAGGACATTCCCTTATTGAGGTTGGAAGGTTGTTCCAACTCATACTTCCTTTAATTGACAGCACATTTTGACCAAAAGTCGTGCGTCTATATTGTACCTCACAGTCCCCTCTGGAGGCCGATCGAGTACCTGTTTTATTGTCAGTCCTTTTTTTTATGAATTCCCCTAGGGGAGGCGGGCATAATCCATGTAAGGACTTATAAATAAAACACACATGTTTAAAAATCTTGAAATTGTCAAAACTTAAAAAACTATATTTTGCCAAGATGTTGCAGTGATGATGTGAATGTGGCTTTCTGTCAAGTACCTTAATAGCTCTCTTAAAGAGCTGTTCTATAGGTTTGAGTATTGTGATACCTGCAAATGACCAGTTTGTGAAACAGTATTCAATGTGAGATAAAATCATGCAATGCAAGTACGTTTTGGCAGCATCAAATGTCAAAAATGGCCTGATTTGTTTAAAATTTTGTAGATTAAATTTAATCGTATTGGACACCTTTTTGACATGTTTTTTGAATATGAGTGATGAGTCCAATATGACCCCAAGGTACTTGAACTGTGTTACCAGTTCAAGTTCCTCCCTCCCTAGGAACACACCAGACTGTTTCACCTTTACTGGTCTTTTGGAAAAGGTCATGCACACAGTTTTTTTTGTGTTTAACATAAGACATGCGTTACTAAGCCAGTCTTGAACTTTAGTCAAAGCAGATGTGAGGACAGATGAGGTCTCCTCAGTATTCTTGCCATGTATAAAAAGAACAGCATCATCAGCATACATTTGGACATTAATATTTGGACACACATCTGGTAAGTCATTAATATACAAAGAGAATAAAATTGGCCCAAGGATCGATCCTTGTGGGACTCCGACCGGACTATTAAGATAAGGGGATTTGACACCGTCAACATTGACACATTGTTTTCTATCTGTCAGGTACGATTGTAACCACTGTATAGTTTCTGTAGAGAAATTAAAATAAGTGAGCTTTGATAAGAGAATTTGATGGTTAACGGTGTCAAATGCCTTTTTCAGGTCTAAAAATACAGCACCTACACAGGGGTTTCTATCTAACAAACATTTTACCTTTTCAATAAAAACACAGTTAGCTGTTTCAGTAGAATGGTGGGCACGGAACCCAAACTGCATAGGATGCAGTGGGGTGTAGCCTCTATCAAGATGTTTGCTTATTTGCTTTGCTACCCACTTCTCAGCAACCTTCGAAATAATTGGAAGGATGCTGATAGGCCTATAATTGGCCATCTCTGTTTTAGTACCGGATTTAAAAATTGGAGTTACCGTGGCCACCTTCCAGGCTGATGGAACTTCCCTTTGTCTTATTGACAGGTTTACCAGATGTGTGATCGGTTGTAGAAGGGAGTCTAAGTGTGTTTTTACAAAATTTGTATCAAGCCCGTATACATCCTTTGCTTTAGAGCATTTTAGTGCTCTGATAGTTTTAGTTACTTCCGCCTCTGTTATTTCTTCTAACTTGAGAATAGGTTGTTCATCATTAATTGGGATAGGTAAAATACTGGATGGATTAAAAAATCTAGTTATTTCAGAAACACTGTTTAAAAAGAAATTATTTAAAGTGCCAGCCAGAATTGAGGGGTCTTTCACCAAAACATTATCAATTTTTTATTCTAGAACATTATTCTCCTGCTTATTCTGCTTGTTGATTAATTTATTCATAATTTGCCAAATCTTTTTCCCATTACCCTTTGCACCCTCAATGATATTAATGAAAAAACTAGCCTTGGCCTTCCTCAAAGTTTGTATTACCTTATTTCGTGCATGAGTAAATTTCTGCCTGTCAATAGTCAGACCGGACCTTAGGCTTTGTTTGAGCAGTTGGTCTCTAGACCTCATTAACTCTCTACAAGCCTGGTCTAACCAGGGTAGTATATTTCCTTTCTTTGCCTTTTGGCACCCCCTTCTGGTAAAAGAATTTATGACTTCATTGATTTTGGTAAGAAAGGAATTACATCCACTCTCTATATTATCAAGAGAGAGGGTTTCCTTCCAATCAAGTTTGTTTATGGCCATCGTAAAATTATGTTGCTGGTTTTTGGGTATTATGCTGACACAGGATGGGGCTTTAAATGTTTTAGCAAATCGTTGTTTGGTGAGTTTTCTGGAGAAAAAAATAAAATTGTGGTCTGAAAGGCCTGTCAACATATTATAGGTCTTAGTAATTCTATCAGTTTTATTTGAAAATAATAAATCTATTATCGTTTTTGAGTGGTTAGTCAATCTGGTTGGCTGTTCTATTAATTGTTCTAAACTGTATTGATCCATGGTCTGTTTAAGGTTCTTCCTTCCTTTTTTATCATACCAGTTAACATTGAAATCACCTAAAACAATAATTTCTTTGTTGGAATCACAGGATTTTAAAACAGTTTTCAACTGGTCATAGAAATCTACCTTGGCATTTGGGTGTCGATATAAACAAATTAATAAAAACGACATTTCAGTCGAGAGACAGATGTCTACACCAACACATTCAAACTTGACATCATCTGGCCATTCTACCTGTCTACAATTTATTGTATTTTTTATATATAATAACACCCCTCCACCTTTTCCATTTGCCCTGTCTTTCCTGAATACATTGTACCCCGGCATGGTCACCAAGGCTTCTGGAGATGATTGCTTTAGCCATGATTCCGACATCCCTAAACAGTCAATGTTAGAGTCACAGAGCAGGTGTTCGATCTGCTCGCGCTTGTTAGAGACACTTCTAATGTTTATATGTCCACAGAACAACCCCTTAGGTTTACACCGAGAGACCCATACTATTTTCGACTGGTTAAGTGTTCGGAACAATTTTGTGGCTCGGTGCTTTTTTAAAACGGGGTTCCTGGGTTTTACCTCGCTACAGGGCCGGGGACACCCGGGGATCTCCTCAGCTGCTGAGCTTGAATCTGTAGGCACGGACCCGCTGGGGATCCGCTGTAGTCTACCGACCTCCGTGGAAGCCTGTAGTGGTCTCCCGGGAATCTCCCCCGCTGCTGAGCTCGAAGCTGTAGGCACGGACCCGCTGGGGATCCTCTGTAGTCCACCGACCTCCGTGGAAGCCTGTAGTGGTCTCCCGGGAATATCCCCCGCTGCTGAGCTCGAAGCTGTAGGCACGGACCCGCTGGGGATCCGCTGTAGTCCACCGACCTCCGTGGAAGCCTGTAGTGGTCTCCCGGGAAACTCCCCCGCTGCTGAGCTCGAAGCTGTAGGCACGGACCCGCTGGGGATCCGCTGTAGTCCACCGACCTCCGTGGAAGCCTGTAGTGGTCTCCCGGGAAACTCCCCCGCTGCTGAGCTCGAAGCTGTAGGCACGGACCCGCTGGGGATCCGCTGTAGTCCACCGACCTCCGTGGAAGCCTGTAGTGGTCTCCTGGGAATCTCCCCCGCTGCTGAGCTCGAAGCTGTAGGCACGGACTCGCTGGGGATCCGATGTAGTCCACCAACCTCCGTGGAAGCCTGTAGTGGTCTCCCGGGAATCTCCGCCAGGGATTCTCCGGCCATCTTGCCCTTCAGGTCTAACACATAAACGGCGCTGGCCGACATCCTGACTGCCTCCGCTTTCGGACGCTGCGACTCCGGTGATTTCAAAACATACCATTCAAATTCATGAGGCCCTGAGGTCTCTACCTGAGCTGCCTTGTCGACAATTGTGTAAAACGAGCTAGCTAATGGATATTACTGTAACGTTACTAGCAAGTAGCCAGTTAGCTGAATAGCTTGCAAGCTATCGCATAACGTTATGTTCTTTCAAATAACAAGCTAATGTGAAGTTACCAAAGAAGGGTAATGTAATTATATAAATACGTTAGGTCAATAGCTAACGTTACTATTACTGCATTACTATATGACTGTGCAACAAAAAACAATTGAATATCCACAAAATAAAGCACGTTCTACTCCCGTGCCTCCCGTGTTCAAATCGCCGAGATCATACGAACCCCATTTATAGGCTAAATCGCCTTAAACGCAGAATCTGTGTATCACCAACGCTTCGGCCGCCCCCCGTGAGCTAACGGGTGAAGCAGTGCCCACACAATAAACATACAGAGCCATGCTGTACACACAAGGCCGAGATGCTAGCTTTGAGAGATGACAAATTACCCTCCTGTGTGTAAACTATGGTTGGGGGAAAAAAACAAAAGCTGCTGACTCATATGATTATCAGAGAACCCATTAGGGACAATAAAAGTGTTCTATTCTACCATATGATGATCAGAGAACCCATTAGGAACAATAAAAGTGTTCTATTCTACTATATGATGATCAGAGAACCCATTAGGGACAATAAAAGTGTTCTATTCTACCATATGATGATCAGAGAACCCATTAGGGACAATAAGAGTGTTCTATTCTACCATATGATAGTCAGAGAACCCATTAGGGACAATAAGAGTGTTCTATTCTACCATATGATGGTCAGAGAACCCATTAGGGACAATAAGAGTCTTCTATTCTACCATATGATGGTCAGAGCACCCATTAGGGACAATAAAAGTGTTCTATTCTACCATATGATGATCAGAGAACCCATTCGGGACAATAAGAGTGTTCTATTCTACCATATGATGGTCAGAGAACCCATTAGGGACAATAAGAGTGTTCTATTGTACCATATGATGGTCAGAGAACCCATTAGGGACAATAAGAGTGTTCTATTCTACCGTATGATGATCAGAGAACCCATTAGGGACAATAAGAGTGTTCTATTGGACCATATGATGATCAGAGAACCCATTAGGGACAATAAGAGTGTTCTATTCTACCATATGATGATCAGAGAACCCATTAGGGACAATAAGAGTGTTCTATTCTACCATATGATGATCAGAGAACCCATTAGGGACAATAAGAGTGTTCTATTCTACCATATGATGGTCAGAGAACCCATTAGGGACAATAAAAGTGGTCTATTCTACCATATGATGGTCAGAGAACCCATTAGGGACAATAAAAGTGTTCTATTCTACCATATGATGATCAGAGAACCCATTCGGGACAATAAGAGTGTTCTATTCTACCATATGATGGTCAGAGAACCCATTAGGGACAATAAGAGTGTTCTATTGTACCATATGATGGTCAGAGAACCCATTAGGGACAATAAGAGTGTTCTATTCTACCGTATGATGATCAGAGAACCCATTAGGGACAATAAGAGTGTTCTATTGGACCATATGATGATCAGAGAACCCATTAGGGACAATAAGAGTGTTCTATTCTACCATATGATGATCAGAGAACCCATTAGGGACAATAAGAGTGTTCTATTCTACCATATGATGATCAGAGAACCCATTAGGGACAATAAGAGTGTTCTATTCTACCATATGATGGTCAGAGAACCCATTAGGGACAATAAGAGTGTTCTATTCTACCATATGATGGTCAGAGAACCCATTAGGGACAATAAGAGTGTTCTATTCTACCATATGATGATCAGAGAACCCATTAGGGACAATAAGAGTGTTCTATTCTACCATATGATGGTCAGAGAACCCATTAGGGACAATAAGAGTGTTCTATTCTACCATATGATGATCAGAGAACCCATTAGGGACAATAAGAGTGTTCTATTCTACCATATGATGGTCAGAGAACCCATTAGGGACAATAAGAGTGTTCTATTCTACCATATGATGATCAGAGAACCCATTAGGGACAATAAAAGTGTTCTATTCTACCATATGATGATCAGAGAACCCATTAGGGACAATAAGAGTGTTCTATTCTACCATATGATGGTCAGAGAACCCATTAGGGACAATAAGAGTGTTCTATTCTACCATATGATGGTCAGAGAACCCATTAGGGACAATAAGAGTGTTCTATTCTACCATATGATAGTCAGAGAACCCATGAGGGACAATACAATTGTTCTATTCTACCATATGATGGTCAGAGAACCCATTAGGGACAATAAGAGTGTTCTATTCTACCATATGATGGTCAGAGAACCCATTAGGGACAATAAGAGTGTTCTATTCTACCATATGATGATCAGAGAACCCATTAGGGACAATAAGAGTGTTCTATTCTACCATATGATGGTCAGAGAACCCATTAGGGACAATAAGAGTGTTCTATTCTACCATATGATGATCAGAGAACCCATTAGGGACAATAAGAGTGTTCTATTCTACCATATGATGATCAGAGAACCCATTAGGGACAATAAAAGTGTTCTATTCTACCATATGATGGTCAGAGAACCCATTAGGGACAATAAGAGTGTTCTATTCTACCATATGATGGTCAGAGAACCCATTAGGGACAATAAGAGTGTTCTATTCTACCATATGATGATCAGAGAACCCATTAGGGACAATAAAAGTGTTCTATTCTACCATATGATGATCAGAGAACCCATTAGGAACAATGAAAGTGTTCTATTCTACCATATGATGATCAGAGAACCCATTAGGGACAATAAGAGTGTTCTATTCTACCATATGATGATCAGAGAACCCATTAGGGACAATAAGAGTGTTCTATTCTACCATATGATGGTCAGAGAACCCATTAGGGACAATAAGAGTGTTCTATTCTACCATATGATGGTCAGAGAACCCATTAGGGACAATAAGAGTGTTCTATTCTACCATATGATGGTCAGAGAACCCATTAGGGACAATAAGAGTGTTCTATTCTACCATATGATGGTCAGAGAACCCATTAGGGACAATAAGAGTGTTCTATTCTACCATATGATGGTCAGAGAACCCATTAGGGACAATAAGAGTGTTCTATTCTACCATATGATGGTCAGAGAACCCATTAGGGACAATAAGAGTGTTCTATTCTACCATATGATGGTCAGAGAACCCATTAGGGACAATAAGAGTGTTCTATTCTACCATATGATGATCAGAGAACCCATTAGGAACAATGAAAGTGTTCTATTCTACCATATGATGATCAGAGAACCCATTAGGGACAATAAGAGTGTTCTATTCTACCATATGATGATCAGAGAACCCATTAGGGACAATAAGAGTGTTCTATTCTACCATATGATGATCAGAGAACCCATTAGGGACAATAAGAGTGTTCTATTCTACCATATGATAGTCAGAGAACCCATTAGGGACAATAAGAGTGTTCTATTCTACCATATGATGGTCAGAGAACCCATTAGGGACAATAAGAGTGTTCTATTCTACCATATGATGGTCAGAGAACCCATTAGGGACAATAAGAGTGTTCTATTCTACCATATGATGGTCAGAGAACCCATTAGGGACAATAAGAGTGTTCTATTCTACCATATGATGATCAGAGAACCCATTAGGGACAATAAGAGTGTTCTATTCTACCATATGATGGTCAGAGAACCCATTAGGGACAATAAGAGTGTTCTATTCTACCATATGATGGTCAGAGAACCCATTAGGGACAATAAGAGTGTTCTATTCTACCATATGATGATCAGAGAACCCATTAGGGACAATAAAAGTGTTCTATTCTACCATATGATGATCAGAGAACCCATTAGGGACAATAAGAGTGTTCTATTCTACCATATGATAGGCAGAGAACCCATTAGGGACAATACAATTGGTCTATTCTACCATATGATGGTCAGAGAACCCATTAGGGACAATAAGAGTGTTCTATTCTACCATATGATGGTCAGAGAACCCATTAGGGACAATAAGAGTGTTCTATTCTACCATATGATGATCAGAGAACCCATTAGGGACAATAAGAGTGTTCTATTCTACCATATGATGGTCAGAGAACCCATTAGGGACAATAAGAGTGTTCTATTCTACCATATGATGATCAGAGAACCCATTAGGGACAAGAAGAGTGTTCTATTCTACCATATGATAGTCAGAGAACCCATTAGGGACAAGAAGAGTGTTCTATTCTACCATATGATGGTCAGAGAACCCATTAGGGACAATAAAAGTGTTCTATTCTACCATATGATGGTCAGAGAACCCATTAGGGACAATAAGAGTCTTCTATTCTACCATATGATGGTCAGAGAACCCATTAGGGACAATAAGAGTGTTCTATTCTACCATATGATGATCAGAGAACCCATTAGGGACAAGAAGAGTGTTCTATTCTACCATATGATAGTCAGAGAACCCATTAGGGACAATAAGAGTGTTCTATTCTACCATATGATGGTCAGAGAACCCATTAGGGACAATAAAAGTGTTCTATTCTACCATATGATGATCAGAGAACCCATTAGGGACAATAAGAGTGTTCTATTGTACCATATGATGGTCAGAGAACCCATTAGGGACAATAAGAGTGTTCTATTCTACCATATGATGATCAGAGAACCCATTAGGGACAATAAAAATGTTCTATTCTACCATATGATGATCAGAGAACCCATTAGGAACAATACAAGTGTTCTATTCTACTATATGATGATCAGATAACCCATTAGGGACAATAAAAGTGTTCTATTCTACCATATGATGATCAGAGAACCCATTAGGGACAATAAGAGTGTTCTATTCTACCATATGATAGTCAGAGAACCCATTAGGGACAATACAATTGGTCTATTCTACCATATGATGGTCAGAGAACCCATTAGGGACAATAAGAGTGGTCTATTCTACCATGTGTTGATCAGAGAACCCATTAGGGACAATAAGAGTGTTCTATTCTACCATATGATGGTCAGAGAACCCATTAGGGACAATAAGAGTGTTCTATTCTACCATATGATGGTCAGAGAACCCATTAGGGACAATAAGAGTGTTCTATTCTACCATATGATGGTCAGAGAACCCATTAGGGACAATAAGAGTGTTCTATTCTACCATATGATAGTCAGAGAACTCATTAGGGACAATAAAATTGGTCTATTCTACCATATGATGGTCAGAGAACCCATTAGGGACAATAAGAGTGTTCTATTCTACCATATGATGATCAGAGAACCCATTAGGGACAATAAGAGTGTTCTATTCTACCATATGATGGTCAGAGAACCCATTAGGGACAATAAAAGTGTTCTATTCTACCATATGATGGTCAGAGAACCCATTAGGGACAATAAGAGTGTTCTATTCTACCATATGATGATCAGAGAACCCATTAGGGACAAAAAGAGTGTTCTATTCTACCATATGATGATCAGACAACCCATTAGGGACAATAAGAGTGTTCTATTCTACCATATGATGGTCAGAGAACCCATTAGGGACAATAAGAGTGTTCTATTCTACCATATGATGATCAGAGAACCCATCAGGGACAATAAGAGTGTTCTATTCTACCATATGATGGTCAGAGAACCCATTAGGGACAATAAAAGTGGTCTATTCTACCATATGATGGTCAGAGAACCCATTAGGGACAATAAGAGTGTTCTATTCTACCATATGATGATCAGAGAACCCATTAGGGACAATAATATTGTTCTATTCTACCATATGATGATCAGAGAACCCATTAGGGACAATAAGAGTGTTCTATTCTACCATATGATGATCAGAGAACCCATTAGGGACAAGAAAAGTGTTATATTCTACCATATGATGATCAGAGAACCCATTAGGGACAAGAAAAGTGTTCTATTCTACCATATGATGATCAGAGAACCCATTAGGGACAATAAAAGTGTTCTATTCTACCATATGATGATCAGAGAACACATTAGGGACAATAAGAGTGTTCGATTCTACCATATGATGACCAGAGAACCCATTAGGGACAATAAGAGTGTTCTATTCTACCATATGATGATCAGAGAACCCATTAGGGACAAGAAAAGTGTTATATTCTACCATATGATGATCAGAGAACCCATTAGGGACAAGAAAAGTGTTCTATTCTACCATATGACAGTCAGAGAACCCATTAGGGACAATAAAAGTGGTCTATTCTCCCATATGATGGTCAGAGAACCCATTAGGGACAATAAGAGTGTTCTATTCTACCATATGATGATCAGAAAACCCATTAGGGACAATAAGAGTGTTCTATTCTACCATATGATGGTCAGAGAACCAATTAGGGACAATAAAAGTGGTCTATTCTACCATATGATGGTCAGAGAACCCATTAGGGACAATAAGAGTGTTCTATTCTACCATATGATGATCAGACAACCCATTAGGGACAATAAAAGTGTTCTATTCTACCATATGATGATCAGAGAACCCATTAGGGACAATAAGAGTGTTCTATTCTACCATATGATGATCAGAGAACCCATTAGGGACAAGAAAAGTGTTATATTCTACCATATGATGATCAGAGAACCCATTAGGGACAATAAAAGTGTTCTATTCTACCATATTATGATCAGAGAACCCATTAGGGACAATAAGAGTGTTCAATTCTACCATATGATGATCAGAGAACCCATTAGGGACAATAAGAGTGTTCTATTCTACCATATGATGATCAGAGAACCCATTAGGGACAATAAGAGTGTTCTATTCTACCATATGATGATCAGAGAACCCATTAGGGACAATAAGAGTGTTCTATTCTACCATATGATGATCAGAGAACCCATTAGGGACAAGAAAAGTGTTATATTCTACCATATTATGATCAGAGAACCCATTAGGGACAATAAGAGTGTTCAATTCTACCATATGATGATCAGAGAACCCATTAGGGACAATAAGAGTGTTCTATTCTACCATATGATGATCAGAGAACCCATTAGGGACAATAAGAGTGTTCTATTCTACCATATGATGATCAGAGAACCCATTAGGGACAAGAAAAGTGTTATATTCTACCATATGATGATCAGAGACCCCATTAGGGACAAGAAAAGTGTTCTATTCTACCATATGATGATCAGAGAACCCATTAGGGACAATAAAAGTGTTCTATTCTACCATATGATGATCAGAGAACCCATTAGGGACAATAAGAGTGTTCGATTCTACCATATGATGACCAGAGAACCCATTAGGGACAATAAGAGTGTTCTATTCTACCATATGATGATCAGAGAACCCATTAGGGACAATAAAACAGTGTTCAATTCTACCATATGATGATCAGAGAACCCATTAGGGACAATAAGAGTGTTCTATTCTACCATATGATGATCAGAGAACCCATTAGGGACAATAAGAGTGTTCTATTCTACCATATGATGATCAGAGAACCCATTAGGGACAATAAGAGTGTTCTATTCTACCATATGATGATCAGAGAACCCATTAGGACACCAACCAGCTCAGCCATGCAAGACACCAACCAGGTCATCCATGCAAGACACCAACCAGGTCATCCATGCAAGGCACCAACCAGGTCATCCATGCAAGACACCAACCAGCTCAGCCATGCAAGGCACCAACCAGCTCAGCCATGCAAGGTACCAACCAGCTCATCCATGCATGGCACCAACCAGGTCATCCATGCAATACACCAACCAGCTCAGCCATGCAAGACACCAACCAGGTCATCCATGCAAGACACCAACCAGGTCATCCATGCAAGACACCAACCAGCTCAGCCATGCAAGACACCAACCAGCTCAGCCATGCAAGACACCAACCAGGTCATCCATGCAAGACACCAACCAGGTCATCCATGCAAGACACCAACCAGCTCAGCCATGCAAGACACCAACTAAGTCAGCCATGCAAGGCACCAACCAGCTCAGCCATGCGAGGCACCAACCAGCTCAGCCATGCAAGACACCAACCAGGTCATCCATGCAAGGCACCAACACAGTCATCCATGCAAGGCACCAACCAGGTCATCCGGAGCACTTAGGTGTTAAATAAAAGGTTGAATCTACCATAGAAGGATGCAAACACCGAAAAGGATTCCCCTATGGAGACACAGTGTATTTATCACATTTCCTCTTCAGCTTGCAAGTTGTCTCTTTCCTCTACCTGTGCTGTTTTACCTGTATGCCCTTACCTGTGCTCTATTACCTGTATGCCCTTACCTGTGTGCTCTTACATGTGCTCTATTTCCTGTGTGTCTTTACCTGTGCTCTTTCTTGTACCTGTGCTTACTCACCTAACATCTCTTATCTGAGAAATTTCCCTGTCCTGGTTACCCATGGTGGAACTCAGGCTTCTGATGGTGCAAATGAAGAGGATGACGTTATTCTGGACAGGAGAGAAAAGCAGAAGGTTCATGGCAATGGTCTGAGATACAAACCGCCACTGGAAAGAGAAACCGCAATAAAGCAGATACATACTATGAGGATGTAGCATACAGGCCCCAAAAAACTCCATCTGAAGTTCCTTTCTGTCTTCAACCAACATCTAAGAACAAACAGATCCACAGTTAAAAGCAGAACACAGAGGTCCAGACTGTATAAGTGGAGCGCTCCTCTTGTCTAATAGCTGATTAAGTGGAACTTTCCTCTAGTGTACTGGCTGTATAAGTGGAGTTCTAAACTAGTCTACTGGCTGTATCAGTGGAGCTCTCATCTAGTCTACTGACTGGATAGGTGGAGCTCTCCTCTCATCTACTGGCTGTTTCAGTGGAGCTCTCCTCTAGTCTACTGGCTGTGTCTACTGGCTGTATAAGTGGAGCTCAACTCTAGTCAACTGATTGTATCAGTGGAGCTCTCCACTAGTCTACTGGCTGTACCAGTGGAGCTCTCCTCTAGTCTACTGGTTGTATCAGTGGAGCTCTCCCCTAGTCTACTGGCTGTATCAGTGGAACTCACCTCTAGTCTACTGGCTGTATCAGTAAAGCTCTCCCCTAGTCTACTGGCTATATCAGTGAAGCTCTCCCCTAGTCTACTGGCTATATCAGTGGAGCTTTCGTTTAGTCTACTGGCTGTTTCAGTGGAGCTCTCCTCTAGTCTACTGACTGTATCAGTGGAGCTCTCCCCTAGTCTACTGGCTGTATCAGTGGAACTCACCTCTAGTCTACTGGCTGTATCAGTAAAGCTCTCCCCTAGTCTACTGGCTATATCAGTGGAGCTTTCGTTTAGTCTACTGGCTGTTTCAGTGGAGCTCTCCTCTAGTCTACTGACTGTATCAGTGGAGCTCTCCTCTAGTCTACTGGCTGTATCAGTGGAGCTCTCCCCTAGTCTACTGGCTGTATCAGTGGAGCTCTCCTCTAGTCTACTGGCTATATCAGTAAAGCTCTCCCCTAGTCTACTGGCTATATCAGTGGAGCTCTCCTCTAGTCTACTGGCTGTATCAGTGGAGCTCTCCCCTAGTCTACTGGCTGTTTCAGTGGAGCTCTCCTCTCGTCTACTGGCTGTATCAGTGAATCTATCCCCTAGTCTACTGGCTGTATCAGTGGAGCTCTCCTCTAGTCTACTGGCTGTATCAGTGGAGCTCTCCCCTAGTCTACTGGCTGTATCAGTGGAGCTCTCCCCTAGTCTACTGGCTGTATCAGTGGAGCTCTCCCCTAGTCTACTGGCTGTTTCAGTAGAGCTCTCCTCTAGTCTACTGGCTGTATCAGTGAATCTATCCCCTAGTCTACTGGCTGTATCAGTGGAGCTCTCCTCTAGTCTACTGGCTGTATCAGTGGAGCTCTCCCCTAGTCTACTGGCTGTATCAGTAAAGCTCTCCTCTAGTCTACTGACTGTATCAGTGGAGCTCTCCTCTAGTCTACTGGCTGTATCAGTGGAGCGCTCCTCTTGTCTACTGACTGTATCAGTGGAGCTATCCTCTAGTCTACTGGCTGTTTCAGTGGAGCTCTCCTCTAGTCTACTGACTGTATCAGTGGAGCTCTCCCCTAGTCTACTGGCTGTATCAGTGGAGCTCTCCTCTAGTCTACTGGCTGTATCAGTAAAGCTCTCCCCTAGTCTACTGGCTATATCAGTGGAGCTCTCCTCTAGTCTACTGGCTGTATCAGTGGAGCTCTCCCCTAGTCTACTGGCTGTTTCAGTGGAGCTCTCCTCTCGTCTACTGGCTGTATCAGTGAATCTATCCCCTAGTCTACTGGCTGTATCAGTGGAGCTCTCCCCTAGTCTACTGGCTGTATCAGTGGAGCTCTCCCCTAGTCTACTGGCTGTATCAGTGGAGCTCTCCCCTAGTCTACTGGCTGTTTCAGTGGAGCTCTCCTCTAGTCTACTGGCTGTATCAGTGAATCTATCCCCTAGTCTACTGGCTGTATCAGTGGAGCTCTCCTCTAGTCTACTGGCTGTATCAGTGGAGCTCTCCCCTAGTCTACTGGCTGTATCAGTAAAGCTCTCCTCTAGTCTACTGACTGTATCAGTGGAGCTCTCCTCTAGTCTACTGGCTGTATCAGTGGAGCTCTCCCCTAGTCTACTGGCTGTATCAGTAAAGCTCTCCTCTAGTCTACTGACTGTATCAGTGGAGCTCTCCTCTAGTCTACTGGCTGTATCAGTGGAGCGCTCCTCTTGTCTACTGACTGTATCAGTGGAGCTATCCTCTAGTCTACTGGCTGTTTCAGTGGAGCTCTCCTCTAGTCTACTGACTGTATCAGTGGAGCGCTCCTCTTGTCTAATAGCTGATTAAGTGGAACTCTCCTCTTGTCTACTGACTGTATCAGTGGAGCTCTCCTCTTGTCTACTGGCTGTATCAGTGGAGCTCTCCTCTTGTCTACTGGCTGTATCAGTGGAGCTCTCCTCTCTTCTACTGGCTGTATCAGTGGCGCTCTAGTCTACTGGCTGTATCAGTGGATCTTTCCTTTTGTCTACTGGCTGTATCAGTGGAGCTCTTCTCTAGTCTACTGGCTGTATAAGTGGAGTTCTAATCTAGTCTACTGGCTGTATCAGTGGAGCTCTCATCTAGTCTACTGACTGTATAGGTGGAGCTCTCCTCTCGTCTACTGACTGTTTCAGTGGAGCTCACCTCTAGTCAACTGACTGTATCAGTGGAGCTTTCCTCTAGTCTACTGACTGTATCAGTGGAGCTCTCCTCTAGTCTACTGACTATCAGTGGAGCTCTCCTCTAGTCTCCTGGCTGTATCAGTGGAGCTCTCCTCTAGTCTACTGACTGTATCAGTGGAGCTCTCCCCTAGTCTACTGGCTGTACCAGTGGAGCTCTCCTCTAGTCTACTGACTGTATCAGTGGAGCTCTCCCCTAGTCTACTGGCTGTATCAGTGGAGCTCTCCTCTAGTCTACTGGCTGTATCAGTAAAGCTCTCCCCTAGTCTACTGGCTATATCAGTGGAGCTCTCCTCTAGTCTACTGCCTGTATCAGTGGAGCTTTCGTTTAGTCTACTGGCTGTTTCAGTGGAGCTCTCCTCTAGTCTACTGACTGTATCAGTGGAGCTCTCCCCTAGTCTACTGGCTGTATCAGTGGAGCTCTCCCCTAGTCTACTGGCTGTTTCAGTGGAGCTCTCCCCTAGTCTACTGACTATATCAGTGGAGCTCTCCTCTAGTCTACTGGCTGTATCAGTGGAGCTCTCCTCTAGTCTAATGGCTGTTTCAGTGGAGCTCTCCTCTAGTCTACTGGCTGTATCAGTGGAGCTCTCCCCTAGTCTACTGGCTGTATAGGTGGAGCTCTCATCTAGTCTACTGACTGTATAGGTGGAGCTCTGCTCTTGTCTACTGACTGTTTCTGTGGAGCTCTCCTCTAGTCTACTGGCTGTATCAGTGGAGCTCACCTCTAGTCAACTGACTGTATCAGTGGAGCTCTCCTCTAGTCTACTGGCTGTATAAGTGGAGCTCTCCTCTAGTCTACTGACTATATCAGTGGAGCTCTCCTCTAGTCTACTGGCTGTATCAGTGGAGCTCTCCTCTAGTCTACTGGCTGTTTCAGTGGAGCTCTCCCCTAGTCTACTGACTATATCAGTGGAGCTCTCCTCTAGTCTACTGGCTGTATCAGTGGAGCTCTCCTCTAGTCTAATGGCTGTTTCAGTGGAGCTCTCCTCTAGTCTACTGGCTGTATCAGTGGAGCTCTCCCCTAGTCTACTGGCTGTATAGGTGGAGCTCTCATCTAGTCTACTGACTGTATAGGTGGAGCTCTGCTCTTGTCTACTGACTGTTTCTGTGGAGCTCTCCTCTAGTCTACTGGCTGTATCAGTGGAGCTCACCTCTAGTCAACTGACTGTATCAGTGGAGCTCTCCTCTTGTCTACTGGCTGTATAAGTGGAGCTCTCCTCTAGTCTACTGACTGTATCAGTGGAGCTCTCCTCTAGTCTACTGGCTGTATCAGTGGAGCTCTCCTCTAGTCTACTGGCTGTATCAGTGGAGCTCTCCCCTAGTCTACTGGCTGTATCAGTGGAGCTCTCCTCTAGTCTACTGGCTGTATCAGTAAAGCTCTCCCCTAGTCTACTGGCTATATCAGTGGAGCTCTCCTCTAGTCTACTGACTGTGTCAGTGGAGCTCTCCCCTAGTCTACTGGCTGTATCAGTGGAGCTCTCCTCTAGTCTACTGGCTGTATCAGTAAAGCTCTCCCCTAGTCTACTGGCTATATCAGTGGAGCTCTCCTCTAGTCTACTGCCTGTATCAGTGGAGCTTTCGTTTAGTCTACTGGCTGTTTCAGTGGAGCTCTCCTCTAGTCTACTGACTGTATCAGTGGAGCTCTCTTCTAGTCTACTGGCTGTATCAGTGGAGCTCTCCCCTAGTCTACTGGCTGTATTAGTGGAACTCTCCCCTCGTCTACTGGCTGTATCAGTGGAGCTCTCCTCTAGTCTACTGGCTGTATAAGTGGAGCTCTCTTCTAGTCTACTGGCTGTATAAGTGGAGCTCTCTTCTAGTCTACTGGCTGTATCAGTGGAGCTCTCTCCTAGTCTACTGGCTGTATCAGTGGAGCTCTCCCCTAGTCTAATGGCTGTTTAAGTGGAGCTCTCCTCTAGTCTACTGACTGTATCAGTGGAGCTCTCCCCTAGTCTACTGGCTGTATCAGTGGAGCTCTCCCCTAGTCTACTGGCTGTTTCAGTGGAGCTCTCCCCTAGTCTACTGACTATATCAGTGGAGCTCTCCTCTAGTCTACTGGCTGTATCAGTGGAGCTCTCCTCTAGTCTAATGGCTGTTTCAGTGGAGCTCTCCTCTAGTCTACTGGCTGTATCAGTGAATCTATCCCCTAGTCTACTGGCTGTATCAGTGGAGCTCTCCTCTAGTCTACTGGCTGTATCAGTGGAGCTCTCCTCTAGTCTAATGGCTGTTTCAGTGGAGCTCTCCTCTAGTCTACTGGCTGTATCAGTGGAGCTCTCCCCTAGTCTACTGGCTGTATCAGTGGAGCTCTCATCTAGTCTACTGACTGTATAGGTGGAGCTCTGCTCTTCTCTACTGACTGTTTCTGTGGAGCTCTCCTCTAGTCTACTGGCTGTATCAGTGGAGCTCTCCTCTAGTCTAATGGCTGTTTCAGTGGAGCTCCCCTCTAGTCTACTGGCTGAATAAGTGGAGCTCTCCTCTAGTCTACTGACTGTATCAGTGGAGCTCTCCTCTAGTCTACTGGCTGTATCAGTGGAGCTCTCCTCTAGTCTACTGGCTGTATCAGTGGAGCTCTCCCCTAGTCTACTGGCTGTATCAGTGGAGCTCTCCTCTAGTCTACTGGCTGTATCAGTAAAGCTCTCCCCTAGTCTACTGGCTATATCAGTGGAGCTCTTCTCTAGTCTACTGCCTGTATCAGTGGAGCTTTCGTTTAGTCTACTGGCTGTTTCAGTGGAGCTCTCCTCTAGTCTACTGACTGTATCAGTGGACCTCTCTTCTAGTCTACTGGCTGTATCAGTGGAGCTCTCCCCTAGTCTACTGGCTATATCATTGGAGCTCTCCTCTAGTCTCCTGGCTGTATTAGTGGAGCTCTCCCCTCGTCTACTGGCTGTATCAGTGGAGCTCTCCTCTAGTCTACTGGCTGTATCAGTGGAGCTCTCCTCTAGTCTACTGGCTGTATCAGTGGAGCTCTCCCCTAGTCTACTGGCTATATCAGTGGAGCTATCCTCTAGTCTAATGGCTGTATCAGTGGAGCTCTCCTCTAGTCTACTGGCTGTTTCAGTGGAGCTCTCCTCTAGTCTACTGACTGTTTCAGTGGAGCTCTCCTCTAGTCTACTGACTGTATCAGTGGAGCTCTCCTCTAGTCTACTGGCTGTATCAGTGGAGCTTTTGTTTAGTCTACTGGCTGTTTCAGTGGAGCTCTCCTCTAGTCTACTGACTGTTTCAGTGGAGCTCTCCTCTAGTCTACTGACTGTATCAGTGGAGCTCTCCTCTAGTCTACTGGCTGTATCAGTGGAGCTTTCGTTTAGTCTACTGGCTGTTTCAGTGGAACTCTCCTCTAGTCTACTGGCTGTATCAGTGGAGCTCTCCCCTAGTCTACTGGCTGTATCAGTGGAGCTCTCCTCTAGTCTACTGGCTGTATCAGTGAAGCTCTCCCCTAGTCTACTGGCTATATCAGTGGAGCTCTCTTCTAGTCTACTGGCTGTATCAGTGAAGCTCTCCCCTAGTCTACTGGCTGTATCAGTGGAGCTCTCCTCTAGTCTACTGGCTGTTTCAGTGGAGCTCTCCTCTATTTTACTGACTGTATCAGTGGAGCTCTCTTCTAGTCTACTGGCTGTATCAGTGGAGCTCTCCTCTATTTTACTGAATGTATCAATGGAGCTCTCCCCTAGTCTACTGGCTGTATCAGTGGAGCTCTCCTCTAGTCGACTGGCTGTTTCAGTGGAGCTCTCCTCTATTTTACTGACTGTATCAGTGGAGCTCTCTTCTAGTCTACTGGCTGTATCAGTGGAGCTCTCCCCTAGTCTACTGGCTGTATCAGTGGAGCTCTCCCCTAGTCTAATGGCTGTATCAGTGGAGCTCTCCTCTAGTCTACTGGCTGTATCAGTGGAGCTTTCGTTTAGTCTACTGGCTGTTTCAGTGGAGCTCTCCTCTAGTCTACTGGCTGTATCAGTGGAGCTTTCGTTTAGTCTACTGGCTGTTTCAGTGGAACTCTCCTCTCATCTCCTGACTGTTTCAGTGGAGATCTCCTCTAGTCTACTGGTTGTTTCAGTGGAGCTCTCCTCTCATCTCCTCTCGTCTTACCGTTCATTACCGTAACCCTCAGGCACCAGTCCAGCAGACACAGACACCACTAGGCTCGAGATTCCGTAGCCAATCAGCAGCAGGTAACCGCTGTGAATGCTCTCTCTCTGGATGAGCTTGACCTGGCTCAGTTTGCGCACTAACAGAAAGAGCTGTAGAGCCTCCAGGTACATCCACACAAAGCTGGACAGGAAGAAGAAGTGCAGCACACCTGACAGCACTGCGCACAGCAGCTGTGAAAAACATAGCATCATCATCTTCATCATCATTATTAACATTACCATCATCACCATCATCACCCCCATCATCACCATCATCACCCCCATCATCACCATCATCATCACCATCATCACCCCCATCATCATCATCATCACCATCATCACCCCCATCATCACCCCCATCATCACCATCATCATCATCACCCCCACCATCATCCCCCCCATCATCATCATCACCCCCATCATCATCATCACCCCCACCATCATCACCCCCATCATCATCACCCCCATCATCACCATCATCATCATCATCATCATCACCACCATCATCATCATCACCATCACCATCACCCCCATCATCATCACCATCATCACCATCACCATCATCCCCCCCATCATCATCATCACCCCCATCATCACCATCATCATCATCATCATCACCATCATCATCACCATCATCATCTTCAAAACTATCATCATCTCCATAATTGTGCTCATTGATATCATATAATATATGTATGGTGAGGGAACGATTGATGGGGTCACACAGGAGAGCATCCATGTGGTTGGTGCTGTGGGTGGAGTACCTTGTGTGGGCGAATGTGTGAGAGGAACTGCTGCACCAGGAGGAAGAGCAGATGGCCCAGAAAAAGGCAGATGGAGAGGTGGAGGCGTGTTGTGTTGTTGACTTTAGGGTTCCATCTGCAGCAAATGAAGGTGAGGATAGCCAGAGCCAAGGACCCCATCCCCACTGATACTGCCACCAAGTTCACCAGCTCCAGGAGCCCGTCGTCCTGGAAACAGCCATCATTCCACTGATAAATCACATCTTTCTTCAACCAAATAATCTCTTATTCATCCAAAGGCTCAATGAGTGCCATATCCAGGGGCTAGTGGGGACTGGAATGACCGGCACCTTGTACTTGTACCCAGTGTGCAGGACTTCATATTGATTTGAGAGACATTCATGAGATTCATGTGCTAAAGTTAGCCTGTTCAGCGATAAAGTGCAGGAATCATCTTTACCTAAAATGTATTTCAGTAGGCTGTCGTGTCGAGACTGTACAGTTGCTTTTAATAGCCATAAGAAATCTGTCAGCTGGGTGAGGGAAACTAGGCTTGTTTTTCAGTTTATCAGGTTGTATTATGTTATGACTTTCTCTGCAACTTCATTGAATGTTTTGGCTCACTGGCGGTTGTTTATTTCTGTTCAGTGGATCTGCTGAACCAATGCAGGATGTTCATTTGTAAGATGCTAAATTTTATTGTAGGTTTTGTAGATTATGTCACAATTTTCAAAACACCTGTCACAACGTTACAATTAAGAAACCAAGCACAGAGACAACTCGGGAGACAAGAGGGGTGTACTATGCAACGAGATTAAGGGGATAGCGAGCTAAATTAAGCAAAATTTGAATGATACATGATGTATGAAGTTTAAAGATTTTAATGATACATGCTGTATGAAGTTTAAAGATTTTAATGATACATGCTGTATGAAGTTTAAAGATTTGAATGATACATGCTCTATGAAGTTTAAAGATTTGAATGATACATGCTGTATGACGTTTAAAGATTTTAATGATACATGCTGTATGAAGTTTAAAGTTTAGGAGCTCTAGAATGTAGAAATACAGTTACAATCAGTCACAATATAAATAAACTGTATGACTGAGAGTAGATTTATTTGTTAGAAGTCGTAAGGTCAATAAGGACTAACTAACGAATTTAACATCCACAATGAGCCGTTTGTTTTATTTGCAAAAGCTCTGCCTTAATAACAATGACTTCACTTTGGCAGGCCAGAAACAATCACACAGACAAAACTGAAAGAGTACAACACTGAATCAGGAACGTGTGAACAACGTAGAAAAAAACTAAATAATAAATGGCTGAGAGAACAAGCAAAAGAATCCTAAAAACCAAGCAAAGAGTGACCAAAGAAAGAAAGCTTAAATACAAAGAGTGACCAAAGAAAGAGAGCTTAAATACAAAGAGTGACCAAAGAAAGGGAGCTTAAATACAAAGAGTGACCAAAGAAAGAGCTTAAATACAAAGAGTGACCAAAGAAAGAGAGCTTAAATACGAAGGCCAAACAGGAGAACAGAACGAACTGAAGACAAAAACACCCCAATAATACAATCAAACACACACAGGGACACAGCACAGATAATACAATCAAACACACACAGGGACACAGCACAGCATAGATAATACAATCAAACACACACAGGGACACAGCACAGCATAGATAATACAATCAAACACACACAGGGAAACAGCACAGCAAAGATAATACAATCAAACACACACAGGGACACAGCACAGCAAAGATAATACAATCAAACACACACAGGGACACAGCACAGCATAGATAATACAATCAAACACACACAGGGACACAGCACAGCATAGATAATACAATCAAACACACACAGGGACACAGCAACGATAATACAATCAAACACACACAGGGACACAGCACAGCAAAGATAATACAATCAAACACACACAGGGACACAGCACAGCATAGATAATACAATCAAACACACACAGAGACACAGCACAGCAAAGATAATACAATCAAACACACACAGAGACACAGCACAGCAAAGATAATACAATCAAACACACACAGGGACACAGCACAGCATAGATAATACAATCAAACACACACAGAGACACAGCACAGCATAGATAATACAATCAAACACACACAGGGACACAGCACAGCATAGATAATACAATCAAACACACACAGGGACACAGCACAGCATAGATAATACAATCAAACACACACAGGGACACAGCATAGATAATACAATCAATACAGAGACGTAAACAGGGAGTGACAGATCAGAAGTAAACAAGCAGACAAAGGACAACTAGGAAAAACCGGAAAATATACAAGCCAGAATACAAACTAAGAATAAACAATACAAAATAACGATACAAATAACAGGCATTACTCAGATCCTTACACATAGATAATACAATCAAACACACACAAGGACACAGCATAGATAATACAATCAAACACACACAGGGACACAGCATTGATAATACAATCAAACACACACAGGGACACAGCATAGATAATACAATCAAACACACACAGGGACACAGCACAGCATAGATAATACAATCAAACACACACAGGGACACAGCACAGCAAAGATAATACAATCAAACACACACAGGGACACAGCACAGCATAGATAATACAATCAAACACACACAGGGACACAGCACAGCATAGATAATACAATCAAACACACACAGGGACACAGCACAGCATAGATAATACAATCAAACACGCAGAGACACAGCACAGCATAGATAATACAATCAAACACACACAGTGACAAATCATAGATAATACAATCAAACACACACAGAGACACAGTGCATCAAAAATAATACAAACACACACAGGGACACAGCACAGCAAAGATAATACAATCAAACACACACAGGGACACAGCACAGCAAAGATAATACAATCAAACACACACAGGGACACAGCACAGCATAGATAATACAATCAAACACACACAGGGACACAGCATAGATAATACAATCAAACACACACAGGGACACAGCACAGCATACATAATACAATCAAACACGCAGACACAGCACAGCATAGATAATACAATCAAACACAGACACAGCACAGCATAGATAATCCAATCAAACACACACAGGGACACAGCACAGCATAGATAATACAAACAAACACACACAGAGACACAGTGCATCAAAGATAATACAATCAAACACACACAGGGACACAGCACAGCAAAGATAATACAATCAAACACACACAGGGACACAGCACAGCAAAGATAATACAATCAAACACACAGGGACACAGCACAGCATAGATAATACAATCAAACACACACAGGGACACAGCATAGATAATACAATCAAACACACACAGGGAAACAGCACAGCATAGATAATACAATCAAACACACACAAGGACACAGCACAGCATAGATAATACAATCAAACACACACAGGGACACAGCACAGCATAGATAATACAATCAAACACACACAGGGACACAGCACAGATAATACAATCAAACACACACAGGGACACAGCATAGATAATACAATCAAACACACACAGGGACACAGCAAAGATAATACAATCAAACACACACAGGGACACAGCACAGCATAGATAATACAATCAAACACACACAGAGACACAGCACAGCAAAGATAATACAATCAAACACACACAGGGACACAGCATAGATAATACAATCAAACACACACAGAGACACAGCACAGCAAAGATAATACAATCAAACACACACAGGGACACAGCACAGCATAGATAATACAATCAAACACACACAGAGACACAGCACAGCATAGATAATACAATCAAACACACACAGGGACACAGCATAGATAATACAATCAAACACACACAGGGACACAGCATAGGTAATACAATCAAACACACACAGGGACACAGCACAGCATAGATAATACAATCAAACCCACACAGGGACACAGCACAGCAAAGATAATACAATCAAACACACACAGGGACACAGCACAGCATAGATAATACAATCAAACACACACAGGGACACAGCAAAGATAATACAATCAAACACACACAGGGACACAGTGCATCAAAGATAATACAATCAAACACACACAGGGACACAGCACAGCATAGATAATACAATCAAACACACACAGGGACACAGCATAGATAATACAATCAAACACACACAGGGACACAGCACAGTATAGATAATACAATCAAACACACACAGGGACACAGCAAAGATAATACAATCAAACACACACAGAGACACAGTGCATCAAAGATAATACAATCAAACACACACAGGGACACAGCACAGCATAGATAATACAATCAAACACACACAGGCACACAGCATAGATAATACAATCAAACACACACAGGGACACAGCATAGATAATACAATCAAACACACACAGAGACACAGCACAGCATAGATAATACAATCAAACACACACAGAGACACAGCACAGCATAGATAATACAATCAAACACACACAGGGACACAGCACAGCATAGATAATACAATCAAACACACACAGAGACACAGCACAGCATAGATAATACAATCAAACACACACAGGGACACAGCACAGCATAGATAATACAATCAAACACACACAGGGACACAGCATAGATAATACAATCAAACACGCAGAGACACAGCACAGCATAGATAATACAATCAAACACACACAGGGACACAGCACAGCATAGATAATACAATCAAACACACACAGAGACACAGCACAGCATAGATAATACAATCAAACACACACAGAGACACAGCACAGCATAGATAATACAATCAAACACACACAGGGACACAGCATAGATAATACAATCAAACACACACAGGGACACAGCATAGATAATACAATCAAACACACAGAGACACAGCACAGCATAGATAATACAATCAAACACACACAGGGACACAGCACAGCATAGATAATACAATCAAACACACACAGGGACACAGCACAGCATAGATAATACAATCAAACATGCAGAGACACAGCACAGCATAGACAATACAATCAAACACACACAGAGACACAGCACAGCATAGATAATACAATCAAACACACACAGGGACACAGCACAGCATAGATAATACAATCAAACACACACAGAGACACAGCACAGCATAGATAATACAATCAAACACACACAAGGACACAGCATAGATAATACAATCAAACACACACAGGGACACAGCATAGATAATACAATCAAACACACACAGGGACACAGCACAGCATAGATAATACAATCAAACACACACAGAGACACAGCACAGCATAGATAATACAATCAAACACACACAGGGACACAGCACAGCAAAGATAATACAATCAAACACACACAGGGACACAGCACAGCATAGATAATACAATCAAACACACACAGGGACACAGCACAGCATAGATAATACAATCAAACACACAGCGCATCAAAGATAATACAATCAAACACACACAGAGACACAGCACAGCATAGATAATACAATCAAACACACACAGAGACACAGCACAGCATAGATAATACAATAAAACAGACACAGGGACACAGCACAGCAAAGATAATACAATCAAACACACACAGAGACACAGCATAGATAATACAATCAAACACACACAGAGACACAGTGCATCAAAGATAATACAATCAAACACACACAGGGACACAGCACAGCACAGCATAGATAATACAATCAAACACACACAGGGACACAGCACAGCATAGATAATACAATCAAACACACACAGGGATACAGCACAGCATAGATAATACAATCAAACACACACAGAGACACAGTGCATCAAAGATAATACAATCAAACACACACAGGGACACAGCACAGCATAGATAATACAATCAAACACACACAGGGACACAGCACAGCATAGATAATACAATCAAACACGCAGAGACACAGCACAGCATAGATAATACAATCAAACACACACAGGGACACAGCATAGATAATACAATCAAACACACACAGAGACACAGTGCATCAAAAATAATACAAACACACACAGGGACACAGCACAGCAAAGATAATACAATCAAACATACACAGGGACACAGCACAGCATAGATAATACAATCAAACACACACAGGGACACAGCATAGATAATACAATCAAACACACACAGGGACACAGCACAGCATACATAATACAATCAAACACGCAGACACAGCACAGCATAGATAATACAATCAAACACAGACACAGCACAGCATAGATAATCCAATCAAACACACACAGGGACACAGCACAGCATAGATAATACAAACAAACACACACAGAGACACAGTGCATCAAAGATAATACAATCAAACACACACAGGGACACAGCACAGCAAAGATAATACAATCAAACACACACAGGGACACAGCACAGCAAAGATAATACAATCAAACACACAGGGACACAGCACAGCATGGATAATACAATCAAACACACACAGGGACACAGCATAGATAATACAATCAAACACACACAGGGACACAGCACAGCATAGATAATACAATCAAACACACACAGGGACACAGCACAGCATAGATAATACAATCAAACACACACAGGGACACAGCACAGCATAGATAATACAATCAAACACACACAGGGACACAGCACAGATAATACAATCAAACACACACAGGGACACAGCATAGATAATACAATCAAACACACACAGGGACACAGCACAGCAAAGATAATACAATCAAACACACACAGGGACACAGCACAGCATAGATAATACAATCAAACACACACAGAGACACAGCACAGCAAAGATAATACAATCAAACACACACAGGGACACAGCATAGATAATACAATCAAACACACACAGAGACACAGCACAGCATAGATAATACAATCAAACACACACAGGGACACAGCATAGATAATACAATCAAACACACACAGGGACACAGCATAGGTAATACAATCAAACACACACAGGGACACAGCACAGCATAGATAATACAATCAAACCCACACAGGGACACAGCACAGCAAAGATAATACAATCAAACACACACAGGGACACAGCACAGCATAGATAATACAATCAAACACACACAGGGACACAGCAAAGATAATACAATCAAACACACACAGGGACACAGCACAGCAAAGATAATACAATCAAACACACACAGAGACACAGTGCATCAAAGATAATACAATCAAACACACACAGAGACACAGTGCATCAAAGATAATACAATCAAACACACACAGGGACACAGCACAGCAAAGATAATACAATCAAACACACACGGGGACACAGCACAGCAAAGATAATACAATCAAACACACACAGGGACACAGCACAGCATAGATAATACAATCAAACACACACAGGGACACAGCATAGATAATACAATCAAACACACACAGGGACACAGCACAGCATAGTGTAGCGTCCCGCCACACTTTCCTCGAAATGGAAGGAATACGGAGAGACCAGATAAGTTCAACAAAGGTAAGTATTTTATTAAAGGTTTAAGGGTTCAGTTTAAAGGTTCACGGGTTAGGTCTGGGGGGCGTCGCCACGCTCCCCTCTTCCGTCTGTGAGGGGGAAATCAGCCGATGTCCCACCAATACAGAGCTCGTCAAACAGGGAGGGATCGGAGTCTTCACAGCCGTGAATGTCGGTTACCTCCGTGGGTTTCAGGGTAAATCCCACTAGTTTGATCGGTCGTTCCTTCGTCTGAGTCTCTGCCTTTTGCACGCCCTTTTCCTTCAGCAGATTCCAGTTTGCAGCGGCTCGGTCGCCCCCGAGCCTCTTCGGCGTGCTAAGGGAATCAAGGAAACAGGTTAGTGCAGAGAGTTCGTTTACATTGTATTTATTCGGTTTTCTCACGTGTCGGTTCTGACGTCCGCTTTCTCTGTGGCTGTCTCTCTTCTCTTCTGAGAGCATCAGGCGGCCTTATGTAGCCTGACTGCAGGTGTGGCAATTGCTCGCAGCTGTTTCGGTTCAGCTCCGATCTGATGGAATTATTGGTCGGAGCTGTCCTGGGTCCTGAACCCCTTACTGGTAGCGGAGTCTGCGGCTTACTCGGGTCTGTTCCACCGTGGGTTAACCTACTCCTGTCGCCCCATTGCCCTCTAGTGGCACCTGGCATAGGCGCAGCTGTAGCCCGGTTGCCACATATCCCCCTCCTTAGCTCTGACACCCGTGGCGGAGCGACTATTAGTCCGAGTTCCTCCCGTCTGGATAGGGCGTCTGCATTACCATTTTCCTTCCCCGGTCGGTGTTCCACCTGGAATCTGAAATTCTGTAGGGACAGAAACCACCGGGTTACTCGGGCGTTTTTACTTTTATTAGCCGCCATCCATTTGAGTGGGGCATGGTCGGTGACTAAGCGGAAATCCCGCCCCAGTAGATAATACTGAAATTTCTCTAGGGCCCACTTTACCGCTAGAGCTTCCAGTTCTACCGTGGCGTAGTTCTTTTCGTGGTTTAGCAGTCGGCGGCTGGCAAATATGAGGGGGTGTTCTACTCCGTCCTGGATCTGGGACAGTACGGCTCCGAGTCCGGTTCCGGATGCGTCGGTCTGCAAGACAAACTGGCACTGGTAATTTGGGGTAGCTAAAACAGGTTTAGACATGAGTACCTCCTTTAATTGTGTGAAGGACTTTTCCGTCTCTTCAGTCCAGCGGACTGTAGAGGGTTGACTGTTCTTCGTCAGGTCATGTAGTGGAGCGGCGATTGTGGCGAAGTGGGGGACGAACTGTCGGTAGTACCCCACTAAGCCAAGGAAGGTTCTCACCTGTTTTTTGGTTTTGGGTCGTGGCCAGGTCTCGATACTTTCCAGCTTGTTTGTCTGTGGTCTGACGCATCCTCGGCCCACCGTATGTCCCAGATAATTCGCCTCGATCAGTCCTAGTTGGCACTTTGCCGGGTTAGCCGTTAGTCCGGCTTTTCGTAAGGCCTGTAGTACCGCCCTGAGTCGGTCAAGGTGGCTTCTCCAGTCAGGACTATGGACAATTATGTCATCCAAGTAGGCCGCGGCATACTCACGATGGGGCCTCAGCACGATATCCATCATCCTCTGGAAGGTGGCCGGCGCTCCATGGACTCCGAATGGGAGGACCCGGTACTGGAAGAGGCCATCCGGGGTAGCGAAGGCGGTTTTCTCGCGAGCTCGGGGAGTCAGAGGTACCTGCCAATACCCTCGGGTGAGGTCCAGGGTGGAGATGAATTGGGCGGGGCCTAGTCTTTCGATAAGTTAATCTACCCGTGGCATTGGGTAGGCGTCGTACCTGGAGATCTCATTCAACTTTCTGAAGTCATTACAGAACCTCCAGCTCCCATTGGGCTTCGGTACTAGCACCACCGGGCTGGACCACGGGCTGTTGGATGGTTCGATTACCCCGAACCGCAACATCTCCTTCACTTCCTCCCGGATGGCCATACGTCTGGTTTCCGGGACCCGGTATGGTCGTAGCCTGACCCTCCTTCCAGGTTCTGTGATGATGTCGTGTTGGACGACGTGTGTTCGGCCGGGCTGTTCTGAGAACACATCCCTGAACCCATCGATGAGTTTCCTCAGATCCGTTTTCTGGTGGTGGGAGAGTTCTTCTCCCAGTGTCATTTCTGGAGCTTGAGGTTTCATCCTGGTGCTCATGAGCGCTTGTACGGGTTGTGGTATCGGGGTGACCCACCGTTTCAGGAGGTTCACGTGATACACCTTCTGCTCGACGCGGCGTCCCGTCTGCCTCACCCGGTAGTTGACGGGTCCCACCCGTTCCACCACTTCGTATGGTCCATGCCAGCGGGCGAGGAATTTGCATTCCGTCGTGGGGACTAGCACCATCACCTGGTCTCCTGGTTGGAATTCCCGTACCACTGCCCCTCGGTCGAACAGTCGTCTTTGTTCCCTCTGCGCCTCTGCCATGTGTTCGTTGACCAGGGGCCAGATCTTCCTCAGCCGATGCTCCATCGACTCGACGTGATCGATCAGGGTACGGTGTTGTGATGGACTTTGTTCCCAGGTCTCTCGCGCCAGATCGAGCAGTCCTCTGGGGTTCCGTCCGTAGAGTAGCTCGAATGGGGCGAACCCGGTAGATGCCTGTGGGACCTCTCGGACAGAAAATAATAGGTAAGGCAACAGTCGGTCCCAGTCCTTACCGTCGGCTTCAATCACCTTTCGTAGCATACTCTTCAATGTCCGGTTGAACCTCTCCACAAGGCCGTCGGTTTGGGGGTGGTATACCGAGGTCCGGACCTGGGTTACCTGCAGTAGTTGGCACATCTCGCGGAGAACCCGGGACATAAAACACGTGCCCTGATCGGTTAATATTTCTCGAGCGATGCCTACCCGACTGAATAGGAGGAAGAGCTCCCTGGCGATGGTCCTTCCTGTGGCAGTGCGCAGAGGGACTGCTTCGGGGTAACGGGTGGCGTAATCGACGATTACGAGGATATATTTGTGGCCCCGGCTGGACTTTGGGAGGGGTCCCACTATATCCATCGCAATGCGGTCGAAGGGGATGTCGATGATGGGCATCGGGATTAATGGAGCCCTGCTGGTGGGTCTTGGGCAATGCAGTTGGCACTGACTACACGCCCTGCAGTAGTCCTCCACGGCTTTCTTGATGCCCGGCCAGTAGAATCGTTGGGTGATTCTCTCCAGGGTTTTCTCGACCCCCAAGTGCGCCCCCAGGAGGTGAGTATGTCCCAGATATAGCACCCGGGTTACATGTGTCTTGGGGACTACCAGCTGTTCCACCGTCTCTCCTCGTACGCTGTGAACACGGTACAGAAGATTATTGCGTACGCAAAAGGTGGGAGTGTTTAGCCTACTCACCAGCTCAGGAGAGGGGTTCACTAAACTTCCCCGCCACACGTTGATCAGACTTTGATCTTCTAGCTGTGCTCGTCGGAAGTCCACGGGGAGTCGCTCGGTACTCGATTCGAACCCCGGTAGTGGAGGGAGTTGTTCCTCCTCCTGGAACGGGGCGGGGTTAGCATCTTCTTCCTCTGTCCCCCTCTCCCTTCTGGAGACGACAGGTTCTTGGCCACTCACCTCCCTCTCTCCCTCTGGCTCCGGGGTCTCGAACCCAGTCAGAGTGTCACTGGAATGGGGGGTCGGATCCCGGTGTGGGTCTTCCCTGGGCGTGGCGATCCATGCAGTTGGGGGCCTTAGTTTCCTCCGCATGGGGGTTCGCCTCTTCTCTGTACAGTCTGTGGAGCTGGACGGGTTCTCCCAATATTTTTTAAATAATGGACAGTCTCTCCCCAGGAGTACGGGTACTGGTAATCTCTCTACCACGGCGACTTTTAATGTACACGCCCCTCTCGGGCTACGAATTGTAATCGTACTGGTGGGATACGCCCTTTCATCCCCGTGGACACACCCCACCCTTACTTCTGCTCCCTTGGGTGGGTCTACTAGGCTGGCGTGTACCAGGGTAATGCCGCTCCCTGAGTCGAGGGTGGCCACCGTGTCCCTTCCAGCGATCGACACCGGAATCCTGGGGGGTGCCATATCCTTGTGGGCCCAGCAGGTGGTGACGTAGAGTGAGGAGGTGGCACGGTGCTCCCCTGTACGACTCTGGGTCGCCATTGACTCATCTTCGCCCGGACAGTCTCTGGCCAGGTGTCCCTTCCTTCCACACCCGAAGCACCGTCTCAGCGCCGGGTCTACTACAGGCTTTCCGGACGGTCGGGTCTGGATTCTCTGGTCGGGGTCCCGTTCCTCCTTTCTGTCCGGTCTATTTGTCGGGTTAGTTGGGGGTTTTCCCCCTTTTAGTAGGCGAGTGGTGGCGGAATGGTTCTCTAGCAGCTGGATCATCCCGTCCAGGGTTTGCGGCCCTTGTTCGGCGACGTATCGTTGAGCTGGTCGAGGTAGTGCCCGTACAGCTCGGTCTATGAGGATACGTTCTTTCCAATGGGGCCCCCCCCCTTCTTCGAGCCAGTTGTCCAGTAGTCGTCCCAACTTCATCAGTTGTGCTCTAGGGGGCGCCTCTGGGTCGAATGCCCATTCATGGAATTGTTGGGCTCGTTCCGCTAACCCGTACCCATAGTGAGCCAGGATCGCGGTCTGCAGGCTAGCGTAAGATGACACCTCGGATGGACCTAAATGATGGTAGGCCAAGAGCGCCTCCCCAGTTAAAAATGGGGCGAGGATGTGAGCCCACTCTGCCACTGGCCAGGCTTCGCGCTGGGCCGTTCTCTCGAAAATTTTGAGGTAGGTTTTAACATCATCTGTTTCTGTCATCTTTAACAGTACATCTCTGGGTCTCCGCCCCGTCGTTCGGCCCGTATTCTGCTTACATAATTCGGCCATGGCGGCCTGAAGCATGCCTTGGGAGGTGGCAATGCTCCATAGGGCTTCCTCTATTCGGGGTTGGGCAGCAGGGCTTCTCTCTCCGTTCGCCGTCGCTTCCATTTCTTCTGTAAGGATAGATTGTAAATGTTTAGCTGATAGGCGACGTTTTACCTGTCGCGTCGGCTTCGTCGGACTAATCTTCTCCTGGAGTGAGGGGATCGCTATGCCCGCATTCTCCACCATATGTAGCGTCCCGCCACACTTTCCTCGAAATGGAAGGAATACGGAGAGACCAGATAAGTTCAACAAAGGTAAGTATTTTATTAAAGGTTTAAGGGTTCAGTTTAAAGGTTCACGGGTTAGGTCTGGGGGGCGTCGCCACGCTCCCCTCTTCCGTCTGTGAGGGGGAAATCAGCCGATGTCCCACCAATACAGAGCTCGTCAAACAGGGAGGGATCGGAGTCTTCACAGCCGTGAATGTCGGTTACCTCCGTGGGTTTCAGGGTAAATCCCACTAGTTTGATCGGTCGTTCCTTCGTCTGAGTCTCTGCCTTTTGCACGCCCTTTTCCTTCAGCAGATTCCAGTTTGCAGCGGCTCGGTCGCCCCCGAGCCTCTTCGGCGTGCTAAGGGAATCAAGGAAACAGGTTAGTGCAGAGAGTTCGTTTACATTGTATTTATTCGGTTTTCTCACGTGTCGGTTCTGACGTCCGCTTTCTCTGTGGCTGTCTCTCTTCTCTTCTGAGAGCGTCAGGCGGCCTTATGTAGCCTGACTGCAGGTGTGGCAATTGCTCGCAGCTGTTTCGGTTCAGCTCCGATCTGATGGAATTATTGGTCGGAGCTGTCCTGGGTCCTGAACCCCTTACTGGTAGCGGAGTCTGCGGCTTACTCGGGTCTGTTCCACCGTGGGTTAACCTACTCCTGTCGCCCCATTGCCCTCTAGTGGCACCTGGCGTAGGCGCAGCTGTAGCCCGGTTGCCACAATAGATAATACAATCAAACACACACAGGGACACAGCACAGCATAGATAATACAATCAAACACACACACAGAGACACAGCACAGCATAGATAATACAATCAAACACACACAGGGACACAGCACAGCAAAGATAATACAATCAAACACACACAGGGACACAGCATAGATAATACAATCAAACACACACAGGGACACAGCATAGATAATACAATCAAACACACACAGGGACACAGCACAGCATAGATAATACAATCAAACACACACAGGGACACAGCACAGCATAGATAATACAATCAAACACACACAGGGACACAGCACAGCATAGATAATACAATCAAACACACACAGAGACACAGCATAGATAATACAATCAAACACACACAGGGACACAGCACAGCAAAGATAATACAATCAAACACACACAGGGACACAGCACAGCATAGATAATACAATCAAACACACACAGGGACACAGCACAGCATAGATAATACAATCAAACACACACAGGGACACAGCACAGCATAGATAATACAATCAAACACACACAGGGACACAGCATAGATAATACAATCAAACACACACAGAGACACAGCACAGCATAGATAATACAATCAAACACACACAGGGACACAGCACAGCATAGATAATACAATCAAACACACACAGGGACACAGCATAGATAATACAATCAAACACACACAGAGACACAGTGCATCAAAGATAATACAATCAAACACACACAGGGACACAGCACAGCATAGATAATACAATCAAACACACACAGGGACACAGCACAGCATAGATAATACAATCAAACACACACAGGGACACAGCATAGATAATACAATCAAACACACACAAAGACACAGCACAGCATAGATAATACAATCAAACACACACAGAGACACAGCACAGCATAGATAATACAATAAAACACACACAGGGACACAGCACAGCAAAGATAATACAATCAAACACACACAGAGACACAGCATAGATAATACAATCAAACACACACAGAGACACAGTGCATCAAAGATAATACAATCAAACACACACAGGGACACAGCATAGATAATACAATCAAACACACACAGGGACACAGCACAGCATAGATAATACAATCAAACACACACAGGGACACAGCACAGCATAGATAATACAATCAAACACACACAGAGACACAGTGCATCAAAGATAATACAATCAAACACACACAGGGACACAGCACAGCATAGATAATACAATCAAACACACACAGGGACACAGCACAGCATAGATAATACAATCAAACACGCAGAGACACAGCACAGCATAGATAATACAATCAAACACACACAGACACAGCACAGCATAGATAATACAATCAAACACACACAGGGACACAGCACAGCATAGATAATACAATCAAACACACACAGGGACACAGCATAGATAATACAATCAAACACACACAGAGACACAGTGCATCAAAGATAATACAATCAAACACACACAGGGACACAGCACAGCATAGATAATACAATCAAACACACACAGGGACACAGCACAGCATAGATAATACAATCAAACACACACAGGGACACAGCATAGATAATACAATCAAACACACACAAAGACACAGCACAGCATAGATAATACAATCAAACACACACAGAGACACAGCACAGCATAGATAATACAATAAAACACACACAGGGACACAGCACAGCAAAGATAATACAATCAAACACACACAGAGACACAGCATAGATAATACAATCAAACACACACAGAGACACAGTGCATCAAAGATAATACAATCAAACACACACAGGGACACAGCACAGCATAGATAATACAATCAAACACACACAGGGACACAGCACAGCATAGATAATACAATCAAACACACACAGGGACACAGCACAGCATAGATAATACAATCAAACACACACAGAGACACAGTGCATCAAAGATAATACAATCAAACACACACAGGGACACAGCACAGCATAGATAATACAATCAAACACACACAGGGACACAGCACAGCATAGATAATACAATCAAACACGCAGAGACACAGCACAGCATAGATAATACAATCAAACACACACAGACACAGCACAGCATAGATAATACAATCAAACACACACAGGGACACAGCATAGATAATACAATCAAACACACACAGAGACACAGTGCATCAAAAATAATACAATCAAACACACACAGGGACACAGCACAGCAAAGATAATACAATCAAACACACACAGGGACACAGCAAAGATAATACAATCAAACACACACAGGGACACAGCACAGCATAGATAATACAATCAAACACACACACAGGGACACAGCACAGCATAGATAATACAATCAAACACGCAGAGACACAGCACAGCATAGATAATACAATCAAACACACACAGACACAGCACAGCATAGATAATACAATCAAACACACACAGGGACACAGCACAGCATAGATAATACAAACAAACACACACAGAGACACAGTGCATCAAAGATAATACAATCAAACACACACAGGGACACAGCACAGCAAAGATAATACAATCAAACACACACAGGGACACAGCACAGCAAAGATAATACAATCAAACACACACAGGGACACAGCATAGATAATACAATCAAACACACACAGGGACACAGCATAGATAATACAATCAAACACACACAGGGACACAGCACAGCATAGATAATACAATCAAACACACACAGGGACACAGCACAGCATAGATAATACAATCAAACACACACAGGGACACAGCACAGCATAGATAATACAATCAAACACACACAGGGACACAGCATAGATAATACAATCAAACACACACAGGGACACAGCATAGATAATACAATCAAACACACACAGGGACACAGCACAGCATAGATAATACAATCAAACACACACAGGGACACAGCATAGATAATACAATCAAACACACACAGGGACACAGCACAGCATAGATAATACAATCAAACACACACAGGGACACAGCACAGCATAGATAATACAATCAAACACACACAGGGACACAGCATAGATAATACAATCAAACACACACAGGGACACAGCATAGATAATACAATCAAACACACACAGGGACACAGCACAGCATAGATAATACAATCAAACACACACAGGGACACAGCATAGATAATACAATCAAACACACACAGGGACACAGCATAGATAATACAATCAAACACACACAGGGACACAGCACAGCAAAGATAATACAATCAAACACACACAGGGACACAGCATAGATAATACAATCAAACACACACAGAGACACAGCACAGCATAGATAATACAATCAAACACACACAGGGACACAGCATAGATAATACAATCAAACACACACAGGGACACAGCATAGATAATACAATCAAACACAAACAGGGACACAGCATAGATAATACAATCAAACACACACAGGGACACAGCACAGCATAGATAATACAATCAAACACACACAGGGACACAGCACAGCATAGATAATACAATCAAACACACACAGGGACACAGCACAGCAAAGATAATACAATCAAACACACACAGGGACACAGCACAGCATAGATAATACAATCAAACACACACAGGGACACAGCATAGATAATACAATCAAACACACACAGAGACACAGCACAGTGTAACCCTTCTATGGAATATAAGAGTAGCTTACAGTATAATAATAATCACTAGATATAATAGGGACCAGTATCAGAAGCTCTAATCTCTTAAGAGCCAGTATTCGATCATCAATAATGAGTCAGGACAACAAGTTTGCATGAACCAATTATATTCTCTCTTTTTACAGAATTGGAATTAGAGTAATGTTATAACAACAAAATAAAAGTGGCCACAAAACAAAATAAAAGTGGCCGCAAAACAAAACCCTCTGCGCAGAGTATAGTATGAAGTAGTATAGTCCAATACGTTGGGGCCCATTCAAGTGTGTCAGTGTCCTACCAGACCGGAAGCAGTGGAACGATCTCACAGTCACATCAATCTCACAGTGTCCAATCTCTGGCTCGCCACCCAGCACGCACTGGGAATCTGGGAATCTGTCAAGGCTCGCTGGGATCCGGATCTGTCGACGTGGGTAGACCTCCGATGTGGGATCTTCTACTGGCAGTGGACAAGGCTCCAAAGCTTTTCCAAATAAACCAAAAACCTGATCTATAATCAGACCAGACCAACCCAAGAATTCAAATTAGATTCACATATTGTCAACATGAATCGTATCTGGCTTTAGATTCAGTATGAATTATCACCAAATAAAAATACTGCAATTATATAATCTAAAATCTAAATCATGTCTCAAAGTGTCAGTTATACAACAGAATAGTATCAATTTGAATCTCCATCCAAATATTCAAGTATGAATCTTCAAGTATCAAAAATGTAATCACATCAATAACCATAAAACAGATTATAGTATTCTAAAACCAAGGTTACTGTAATAGCAAAAGTATAATGGTACTATATATATATAAAAATAAAAATAAAAATAAAACTAGTCTTCCCATCACAATAGTAGTGCAATTCAGAGGCATAAAGACATTTGTGTGCTTAAAAAAAAATAAAACTAGTCTTCCCATCACAATAGTAGTGCAATTCAGAGGCATAAAGACATTTGTGTGCTTTAGCTACCCCTCCCTGCCCGGCCGGTACAGTAGAGAGGAACTCACAAAAAAATTGGTCTCTTCAAATCACCCTAAACCTAATATAATATATATTCAATTTGAACAGTTGTGCTAAATGACTATAGCCATCAACAGTATGGCTGAATAGCTATCACCTCTTCCCTAACCCACAGGCGAACTCATTAGCATTTCAATAGAAACCCTACTAGCATTGTTATGCTAAATACACCTGCTAACGATCTGCTAGAAATCTCTATATCTAGGTAAACACACACCCAGTTAGCATGATGCTAGCTGTTGGTTCATCCATCACTTAGCTAGGTTAGCATGACTCACCGCTGAGAACTGTATCACCGTAGCTAACTCACTGGGCGATCGAGGCTGTTGCATCAATGGACCACGAGCTGTGCTCTACAAGGTGCAATTTAAATAATACATGAACAAAACTTGCTAGACAACGTCAAGTTAATAGTTTAACTTTGTTTGGATGATTGTTTTTTTTCATTCTCACCAAGCGGATGATAATGGATAGTTGTGAACATCAAGGTGGAATCAAGGCTTAATCAAGATGCGACCTCTGTCTTCCAAGTTAGCGCAGGAAAAGAATGCGTGAAATCAACATCCCCCTTAGGGCGACCTCTACCCGGAAGTTAACCCTCCGTGGTAATTCTGTGGATTTTAATAATATTAAATCATGCTTTTTATATAAATCGTTTTTAAAAGAGGAACTAATTAAATCTTTTAACTACCTTATGAATTATATTTAAATAATAATAAGACCAATGTTTTTCTAAGGGAAAATAATATAACAGGGGCTTGTCATTTGTAAGCCTGGGCTACACTTTCCCCCCTTGAACTCATGTACGTCCCTGTACATGGTCACTCAAGAACTGGTGTTATACCACTTAACTTTCAGACAAGTAACTACAATCATTGTCTTTCAGGGACTCAATAAAGGCTGAGCTTAGGTCTTGGAGGAATGATTTAACAAATGTGACTAAGGGGTTGCCTAGTTCAGGATAGGTAAGTTTTCCCGGGGGTTGATGATTCCTCTCTGATCTCCTGACAGGGATATCTGTTTCCTCTTTGCTTGGTGTCTTAATTTCTGCGGTCTCATCCTTTCCTTCCTCTTCAGATTCTCCACTCCCAGCACTATCCTTGTCCTCGTTATTCTCTGGCAGGTCTAAGGGAAGTGGGAGCTGATCATCCTGGATATCTGGGTATTCATCTGCAGAACGCTCATTGTCAGGTAAGTTGCTTTCTTTTGTAGGATATTCGGTGTCATCTACTTGTTCTAACGATGTGACTATTCCAGTGGGTAAGTACTCTGTCTCAGTGTCACCCTGATGGATGTTGGGCTCAAGGAGTGTCAGGGGACTATCTGAAGTACTACCAGACATGTCAGGTGGTTTGTCAAATTCGGGAGTGCTATCTATATTCTGAGCATCTACAGGACTCTCAACAGGACAGACACCTGGAGATTCAGTATGGTGTGTATTCTGCTCGGTAGGTATAGTTGGGTCTGGGTTCTCAGGGACTGCAGGGATTGGAACATCTGGGTAGACTGGAATGAATTCATCATCCTCCTCCTCTGATGAGTGGCCTTCCTCTGCAGCAGGACTCGCACGGGTTACTGGCCTGCGCCTCAAGGGCTTCTGGGCAGGAGCACTGTTTTCCTCTGTAGGCAGGTATCCACATGGAAGTAGTAAGTCCCTGTGTAACGTCCTCAGTGGACCATCCTTGTTTTCTGGTTTGACTGTGTAAACCGGGAGGGTGCCTGCTCGCCTCACCACCACATGGACAGTCGATTCCCATTTGTCAGAAATTTTATGTTTGCCTCGAATGCGGACATTCCTGATCAGTACTCGATCTCCAGCTTCCAGGTCTGAGGCAGTTACACGCCTGTCATATCTCGTTTTGTTCTTGTGTGCTATCTTTGCAGCATTCTCCATGGCTACCTTGTAGCTCTCTTCGAGATGTGACTTGAGGTTCTTCACGTACTCGGAGTGTGATGTCTGTCGACCCTCTCGCACTGGCAAGTTAAACGCCAGATCAACCGGCAGGCGAGGCCGGCGCCCAAAGAGCAGCTCATATGGTGTGAACCCTGTCACCTCGTTCCTAGTGCAGTTGTAGGCGTGGACCAGGGGTTTTACGAAATCACGCCATCGAGATTTCTCTTGGTCTTGCAGTGTGCCTAGCATGTTGAGTAAGGTGCGATTAAATCGCTCTACGGGGTTACCCCTAGGGTGGTATGGGGTCGTCCTTACTTTGTGTATGCCAGCCACCTGGCAGAGCTCCTTTATCGTGCGGGATTCGAAATCGGGTCCCTGGTTGCTATGTAGTTTTTCAGGGATCCCATATGGCACCATAAAGTTCTCCCACAGACACTTCGCTACTGTGCGTGCTTTTTGGTTAGGTGTAGGAATAGCAACCGCAAATTTGGTGAAGTGATCTGTGATCACAAGTATGTCTTTGGTCCCACTTCTGTCAGGTTCGAGAGAGAGAAAGTCCATACAGAGGAGCTCAAGGGGTCGTGTGGTGTTAATGTTGACCAAAGGCGCAGCTCTCTCAGGTTGTGCCTTTCTCCGCACGCACCTGCCACATGTTTTGACTTTCCTCTCCACATCTATGGCCATCCTTGGCCAGTAGAATCTGGTCCTCACAAGATCCATTGTACGGTCAACGCCCATCTGACCCATGTGGTCATGCAGGCTGGTCAGGACTGTGTCACGATACCGGGCTGGAAGTACAAGCTGGTAAGTTGTCTGGGATTCCACTTGGCGTCTTCTGTACAAGATGTTATTGAGGAGCTCAAGGCGATTCAGTTCTCTGAGCAAGAGCGGGAGGTCAGGGAGTTCATTTCGCAAGGTGGGGGGCGGTTTGTCCCCGTGCTCGATCTGACGAATGACATGTTTGATACATTGGTCAGTTCTTTGTTCTTTCACTAGCTCTGCCTCTGTTAGGTGGGGAATAGTTGGCAGCCCCCCGAGCTGGTCTTCCTGCCCATAGCTGTCAGGCACAGCATCAGCAGAAACGGCAAGAGCTTCGACCAGGGCAACACCATCGGCACCACCCTTGTTATCATGACTGGCGCTGTAGACGAGCTGCCTCTCACAGATTGCTTGCACTACAGCTTGATCTACTGCATCTATATTTTCTGGATCTGAGAGGTGATCTTGGGTGAACTGTCGTATGCGTTCCATCTCTTTTTGAGATTTGAGATCATTTGACAACTTCCCGTGAGGTCTGCGAGATAGTCCATCTGCATCACCATTCTGTCTTCCAGGACGGTAGAGAAGCTTGAAAGAGAATGTGGATAGTGCTGCCAGCCATCTGTAGCTTGTTGCATCTAGTTTCGCTGAGGTGAGTATGTATGTCAGCGGGTTACTGTCGGTTACGACAGTGAAGTGGTTGCCGTAGAGGTAATCACTAAGCTTTTCAGTCACTGACCATTTGAGTGCTAAAAATTCCAACTTATGTGCTGGATAGCGGTTCTCACTCCGTGACAGCCCTCTGCTTGCATAGGCTACGACTCTAAGCTGGCCCTCCTGCTCCTGATACAAGACGGCACCGAGCCCGGTGGTGCTGGCATCGGTATGGAGTACATAGGGCTTCTGAGGGTCAGCGTAGCCCAGCACAGGGGCGGTGGTGAGGCTGTGGATGACTTGCTCGAAGGCTCGCTGGCAATCAGGTGTCCAGCGATCCCCAAAGCGCTCCTTGGGGTTGTGGTACTGACCTGCTTTCTCTTTGGTTTTAGATTTCTTGTGGGGAGGCGGGTACCCAGATGTTAGGATGTGGAGGGGCTTGACGATGTTTGAGTAGCCCTTCACGAACCTCCTATAGTACCCGGTGAACCCAAGGAAAGATCTCAACTCCCGCAGGGTCTGGGGAACAGGCCAAGTCTTGAGAGCCGCGATTTTCTCCGGATCAGTCTCTACCCCATTCCTGGAGACCACGTGCCCGAGGTAGCGCACCGACGTCTGGAAGAAGACACACTTCTCTGGGGATAGCTTCAACCCGAACTCTCTGAGGCGAGTGAGCACCTTCATCAATCTTGTCTCGTGCTCCTCCAGGGTTTTTGAGAAGACTATTATGTCATCAAGGAAGACTAGCGCGTCCTTCAGATGCATGTCTCCCATGCACTTCTCCATCAATCTCTGGAACGTGCTGGGCGCGTTCGTCACTCCTTGAGGCATGCGGTTAAATTCCCAGAACCCGAGAGGGCACACAAAAGCAGTCTTCGGTTTATCTGCTTCCTCGACCTCGATTTGGTAGAACCCTGATTTTAGATCGAGGACCGAGAACCACTGGGAGCCGCTGAGCGCTGAGAATGTATTCTCCAGCTTCGGGAGGGTGTAGGCGTCCTTGATGGTCTGGAGATTGAGACGCCTGTAGTCGATGCACAACCGGATTGTGTTGTTCTTTTTCCTGACCACCACTATAGGAGATGCAAAGGGCGACTCTGACTCCCTGATGACTCCCTCGTCAAGAAGCTCTTGGATGTGTTTCCGTACAGCCGCTATGTCCTGCGGGTGGATTGGTCGAGCGCGCTGCTTGAAAGGAGTTTCATCTGAGAGGGTTATGTGGTGTTTTACCTTCTCTGTTCTGCCGAAGTCTAGGTCGTGTTGCGCAAACACGTCAGGCATGTTGTTGAGCTGCTGAGTGATGCGCTCTTTCCACTCTGATGGGACTGGGGACTCACCAAAATTAAAGCTCATGCTAGACTCTTGGGATGTCTGACTCTCTGGTGGCCTTCGGAGTGGCTCTGTGGGTTCTGTCTGCTTAACTACACTATGCTCCTTCAATAAGACACTCTGATAAGCACTGATCTCAGCTAGTGTACGTTTTGCAGGAATTACTATATCATGGTCGGACTCGTTACTGATAACGACAGGTATCTTATAGGGTTTCAGCTGAGGGAAATCTACTAAGCCAGCTTTAACTAACAAGCCACCTGGCAAGGGGGATGAAGAAGGATACTCAATGATAACTGACTTCTCACCCTGAATATCACTAGCAAGAGCTAGTCCCTCGACTACTACGGTTCTACCAGCTGGAATGACTTGGGAGTCCCTGCCCGGCATCTTCACAAGGCCATGGTGACTGTCGGCGGCCCGCTTTTGTCTCAGCTCTAGGACTTTGAAAACTACTTTGTAGCCATGCGGGATGGGCCTAGGATGGCTCATTTCAGTTTCAGAGTAGATATCGAACAGTATGTCAAGAGTATTAGTGCCTATCAACATGAGAGACTGTGAGGTGTCTGGGACGACTAAGGCGAGTGTGTTCACATCTATCGGCACTCCAGTAAAGTCTTCTGGGAATGTTACTGTCATTTCTATGTAGCCAAAGTAAGGCACAGATTGTCCGTTCGCCCCCTCCACCTCTAAGAGATCGTGCAGTGGCTTAATCTCTTGCCTTGAGAAGTGCTGTTCATAGAATGTCCGGGGTACTGTTGTAACTTGTGAGCCCGAGTCAAGTATACAGTTAACCTCTTCACCTTTCACTGTCACCTGGGCTGTACTCTTGAAGCTAACTAATCGCTTTGGAAGTTTAAAAGGGATGGCTCTATCTGACTGTTCAAGGCTCGAGCATACTTGAGCTTTGGCTCTCCTATCTACATGAGGGACGCTGTTGACTCTCCTCAGTTCCCGTCTGTCCCACGACAGAAACTGTTAGTCGTTTAAAGGTGAGTCTGAGTTCTCTTGCGCTTCCCACTTGCGCCGCCTCTCCTCAAGCTGCTTCCTCTTTTCAGCCACTAGAGCGGGGTTCGCTGGGTCGGAGCACGCTGAGGCAATGTGGCCGTTCTCCCCGCAGTTGAAACAGTACCAGGGTCTAGGTCTATTTGTCTGTTCCTCTTTTGTCTGTCTTGGCTTGTATGATTTTGAATCATCTTGTCTTGCTACTCTGCTCTGGGCTTTCCCTGCCCCTCCTTTGTTATTGTCTCCCCTTGCCCCTTTTTCCCTTTTCTGACTCATAAAAGAGGTTAGCTGACTCTGCAGACTAGCTACCTGCTTCCTAAGGTCCTCAACGGGGTTAGGACAGCTCTCATGCCCCTCCTCTAACTCCGCCTCCTCTGACTTCGCGCAAGCACACGCCATGCGGGACTCAACATGGATTCGTTGCTTCGTGGTACCGACGTGGTTCTTCATACGAGTGGCTTTTGCCTGCTGTCGGTCTTCCTCCGTGCGGAGCAACAGCAAGAGATCTGAGAATGGAGGTGGACTGCTTTTCTTTTGCTCAAGTTGCAGATTCAAGAGCAGAGCGTTGTCCCAGCACCCCCTACAGAACTGCTTAAGGAGGTGTTTGTCTACTTCACCTGGCGCAACTCCACCTCTCTTTATGGCTTGGGTTAGTACTAGCTGCAACCGATGGAGATAAGTGGAGGGTTTCTCACCTGGATCCTGGAGGGTATTCATGAACCGAGCGAACAGCTCCTCCCCATCCTCAACAGTACCAAAGGCTGCGTCAAGCTGCCGCAGGTAGGCTACAGGGGGTGATTCGGGGCGAAGCGCCTTGACTACTTCGGCCGCTGGCGGGAGCAGACTCTCAAGGATCTTCCTGGATATTTGAAGATGGGACATGCTGGGATCGTTTAAAAGCAGCTCGATGTGTGAGCGCCAAGTATCGTAGTCAGTTTCATTATTGGGTCTGGGAGTCTTTCCGGAGAAGGAGCGAAGCCTAATCGAAGGCTGTAGCTGCGGAGCAGCATTCTCCCTCCGTACTATATGCTCTACCACGACCTTCTGTATCTCTGGTGGGTTCAAGTCTCTTACCGAGAGGGATGAGGCTCTCCTCTCTTGCACAATGGGAACTGGATCAGTGACACCCATGTTATTGCTGATCTGAGGAGTGTCTGAGAGCGAGTAACGGAGCTCTGGATCTTCCTGGGTGACAGGCTGCGGGGTTGAGACTGTGGTCTCAACGTGTGCAGCGTCAGGTTCTGCGGCTATGGGTTGCATAGTTTCAATGTCCTCGCTCATCCGGGACATCATCTCTCTCAACACTTCCCCATACTCTCTGCCGCTTAGCTTGGCTAAGCCCCTTAGCTCAGCTAGGTATGTCTTTGCTACATTAGCAGTGTATGCGCTGCCTAGTGCCTTTACCTCATAGATGGCTCCGGGGTCACCCTGCACTGCTAACTCATGAGGTAAAAGTGGCTCTAAACTTTCTAAAGCCCGGCCACTTGAAAACTCGACGATCAGGTTTTGGTAAAACTCAGATGAGACATCGCTAACGAGAAGGACTCTTTCAAAAGGACTATACTCCTTAAGGAAGTCAATGACCTGTTCTTGCTGATCTGCTACCTCGGTCACCCCACTAACTATAACTGCATTTGGGATCTTAATGCCCGACTTCTGTATAAAGTCCATATCGATTATGATTTCAATATTGATGTTCAAATTACTGGCTCCTGGCTGGCTTGCCACTTCTGTAACCCTTCTATGGAATATAAGAGTAGCTTACAGTATAATAATAATCACTAGATATAATAGGGACCAGTATCAGAAGCTCTAAACTCTTAAGAGCCAGTATTCGATCATCAATAATGAGTCAGGACAACAAGTTTGCATGAACCAATTATATTCTCTCTTTTTACAGAATTGGAATTAGAGTAATGTTATAACAACAAAATAAAAGTGGCCACAAAACAAAATAAAAGTGGCCGCAAAACAAAACCCTCTGCGCAGAGTATAGTATGAAGTAGTATAGTCCAATACGTTGGGGCCCATTCAAGTGTGTCAGTGTCCTACCAGACCGGAAGCAGTGGAACGATCTCACAGTCACATCAATCTCACAGTGTCCAATCTCTGGCTCGCCACCCAGCACGCACTGGGAATCTGGGAATCTGTCAAGGCTCGCTGGGATCCGGATCTGTCGACGTGGGTAGACCTCCGATGTGGGATCTTCTACTGGCAGTGGACAAGGCTCCAAAGCTTTTCCAAATAAACCAAAAACCTGATCTATAATCAGACCAGACCAACCCAAGAATTCAAATTAGATTCACATATTGTCAACATGAATCGTATCTGGCTTTAGATTCAGTATGAATTATCACCAAATAAAAATACTGCAATTATATAATCTAAAATCTAAATCATGTCTCAAAGTGTCAGTTATACAACAGAATAGTATCAATTTGAATCTCCATCCAAATATTCAAGTATGAATCTTCAAGTATCAAAAATGTAATCACATCAATAACCATAAAACAGATTATAGTATTCTAAAACCAAGGTTACTGTAATAGCAAAAGTATAATGGTACTATATATATATATATAAATAAAAATAAAACTAGTCTTCCCATCACAATAGTAGTGCAATTCAGAGGCATAAAGACATTTGTGTGCTTAAAAAAAAATAAAACTAGTCTTCCCATCACAATAGTAGTGCAATTCAGAGGCATAAAGACATTTGTGTGCTTTAGCTACCCCTCCCTGCCCGGCCGGTACAGTAGAGAGGAACTCACAAAAAAATTGGTCTCTTCAAATCACCCTAAACCTAATATAATATATATTCAATTTGAACAGTTGTGCTAAATGACTATAGCCATCAACAGTATGGCTGAATAGCTATCACCTCTTCCCTAACCCACAGGCGAACTCATTAGCATTTCAATAGAAACCCTACTAGCATTGTTATGCTAAATACACCTGCTAACGATCTGCTAGAAATCTCTATATCTAGGTAAACACACACCCAGTTAGCATGATGCTAGCTGTTGGTTCATCCATCACTTAGCTAGGTTAGCATGACTCACCGCTGAGAACTGTATCACCGTAGCTAACTCACTGGGCGATCGAGGCTGTTGCATCAATGGACCACGAGCTGTGCTCTACAAGGTGCAATTTAAATAATACATGAACAAAACTTGCTAGACAACGTCAAGTTAATAGTTTAACTTTGTTTGGATGATTGTTTTTTTTCATTCTCACCAAGCGGATGATAATGGATAGTTGTGAACATCAAGGTGGAATCAAGGCTTAATCAAGATGCGACCTCTGTCTTCCAAGTTAGCGCCGGAAAAGAATGCGTGAAATCAACATCCCCCTTAGGGCGACCTCTACCCGGAAGTTAACCCTCCGTGGTAATTCTGTGGATTTTAATAATATTAAATCATGCTTTTTATATAAATCGTTTTTAAAAGAGGAACTAATTAAATCTTTTAACTACCTTATGAATTATATTTAAATAATAATAAGACCAATGTTTTTCTAAGGGAAAATAATATAACAGGGGCTTGTCATTTGTAAGCCTGGGCTACAACAGCATAGATAATACAATCAAGCACACACAGGGACTCAGCACAGCAAAGATAATACAATCAAACACACACAGAGACACAGTGCATCAAAGATAATACAATCAAACACACACAGGGACACAGCATAGATAATACAATCAAACACACACAGGGACACAGCATAGATAATACAATCAAACACACACAGGGACACAGCATAGATAATACAATCAAACACACACAGGGACACAGCACAGCATAGATAATACAATCAAACACACACAGGGACACAGCATAGATAATACAATCAAACACACACAGGGACACAGCATAGATAATACAATCAAACACACACAGGGACACAGCACAGCAAAGATAATACAATCAAACACACAGAGACACAGCACAGCATAGATAATACAAACACACACAGAGACACAGTGCATCAAAGATAATACAATCAAACACACACAGGGACACAGCACAGCATAGATAATACAATCAAACACACACAGGGACACAGCACAGCATAGATAATACAATCAAACACACACCGGGACACAGCAAAGATAATACAATCAAACACACACAGGGACACAGCACAGCATAGATAATACAATCAAACACACACAGACACAGCACAGCATAGATAATACAATCAAACACACACAGGGACACAGCATAGATAATACAATCAAACACACACAGGGACACAGCATAGATAATACAATCAAACACACACAGACACAGCACAGCATAGATAATACAATCAAACACACACAGGGACACAGCATAGATAATACAATCAAACACACACAGGGACACAGCACAGCATAGATAATACAATCAAACACACAGACACAGCACAGCATAGATAATACAATCAAACACACACAGAGACACAGCACAGCATAGATAATACAATCAAACACACACAGGGACACAGCACAGCAAAGATAATACAATCAAACACACACAGGGACACAGCACAGCATAGATAATACAATCAAACACACACAGGGACACAGCATAGATAATACAATCAAACACACACAGGGACACAGCACAGCATAGATAATACAATCAAACACACACAGGGACACAGCACAGCATAGATAATACAATCAAACACACACAGGGACACAGCACAGCATAGATAATACAATCAAACACACACAGGGACACAGCACAGCATAGATAATACAATCAAACACACACAGGGACACAGCATGGATAATACAATCAAACACACACAGAGACACAGTGCATCAAAGATAATACAATCAAACACACACAGAGACACAGCATAGATAATACAATCAAACACACACAGGGACACAGCATAGATAATACAATCAAACACACACAGAGACACAGTGCATCAAAGATAATACAATCAAACACACACAGAGACACAGCATAGATAATACAATCAAACACACACAGGGACACAGCATAGATAATACAATCAAACACACACAGGGACACAGCATAGATAATACAATCAAACACACACACAGAGACACAGCATAGATAATACAATCAAACACACACAGGGACACAGCACAGCATAGATAATACAATCAAACACACACAGGGACACAGCACAGCATAGATAATACAATCAAACACACACAGAGACACAGCATACATAATACAATCAAACACACACAGGGACACAGCACAGCATAGATAATACAATCAAACACACACAGGGACACAGCACAGCATAGATAATACAATCAAACACACACAGGGACACAGCACAGCAAAGATAATACAATCAAACACACACAGAGACACAGCACAGCATAGATAATACAATCAAACACACACAGGGACACAGCAAAGATCATACAATCAAACACACACAGAGACACAGCACAGCAAAGATAATACAATCAAACACACACAGAGACACAGCACAGCATAGATAATACAATCAAACACACACAGAGACACAGCACAGCAAAGATAATACAATCAAACACACACAGAGACACAGTGCATCAAAGATAATACAATCAAACACACACAGGGACACAGCACAGCAAAGATAATACAATCAAACACACACAGAGACACAGTGCATCAAAGATAATACAATCAAACACACACAGAGACACAGCACAGCAAAGATAATACAATCAAACACACACACAGGGACACAGCACAGCAAATATAATACAATCAAACACACACAGAGACACAGTGCATCAAAGATAATACAATCAAACACACACAGGGACACAGCATAGATAATACAATCAAACACACACAGGGACACAGCATAGATAATACAATCAAACACACACAGGGACACAGCATAGATAATACAATCAAACACACACAGGGACACAGCACAGCATAGATAATACAATCAAACACACACACACAGGGACACAGCACAGCATAGATAATACAATCAAACACACACAGGGACACAGCACAGCATAGATAATACAATCAAACACACAGAGACACAGCACAGCATAGATAATACAATCAAACACACACAGGGACACAGCATAGATAATACAATCAAACACACACAGAGACACAGCACAGCAAAGATAATACAATCAAACACACACAGAGACACAGCACAGCATAGATAATACAATCAAACACACACAGGGACACAGCAAAGATCATACAATCAAACACACACAGAGACACAGCACAGCAAAGATAATACAATCAAACACACACAGAGACACAGCACAGCATAGCTAATACAATCAAACACACACATAGACACAGCACAGCAAAGATCATACAATCAAACACACTCAGGGACACAGCACAGCAAAGATAATACAATCAAACACACACAGAGACACAGTGCATCAAAGATAATACAATCAAACACACACAGGGACACAGCACAGCAAAGATAATACAATCAAACACACAGAGACACAGTGCATCAAAGATAATACAATCAAACACACACAGAGACACAGTGCATCAAAGATAATACAATCAAACACACAGAGACACAGCACAGCAAAGATAATACAATCAAACACACACAGGGACACAGCATAGATAATACAATCAAACACACACAGGGACACAGCACAGCATAGATAATACAATCAAACACACACAGGGACACAGCAAAGATAATACAATCAAACACACACAGGGACACAGCACAGCATAGATAATACAATCAAACACACACAGAGACACAGCACAGCATAGATAATACAATCAAACACACACAGGGACACAGCACAGCATAGATAATACAATCAAACACACACAGGGACACAGCACAGCATAGATAATACAATCAAACACACACAGAGACACAGCACAGCATAGATAATACAATCAAACACACACAGAGACACAGTGCATCAAAGATAATACAATCAAACACACAGAGACACAGTGCATCAAAGATAATACAATCAAACACACACAGAGACACAGCACAGCATAGATAATACAAACACACACAGAGACACAGCACAGCAAAGATAATACAATCAAACACACACAGGGACACAGCACAGCATAGATAATACAATCAAACACACACAGGGACACAGCACAGCATAGATAATACAATCAAACACACACAGGGACACAGCATAGATAATACAATCAAACACACACAGGGACACAGCATAGATAATACAATCAAACACACACAGGGACACAGCACAGCATAGATAATACAATCAAACACACACAGGGACACAGCACAGCAAAGATAATACAATCAAACACACACAGGGACACAGCACAGCAAAGATAATACAATCAAACACACACAGAGACACAGCACAGCATAGATAATACAATCAAACACACACAGGGACACAGCACAGCATAGATAATACAATCAAACACACACAGGGACACTGCACAGCATAGATAATACAATCAAACACACACAGGGACACAGCACAGCATAGATAATACAATCAAACACACACAGGGACACAGCACAGCATAGATAATACAATCAAACACACACAGGGACACAGCACAGCATAGATAATACAATCAAACACACACAGAGACACAGCACAGCATAGATAATACAATCAAACACACACAGAGACACAGCATGGATAATACAATCAAACACACACAGAGACACAGCACAGCAAAGATAATACAATCAAACACACACAGGGACACAGCATAGATAATACAATCAAACACACACAGAGACACAGCACAGCAAAGATAATACAATCAAACACACACAGAGACAGAGCACAGCAAAGATAATACAATCAAACACACACAGGGACACAGCACAGCATAGATAATACAATCAAACACACACAGGGACACAGCATAGATAATACAATCAAACACACAGGGACACAGCATAGATAATACAATCAAACACACACAGAGACACAGCACAGCAAAGATAATACAATCAAACACACACAGGGACACAGCACAGCATAGATAATACAATCAAACACACACAGGGACACAGCACAGCAAAGATAATACAATCAAACACACACAGGGACACAGCAAGCATAGATAAACACAAACACCACACAAGACACAGCACAGCATAGATAATACACCAAAAACAAAACAACAATATCCCAAAAAACCGCCTCACACCCCATACGCCCCCAAACGTACCGAGGTTGCAACCGCCTCCCAACCCATAAACACGCACCTGTCCCTCCCACCATCATAGATACCAAATACAAACCATAACGCAGAGAACCCCAAACACAACACCACTGACACCGGAACCCCTGTATGGGCGCACACGCAACCCAAAAACAAAGAACACAACAACCCCCTCACTACTTTCATAAACTACGCACTCAGACCTGTACCACAGCAACCGAACATCACACTCAACACACAGCCACACACACACCCCACCCAACACCCCACAACCCACGCGCCCCCCCCCCCCCCCCCCCCTCAATTCTTCCTCCCAGACCAAGTGCACTACCTCGCAAACTGCAACTAAAATCGCCCCAACAAAAATATCAACCTTCACAACACACTCATCCACAAGCCCAAACACCACACCCCTGCCCTACATCTCCACTCCCCACCCACGACCCCAACCCACCTTCCTCCACCCACAACTCAACTCACCCGAAACACCCACACGCCCGCCACATAACCCTCCGACCGAATACCCCCCCACCAACAGTGCACCAAACCCAACCCACAGCGCCACCTGATTCACCCACACCCGCCCCCCCACAACCCCACGCACCCCCCAGTACCCCCCTTCCCCAAGTCATACGACCCCCCAAACACCCCCACTCCCCAACCCCCCTCCGCCCCCGCTCACCCCCCCACCACGCCCCCGGACGACCACCCACCATTACCATCCCGCCCCCCACCTCACCCCCCCCCCCCAACCCCCCCACCATCTCCGCCCCCCCATCTCCCCCCCCACCACTACCACCTGATGTTCAAGAACCACGCCACCTAGTTTAGCCTTGCCACCCCCTCCCCCCGAGCCCCCCCCCCCCCACCGCAATCAACAACACCCACCCCCCCACCCACCCCTCACCCTCCCCCCACGCCCCCCCACCCCCCGCTCACCAACCACACCCACCCCAACCCCCCCCCACCCCCCCCCCCCCACCACCCCTCCCCACTCCACACCACCCCCGCCTACTCTCCTGACCCCGCCCCACCCATCCGCTCCCACCCCACGCACCCACCACAGCCAACACCCCCTCGCACCCCTCACTCTGCCCCCCATTCTGGTCCATCACGCCCCCCAGTCCGTGCATCACCCTAACCCGCCCCCACCCTTCCCACACCCCAACCCCCCCACCAGCTCCACCACGCCCCAACCCCCTCCCCCCCCCCCGCGACGGACCACCCCCGACTCCAGCCCCCCTCCCCCTCCCCCCCCCCCCCACCCCCCGCCACCCGCCACCCCCCCCCCGCCCCCCCCCCCCCCCACCCCCCCCCCACCCATTCCCCCTCGACGCCCTCCCCTCCCCCCACCCGCATCCCGCTCCCCACCGCCCCTACCCTTATCCCCCCTCCCCCCCCCCCTCCCCCACGCCCCCCCCCCCGCCCCCCTCCCCCCCCCCCGCCCCCCTCCCCGCCCACACCCCTCCTACCCCTCCCCCCGCGTCCCCCCCCCCCCACCCCCCCCCCACCCCGCACTCCCCCCCCCAGCCCACCCCCATATCGCCCTCACCCCCCCCCCACCCCTGCCCCCCCCCCCCCAGCCCCAGCACCTTCCCTCCCCCACCCCCCAACCCACCCCCCCTCACCTTCCACCCTTCCCCCCC